>CM026556.1:33768875-34103363 GCA_015143295.1 Tetracentron sinense
CACACAACCATTCCACCGGAGACGAGGTGAGGGTCAATCACACAACTGTTTCACCGAGGATATATGAGGTGAGGGTCGATCACACAACCGTGCACCGAAATAGATGAGGTGAGGGTCGATCACACAACCGTACACCGAAGGTAGATGGGGTGATGGTCGATCACACAACCACTTCACCGAGGATAGATGTGGTGTAGGATTAGCGTTACCAAGGCCGTAAATGACATCCAGTCACACGACTGTATTCACATACTTCTTGATTAGTGAGCTAGTCGAGCAAAGATAGACTTCACAAGAGGCCGCAACTGAAATCGACTGTTCCAGTGCTCCTTTAATAGTGAAGGGAGCGCAATGCTATAAGCATCCGCCCAAAAGCGGGACTAACATCACCGAGGCCGTAACTGACGTCTGGTCACACGATCGAGACAGTACTCCTTTAACAGTGAGCTAGTCGAGCAGAGATAGACTTCACGAGAGGCCGCAACTGAAATCGACTGTTCCAGTGCTCCTTTAATAGTGAAGGGAGCGCAATGCTATAAGCATCCGCCCAAAAGCGGGACTAACATCACCGAGGCCGTAACTGACGTCCGGTCACATGACCGGGACAGTACTCCTTTAACAGTGAGGTAGTCGAGCCGAAATAGACTTCACAAGAGGCCGCAACTGAAATCGACTGTTCCAGTGCTCCTTTAATAGTGAAGGGAGCGCGATGCTATAAGCATCCGCCCAAAAGCGGGACTAACATCACCGAGGCCGTAACTGACGTCCGGTCACATGGCCGGGACAGTACTCCTTTAACAATGAGCTAGTCGAGCCGAAATAGACTTCACAAGAGGCCGCAACTGAAATCGACTGTTCCAGTGATCCTTTAATAGTGAAGGGGGCGCTATGCTATAAACATCCGCCTAAAAGATCGACAGAGATAATGGGGGTAAAGACAGCCATCCGGCTGCTTCACCGAGATAGAATGCAATGCTGTAGGCAATCGCCCGATTGCCTCTTCGGGATGCAAGGTGATAGGAGTACAGACAGCCGCCTGACTGCTTTACCAAGATAAGATGTGACACTGTAGACAATCACCTGACTGCCTTCTAGTGGGTGAATTTGATGTGATAGCTGATGAGAGTGAGTATGAATCCAAGATTTTGTGGAGCGAGATGAAGTCGAATGTGGGAGCGAGAGTTGTAACCCTGAGCCGTCGCACGAATCTTATGATTTTTGTATATCAAGCCTGAAGGATTTAATATGCCCCTCGACTTGGATGCTTCGACTGTATACACTAGCCCCTTGGGATATACTGATCTGTGTCACCCAGGATGGTCTGTCAACTTTGCTCTGCCCTGGTTTCATTGCTCCTCTGGCGTTAGCAGGAATGAGTAACTGACTTTGAATCGACTCTACTGGAGAGTGAATTTTGACTGACTGATGATGACTTGACAAGGAGACCGATGGACTGACAAACAAGAGATGTGACAGACCTGTTGAGAAGACTGATGAAATGACCTACAGGTGGTTTGATGGTAGACTGACGATTGAAAAATGGATTGACTGTGCCTGAGATTGCTTGTATTGGGATACCTAGCTAGGTCCCTCTGCCTTCAGGTGAACGATTCCGATCATCTTTGTAGTAGATCTGTATCTGCTGGAGAAAAATATTTGCAAAGCATGTATCAACTTATTTTTCCCTCTTTTGCCCCTGGGCCCTTATGGGTTTTTACCAGGACTGGGTTGTATGTTTTGATATTTGTCCCTTTTTTGCCCCTGGCCTTTTCAGGTTTTCACCAGGACTGGGTTCACGTAATTTTTGCACGATAGCAGGATTAATGATTCCGTACTATGCCCGTGAAATTTTGAAATTTGATTTATCCCTTTTTTGCCCCTGGACCCTTTCGGGTTTTCACCAGGTCTAGGTATACAAGCTTTGCATTTTCTCATTGCTCTGTCTTTTCTTATAATTCTCTAGTCTTCTCTCCTCATTGCCATGGAGGTGAATGCTTTGACCAACGATGCTCAGATCCTTTCAAAGATCAAGGAGGGCTTAATGTTTAGGACGAAACGTGGTTTGGTTAGAAACGAGATAAGGCTCAAAGTTTCTATTTTAGCAATGGTAGGGCACCCTATGATGTTTGTTCAGTGTCGGAATGGAACCAGCTTCTGCATTCTTCATGTACCTTTTTTTTTTTTTTTTTCTTTCTTCTTTTTTTTTTTGTTTCTTTTTTTTTTTTTTTTTTTTTTTTTTTTTGGTACATGGTTGCTTTGTATTGCAACACATTTGCTGTGTTATGACCGAACCTGATTTCAGGCTGCCTACGTACCCAAATAGGGATCAGGTCAAGACGTAGTTCGGCTAAAAAGTCACTTGATGTTGTGCTGGTTGTTCTTCTTTTGCATTGTTCTTTGACTTTCACATGGTGCCCTTGTCTGGGTTTTGAAAGAAAAGCTATTTAGGCTCAATAATCTAACTAGCGGATATATATAGCACATGTAGGCGAGGTATTGTGAAGGTTTATCAAAGATGGCCTCCTATCCTTTCCTCGATCGGTCGAGAGCATGTATGGTCATTGTATTGCCTCATATTTCAGTTGATTGACATTTGATGGCTCAAAGAGGTCTTTAGTTCCTGTATTGTTCTTATCTCGGTTTGTTCAACCTCGGAAGGGTATCCGTTGATTTGAGTGATCAACCTTTATCAAACTGTTCCTTACAGGCATTAGAAACTAGTTCAGTTCCCAAATTAAGCATCTTAGAGCACAATGAAGCTTGATCTAAAAGAGTCATTTCATTAAAACCTGTAAAAGGTGGACAGACTCGATATAAAGCAAAAGACTCAAGGGGCCACTGGCCGACTAACTGACTGGACTAAGATAAAGGGACTAACATAGGCCATCAAGGCTAACTACAAGACAATTGAATACATAAGACAAAGACACAACAAACAAGGAGATTTTGCTCAAAATTTGACTGTAGAGATTTGGTTGAAGCGCCTCAGTTTTCCCGGAAGTAGCATGATTGGGCAAAGGGACTTGAGAGATGTCCGTGTTCCCTGGTGCAAAGCAGATTCTATCTGTTTCTAGCAAGTCTTGGATCGCGTGCTTTAAGTCATAGCACCTGTCCGTAGGGTGTCCTGCCGACTGATGATATTCACAGTGTTGCTCAGCCCGATATCCCTTTGAGGGAACAGTCGGAGGGGGTTGTGGATCCTTCAAGGTGATTAGCTTCTTGTCCAGGAGGAATGGGAGAAGTGCAGTTGGAGAGTACGGTATTGGAGTGAATGCCCGGTTCTTTCTCTGCTCCAGGGTCATTTGATGAGAGAGTAGTTTCTCCTGGGGGTGCTGAGCTTGCCTAGTTTGTTGGACTTGTCGTCGCGGCAAGTTGGGCACTCGGACTGGTATGGCTGATACCGTGTGTCCATCGTCCTCTTTCTTTCTATTATCTCTTTTCGGATGAACGGGAGGACGAGAGGAAGATGCACAATTTGATCCCTGAAACATGTCGAATGATCTCCTGTCACCCATCGTTGTCTCGATCCTAGCACCGCACTGGCCATGGTGCTGAAGTCAGAGATAGGTTGTGCCGCTAGGAGAGTTTTTAGCGGGTGTTTGAGGGTACGGAGGAATGTCGTTACCAACTCTTCTTCCGGTAAGGGGTGCTCATTTTTCCAGCCATTTCCCTCCAACGAACAGAGTATTCGATGAAGGTTTCGTTGTCCCTCTGGGACATTCTTTCCAAGTTCACTCTCTGTGGGACCAGATCAATATTGTACGAGTATTGGGCGATAAAGGTCTCGCAAAGATCTTCCCAAGTCCGGACTCTGTTGGGGTCTAGCTTGGTGAACCATTGTAGTGCAGGCCCTTTCAAGCTCTTCTGAAACAATTGTACCAACAACTTGTCCCTATGTTCGAGCTGGAATAGCTCTCCGCGGTATGCTCTCAAGTGTGTCTCTGGACATCCCTTCCCACCGTACTTTTCAAAGTCGGGAATTTTGAAATCCTTGGGCAATTGGATCCCTGGATGTATGCACATATCCTTGAAGTTAGGGATTTGCGGGATCCCTGACTTTGTTTTATCAGCTCCTCCAATTTCTCAATCCTCTCCCGGTATGCGTCCGGGATTTGGGCAATGCTTGAAGATATATGGGCGGACCCCATGTGTGGTTCGCCACTAGCCCTTGCCTCTTCTTCCTCATAGTGGTCTATAAGGGGTGGTGAAATATGATGGGTATGTTGTGTTTGGATTGGTGGAGGAGGAATGTTGGAGGTGAATGATGGTTGAGCAGGTTGAATGGGTTGTGGTGTGATGTTGATGGTGGGTTGCAATGTGATAGGATTGGTAGTAGATGGAGGATCTGGCTGTGATGGCCTTGCTGCCTCGGCCGGTTGAGGGTTGCAGGAAGAGAGGGCATGTGTCACTGCCCGCATAAAATCCTGAACGATGTTTGTCAAATTTTTCAATACTCCGAGCATTCTCAGCTAGTCTTGCTTCAAAATCCGGAACCTGAGGCTGTGATCTTGGAGTATCTTGGTCAGTTTCTTGTCCATCTCGAGGGTCCATGTCGTATCAAGTATCTTGCTTTTCAGATCCGTGCTCGGCTCAGGGTATGCTCCTGAAAAGATGGGGGATATAGAATGAGAGTTGAATAGATGGGAGAGCAAGGACATGCAAATGACCTAATAGTCTAGATGACCTGGGGACAATGCCCCTAGTCTGGAGATTGGCATGTCATGCAGGAAAGAGGGAGAAATTCAGAATGCATGCAAATGTCCTAAATGTCTGGTCGACACAGGGCAATGCCCCTGGTCTAAAAGATGGGAATGACATGCAAGAAGGAAGATTTTTTGATTTTTGATTTTCTGATTTTTTGTATTTCTTTCTTGAACAGGGTATGACATGACAAGTGTAGCCCGATAGGGTAGACAGAGAGAACTCCGTTCTGCTAACCTGGGTTGTTGGTAGCCAGGGCCTACTGGGCCAAAGTTGAGATGGGTGAATGGACTCTCCCACTACAACTTAGGATTTGAATCTCACATGTATGTCTGGAGACAAGGTAGGGTGTGTTTTATTACAAGCACAACAAAAGGCTCAGTACATGCCCCCTGGATAGATGTTTGCCTGGACAGAGTGTCCTGATGTTCAACCATGGTTGGGGGACAGGTATAGGTTACAAGCAGGTTAGGGTTTAGAGTATCCCTTCGGGTGGGCTGCTTGTAGACTATGTATGCATGCATGGGTAATGCAAGGTGTTCCTAAAGGATGAGGGTCACTTAACACCGTATATGCTACTCCCCGGTATAGAACATACCTGAAAGGGATGATTGGTGTAAGCGGGAGCGTTCAGAATCCTTCCCTGAGAGTAGTCACCCAGCAGGAGTAATTCGCAGACCTCCAAGACTGTTAAGCCCCTGTCACTGAGGATAGTCATCCAACAGCCGTGAGCGTAATAAGCCTGTCTAATAGGTGTTGGGTTGTTACACTAGTATGTTATGCATGAAATGCACTGTACAAGAAACATCCCAAAAAGTATAAAGAATCAGCACTTAATTAAATACTTAGGTATTTTAATTAAATTTGAGATTATTTGGCTTAAGTTTAAGTTCCGGCTTGAACCTGTCCCCAGTGGAGTCGCCAGAGCTGTGAGCATGGATTTTTCTACCCACTTTCACATTTGTGGTTTGACTAAGAGTCGCCACCTATTCATTCTTAGGGATAGGTCCTGGATTGATTTGGATAAGGCAAATGGTCTATTAGAGTTAGGGTAAGCGGTTCGATTAAGTCCTGGGGAAGGTGTTAGGCACCCCAAGACCCCCGTTTTACAACGGTTACCTACTCCCTAAATTTAAGCCAAATTTAATCTCAATATTAATTAAAATGTCTAAATGTTTAATCAAATGCTAATCCAAGAAAGAAAGAAAGCTAGATTGACTAGGGTCGAACCCGGGTTGGGTTGCCTACGTACTCACATTGGGGTGAGATCAGACCGAGCGTAGTTCTGGCACATGAGCCCGTGCCAAGGCTAAGGGTGCGTGTGTGTGTGCATAAGGTGGTCAATGGTCTAGCCTAGGGGCTAGGGTTTAGTTGACCGGGTTGGTCAAGTGCCAGTTCTAGGTCTAACCGCGGTTAGAAGGGTGTGACCACGGGATTTTCGTCCGCTCACAAAAAGCAAAGTTAACTTAAAGAGTCGCCACCTATTCATTCTAAGGGATAGGTCCCGGGTAAGCAAGTATTTGGATAAGGCAAATGGTTTAGTAAAGATTAGGGTAAGTGATTCGATTAAGCCCTGTGGAAGGTGTTAGGCACCCCAGGACCCCCATTTAAAATGGTAACCTACTCTCTAAGATTAAGCCAACTATAATCTCAAAATTAATTAAATGCCTAAGTGTTTGATGAAGTGCTAAATCCAAGAAATAAGCAAAGCAAGGTAGATTAAGGAAGCTAGGGTCGAATCCGAATTGGATTGCCTACGTACTCACATATGGGTGAGATCAGACCGAGCGTAGTTCTGGCACATGAGCCCATGCTAAGGCTAGGGGTGTGTGTATGTGCAGGGGTAGTCAAGGTTCTAGCCTATGGCTAGGGTTTGATTGACCGAGTTGGTCAAGTGCAAGGCAAAGTCTAACCATAGTTAGAATGAGATTAACTAATGATTAGGGGTCCTAATCACAGTTAAGAAAGTAAGCAAGTAAGTAAGATGGTCTCTTTTGGTCTTTTGTATTTTTCTAGATTGTTTTTGAGTTTTTTTTTTCAAATTAAAAGAAGTTAAAGCTATTGACCGGATCCAAGCCAAAGGGTGAGATCGAGTGACAGCCCGGCCCACTAGGCCTAAGCCATATGGGCCCATGCAACCTTAAGGCATGACTAAAGATGATTTTCAAAGGAAAATATAAGGTGACACTATTGTACCAAAGTATTAGTAGTGGAACCGAATGAGTCACACCCACACTAGGGATCACACGACTCAGATTAAATAAAAAGGAAAGAGAAGAAAGGCCATTGGCATCCAGGCCTGACTGAGGAGAAATAAGCCGTGGGCCACACCATGGTCCAAAAACAAAATCCAAGTCAGTAAATGGGGCTCAAGGGCCACAGGCCAGCTACATGATCCAACCGAAGGAGCTTAAGGGCCACAAGTCCTACACGAGGAATGGCGCACAGGGAAGTGAGGTCACTAGCGCCCAGGCCTGATCCAAGGAAAAAGAAAAGGGTTTGGCCTAGCAATGTGATAACCGCAGTGGGGTTCAAAAGCCCCAGGCCTTGCCAAAATAAAACACGTACATGGAGATCATCGGCGTCCAAGCACTGGTCCAAAGAGAAAGAACCAGTGTCTGTTTCTCTGCTGAAATCAAATCACCCCTCCCCTTTCTCATCTTCAACAACAGACCAAGCAAAAGCAAGAAGAAGGTAAGCAAAGAAAAGGGGGAGAGTTACCCGCGCGGGTGCGTTAATCAAACATGTTAGTGGCATGCCACCACCTCTAAAAACAGTGTGTGCATTATGTGCATCGTGTTGTGTGTGGGATACTCACTAACAGTTAGTGAATATGTGTGTGAGTGAATATGTGTGTGAGTGTGAGATGCTTACTACTATTGCTAAAAAAAAAAGTATATGTGTTGTGTGTGTTAGACATCTACTGTGGCAGATATATACATTGTGTGGGTATGTTAATATATACTAACAGCAAGTGTGTGTGTTAGGTACGTACCAACATCAAGTGTATGGGTTGTGTATTGTGTGTGAGGTGATTACTAACAGCAAGTGAGTGTGTGGGATGCCTACTGTTATTCCTAAAAACAGAAAACTTGCTACTACTTCTATGAGGCAGTGTATATATGATGTGTGTGTTAGACACACATGATCTTATTATCTAAGAAACAGCCTGCTCATGTTGTGTGTGCATGGGATATACACTAACAACATGTGAAAGGGTATACACTTGTGGTGTGTGATTAGAGATGATGGGCCTGATGATCCCAGGGACTTGCATGCATGAACTCAAGTAAAACAAAAAATGGAGTGAGACACGCAACAGGAAGACAAAAAATAGTGAGACGATGCCTTTCATCCTCTGGCCGTATGGTCCTCCTACATTGTTACCACGACGCAAAAGGGCCCTTGGCTACGCAACAAAACAAAGGGTTCTTTAAAAATTGAAGGATAATATCAATGGAAGAGAACCTACCCTGGGTTTCTACTCAAACAAACATCAAGAGACTGTAGAACCTCAGGAGGGTTTGGTTTTAGTAGTTCTTAGGCTCAAAGGCCCTAACTTACCAATCCAAACGCACCTCCTTCCTTGGTGGAGGGGAAAGTTTGCTCACCAGGTGTGTTTTACAGAATTCTGATTTTTCTTTTTTTTGGGTTCTTCCTCCCCTCAAGCTTGACACAGGCCGGTACTTATAGAACTCAAAAGGCTTAGGGTAGGTTGGTAAATAGAAGAGTGTTAGGTGGGGAGTTGTACAAGAGCCCATTGGGAGGCAATTTGATACACTAGAATGGTGACAAATCCAGTCGTACAGGGCTGGCCCCTTCTCCCTTTAATTCAAAATTTATCACTAAAATGGAAAGGGGCAAGTCTGCAGCTGGGTGCTGGCCTGGGACGCAAGGCTTTTCTGAGTTTGATAACTAGAATGGAAATGGATCTAGTGGATGTGGACCTTGGGTCTAGACCATGGGTCTAATGGGTCATGGACCCTGTGCTTGGATTTGCTTAAAGGCTGATGGACTTTAGCTGCTTAGGGATTAAAATGGACTTTGAGCCCATGGGGCTCATACCCTAGGTTTGGCTAGGGTTCAGGCTATGGTTAGGTCTAAGGCTTAGTTTAGGATTTAGGCTTGACCTAGGGGTTGTCCTAGTGTTTGGTGGAGCGAACCATGGTTAAATTTATTAACCATGGTTAACTGAGGGTGTAAAAATGGGGTGCTTACAGTTGCCCCTCTTTGTCGGAAAGTGTCGGATTGACAATTGAACGACAAAGACTGAAATCATCCAATTTTTACACTAGGCAAGCAGGGTTGGTGAAAACAAGCATGGTGAGTATACAAGGTAAGTGAGCAAGATGAATAAGCATGATGAGCAAGCATGGTGAATAAGCATGATGAGCAAGCATGATGGATATGAGAAGTGGGCATATGCAACAAAGGATGAGGGGAAGGTTGATCACACAACCATTTCATCGAAGACGAAGTGAAAGCCAATCACATGACCAATTCACTGGGATTTAAGCAGAGCAAAGATTGACTTCACAAAAGGCTGCAACTGAAATCCGATCGCACGAGTGTTTCAATGTACTCCTTGATTAGTGAACATAGCAGAGCAAGATTGTAGACAATCGCGCGGTTGCTTCAATGAGGTAGGATGTAAGATAGATAGCACAGACAATCCTTCTGTTGTCTCACTGGGTAGGATGCAAGTTAGATAGTGTAGACAAACTTCGATTGTCTCACTGGGTAGGATGTAAGCAAGATAGCGCAGACAATCCTTAATTGTCTAACTAGGTAGGATGCAAGATAGATAGAGGGGTAAAGACAGCCGCCCGACTGCTTTACAAGCAAGCAAAGAGATGAGGTGAGGGTGAAGACAGCCGCCCGACTAGTCTACCCGAAAAGCAAGCAAGCAAGATAAGAAAGTAAAGACAGCCGCCCAACTGCTTTACACAGAAGCAAGCAAAGGTGATTAGGGTGAAGATAATCGCCCGACTGGTCTATCCGGAAAGCAAGCAAGCCAGATGAGAAGGTAAAGATAGCCGTCCGACTGCTTTTACCTGGAGAGTAAAGCAAAATGGTGAAGACAACCGCTCGATTGTCTCACCGAAGAAAAAGGAAAGCTAGTGTAGACAACCGCCTGATTGTCCCACCGGAAGAGAAGAGCAAGGTAGTGTAGACAACCGCCCGATTGTCTTACTAGAGAGTGATAAAAGATAGTGATCAGGAATGATAGAAAATTCCTGAGACAAAGAAAGCAAGATTATGAGGAGTGAGAGCGGTGACCCTGAATCTTAACCTGAATCTCTGCCTCTTTGCACATATAGCCCGGTAGATTTGAAATGTCCCTGACTCGGGTGATTTGAATTTTGGCACTTGCCCCCCGGAATGTATTAATCTGCTTCAAATATTTGTGTTGCCCAAGATAGTCTGCTGACTTTGCTTTACCCTGGTTTCAATGCTTTCCTTGCACCAGCGAGAATAAACAGTCGACTTTGAGCTGACTCTATTGGAGGTTGAAACTTGACTTAAAGTGCGAATAACTGACAAATGATACGACCGACTTCTTAAAAGGACTGACTGACAAGTGGTGAACTGACAGTTGACTAGTGGACTGATAGTTGACTAGTGGACTATAAACAATGAAATTGAATGCATGTATTTTGAAAAGTGTGCCTGAGACTGCTTGTAGTGGGATACCTAGCTAGGTTCCTTAGCCTTCAAGTAAAGATGACGATGCTTGATCACCGGTTAGCAAAGCTTGCGCTGGTTTATCTTTCCCCTTTTTTTTTTTTTTTTTTTTTTTTTTTGCCCCTAGGCCCTTGCGGGTTTTCACTAGGACTGGTTTGTACATCTTGATCTTCGTCCCTTTTTTGCCCCTGGGCCTTTTCAGGTTTTCACCAGGACTGGGTTCACGTAATTTTTGCGCAATAGCAGGATTGATGATTCCTTACTATGCCCGTGAAATTTCAAGTTTGATTTGTCCCCTTTTTGCTCCTAGGCCCTCTTGGGTCACCAAGACTGGATATACAAGCTATGCATTTCTCACTCTTCTGCTTTTGAACTTCTTTCGATAGTGCTCCGTTCTTCTCTCGTCGTTGCATGTCGGGAAATAGAGACGAATGCTTTTGACCATTAATGCTCAACTCCTTTCAAGGATCAAAGAGGGCTTAATTTTTAGGACGAAATGTGGTTTGGTTAGAAACGAGATCAAGCTCAAAATTCACTATTTTAGCAAGGATAGGGCACCCTATGACATTTGTTCATTGTTAACATAGAACCAACTTCTGCACTTTGTCCTTTGATGAAGCTTTTGCCTTGCCAAGTATATTTTTTTGTTCTTCTCTTTTTTTTTTCTTTTTTTTGTTTTTGGCACATGGTTGCCTTGTATTGTGAACGTTTGCGGTGTTATGACCGAACCTGATTTCAGGCTGCCTACGTACCCAAATAGGGATCAGGTCAAGACGTAGTTCGGCCAATAGCCACTTTGATATTATGCTGGTTGTTCTTCTTTTGTATTGTTCTTTGACTTTCATAGGGTGCCCTTGTATGGGTTTTGCAAGAAACGATTATCAGGCTCAACGGTCTAACTAGCGAATATATATAGCACGGGTAAGTGAGGTATTGAAAGGGGTATCAAAAGATGGCCTCCTATCATTTCTTTGATTGGTCGAGAGCATGTATGGTCATTGCATCGTCCTCATTTCAGTTGATTGACACTTGATGGCTCAGAGAGGTCTTCAATTCTTGTATTGTTCTTGTTCAGGAATGTTCAATCTTGTAAGGATATCCATTGATTTGAGTGATCAACCTTTATCAAATTATTCCTTAGGGCATTAGAAGCTAGTTCGGTTCCCAAAGTAAGCATCTCAAAGCATAGTGAGAATTTGATTTAAACGAGTCATTTCATTAAGATATTAATGGGTGAACAGACTCGACAAAAGACACTGAAACAGAGGCCACTGGCCACCAATAGACTTAAAGGCAAAGCAATTGAAGCAAAAGCCATTGGCCACTGATTGACTTGGTTGGGGAAAGAGACCGACACGGGCCACTGCGGCCAACTGCAATAAAGCAAAAATATAACGGACAAACAGAATTTGCTCAAAATTCGACTGAAGATTCTGGCCGATGCAACCTTAATTTCCAGGAGTAGCATGGTTGGGCAGAGGGACTTGAGTGATGTCCTCATTTCCTGGTTCAAAGCGAATTGCATCTGTCTCCAATAGGTCCTGGATAGCATGCTTGAAGTCATAGCATAGATCCGTAGGATGTCCTGGCGACTGATGATATCCACAGTGTTGGTCTGGTCTGTAACCCTTTGGGAGAACTACTGGTGGAGGCTGGGGTTCCTTCAGAGTGATCAATTTCTTGTTCAACAAGAAAGGGAGCAGCGATGTCAAAGAATACGGGAGCGGCGTGAATACCCGGTTTCTTCTCTGCTCAAAAGTCATCTGATGAGAGAGGAGTCTCCCTTGATTATGTGGAGCTTGTTGAGGCTGCCGAGGCTGCGGTGGCTGCCGAGGTTGTTGAGGGAGGTTGGGGACTCGAATGGCCGCGACCATTTGTCCATCACTCTCTTTCCTTCTGTTGTCCTTCCTTGGAGGCAGGGGAGCACGGGAAGAGGATGCACCCTTTGAACCTTGGAATATGTCGAATGCCCCGATGTCGTCCATGGTCGCCTCAATCCGAGCACCGCTCTTGGCCATTGTACTGAAATCAGAGATTGGTTGTGCGGCCAAGAAAGTCTTAAGTGGATGCTTGAGAGTACGGAGGAAAGTGGTCACTTGCTCATCTTCCGGCAAAGGGGTGCTCATTCTCCCAGCAATTTCTCTCCATCGAACAGAGTACTCGATGAAGGACTCATTATCCCTCTGTGACATTTTTTCCAAATCTACCCTCTGAGGGACTAAATCAACATTATATGAATATTTAGTCAAGAAAGTTTCACAGAGGCCCTCCCATGTTCTGACTTTATTGGGGTCGACCTTAGTGAACCATTGTAGGGCGGCCCCTTTCAGACTCTTCTGGAATAGCTGTACCAAAAGCTTGTCATCGTGTTCCAACTGGAATAGCTCTCCACGGTAGACTCTTAAGTGCATCTCAGGACATCCCTTCCCGTTGTACTTATCGAAATCGGGTATCTTGAAATCCCGGGGCAGTTGAATCCCTGGATGCATGCACATGTCCTTGAAATCTGTAAATTTATGGGCTCCTTGCACTATCTTCACCAACTCTTCTAACTTCTCAATTCTTTCCTTGTAAGCATCCGGAATCTGTGCCGAACTGGAAGATATGTGAGCTGATCCAATATGGAGTTCATTGCCGGCCCTAGCTTCCTCCTCCTCAAACTGGTCAATGATGAGAGGTGTGATGTGGGGAATGGGTTGTGGTTGAATAGGTGGAGGTGACATGCCGAAGGTGAAATCGGTTTGTGGTTGAACGGGTGGTGAAGGGATGTTGATGACAGGTGGTTGTGGGATAAGATTGGTGACATGTGGCGGATTAGCTTGTGATGGGCCTGGCACATCGGCCGGTCGAGGGTTTGAGGAGGAGAGAGCATGTGTTACTGCCCGCATAAAATCATGCACAATGTTTTTTAGCTCCTCTATGCTCTGGGCATTCTCAGTCATTCTTGCCTCGATGCTCGGGGCTTGCAGCTGCTGAGATGTCGGGGTGTCGGGGTCAGTCTCATGTCCATCCATTAACTGATCCATACTGTATCTGCTTGATCAAGTATTAACTGGTGGTGTCTTTCAGATGAGTGCTCGACTCAGGGTCTGCTCCTGAAATTATGGAAATGTATGGAGTAAGAGCCGGAATAGATAAGGGCGGGAAGATTGACAAGCAAGCAAAAGACCTAGCAGTCTAATTGACATAGGGGTAATGCCCCTATTCTGGAATTCAGAATGACATGCCAGAGAGGGAATTTTGATTTTTGATTTTTTTGAATTTTTTTTTGAATTTGGTGTAACAAGACATATGTGATCTGATAGGGAAGACGGAGAGAGGTCCGACATGCTTTACTCGGGTTATTGGGAACCAAGTGCCTATCAGGTCAAAGTTGAGGGTAGGTCTGGTGAAGACCTATCTACCTGGGTTTTGAACCCCATATGCTATGTCAGGAAGCAGAGTAGGGTGTGTCTTATTACAAGCACAACAAAAGGCTCAGTAGATGCCCTTGGATGGATGCTTATCCGGGTAGAATGTGCCCGGGCAATCAACCTTGACAGGGGACAGGTATAGGGTGCAAGCAAGTTAGGGTTTGGGATTACCCCTCCCGGATGGGCTGCTTGTAAACTATACCCTAGCCTAGGCTATATGTATGTATGCTGGTGTAATGCAGGAGGTGTTCCTAGCAAGATGGGAGGATCACTTAACACCGTATATGCGACTCCGAGGTATAGAACATACCGGGGACGATTGGTGTAAGCGGGAGCGTTCAGAATCGTTTCCTGAGGATCATCACCCAACAGGCAAAATTCCGCGGACCTCCAAGACGTTTAAGCCACCGACACCGAGGATCATCATCCAGCGGCCGTTAGCGTAATAAGCCTGTCTAATGGGTTTAGTGGGTCATTACACTACTATGATATGTATGAAGTGCACATTTACAAAAACACCCAAAAGATATAAAGAATTAGCATTTGACTAAACTACTTAAGCATTTTAATAAATATTGAGATTAATTTGGCTTAAGTTTAGGTTTCAGCTTGAACCTAATCCCCAGCAGAGTCGCCAGAGCTGTGACCACGGGATTTTCGTCCGCTCACAAAAAGCAAAGTTAACTTAAAGAGTCGCCACCTATTCATTCTAAGGGATAGGTCCCGGGTAAGCAAGTATTTGGATAAGGCAAATGGTTTAGTAAAGATTAGGGTAAGTGATTCGATTAAGCCCTGTGGAAGGTGTTAGGCACCCCAGGACCCCCATTTAAAATGGTAACCTACTCTCTAAGATTAAGCCAACTATAATCTCAAAATTAATTAAATGCCTAAGTGTTTGATGAAGTGCTAAATCCAAGAAATAAGCAAAGCAAGGTAGATTAAGGAAGCTAGGGTCGAATCCGAATTGGATTGCCTACGTACTCACATATGGGTGAGATCAGACCGAGCGTAGTTCTGGCACATGAGCCCATGCTAAGGCTAGGGGTGTGTGTATGTGCAGGGGTAGTCAAGGTTCTAGCCTATGGCTAGGGTTTGATTGACCGAGTTGGTCAAGTGCAAGGCAAAGTCTAACCATAGTTAGAATGAGATTAACTAATGATTAGGGGTCCTAATCACAGTAAGAAAGTAAGCAAGTAAGTAAGATGGTCTCTTTTGGTCTTTTGTATTTTTCTAGATTGTTTTTGAGTTTTTTTTTTCAAATTAAAAGAAGTTAAAGCTATTGACCGGATCCAAGCCAAAGGGTGAGATCGAGTGACAGCCCGGCCCACTAGGCCTAAGCCATATGGGCCCATGCAACCTTAAGGCATGACTAAAGATGATTTTCAAGGAAAATATAAGGTGACACTATTGTACCAAAGTATTAGTAGTGGAACCGAATGAGTCACACCCACACTAGGGATCACACGACTCAGATTAAATAAAAAGGAAAGAGAAGAAAGGCCATTGGCATCCAGGCCTGACTGAGGAGAAATAAGCCGTGGGCCACACCATGGTCCAAAAACAAAATCCAAGTCAGTAAATGGGGCTCAAGGGCCACAGGCCAGCTACATGATCCAACCGAAGGAGCTTAAGGGCCACAAGTCCTACACGAGGAATGGCGCACAGGGAAGTGAGGTCACTAGCGCCCAGGCCTGATCCAAGGAAAAAGAAAAGGGTTTGGCCTAGCAATGTGATAACCGCAGTGGGGTTCAAAAGCCCAGGCCTTGCCAAAATAAAACACGTACATGGAGATCATCGGCGTCCAAGCACTGGTCCAAAGAGAAAGAACCAGTGTCTGTTTCTCTGCTGAAATCAAATCACCCCTCCCCTTTCTCATCTTCAACAACAGACCAAGCAAAAGCAAGAAGAAGGTAAGCAAAGAAAAGGGGGAGAGTTACCCGCGCGGGTGCGTTAATCAAACATGTTAGTGGCATGCCACCACCTCTAAAACAGTGTGTGCATTATGTGCATCGTGTTGTGTGTGGGATACTCACTAACAGTTAGTGAATATGTGTGTGAGTGAATATGTGTGTGAGTGTGAGATGCTTACTACTATTGCTAAAAAAAAAGTATATGTGTTGTGTGTGTTAGACATCTACTGTGGCAGATATATACATTGTGTGGGTATGTTAATATATACTAACAGCAAGTGTGTGTGTTAGGTACGTACCAACATCAAGTGTATGGGTTGTGTATTGTGTGTGAGGTGATTACTAACAGCAAGTGAGTGTGTGGGATGCCTACTGTTATTCCTAAAAACAGAAAACTTGCTACTACTTCTATGAGGCAGTGTATATATGATGTGTGTGTTAGACACACATGATCTTATATCTAAGAAACAGCCTGCTCATGTTGTGTGTGCATGGGATATACACTAACAACATGTGAAAGGGTATACACTTGTGGTGTGTGATTAGAGATGATGGGCCTGATGATCCCAGGGACTTGCATGCATGAACTCAAGTAAAACAAAAAATGGAGTGAGACACGCAACAGGAAGACAAAAAAATAGTGAGACGATGCCTTTCATCCTCTGGCCGTATGGTCCTCCTACATTGTTACCACGACGCAAAAGGGCCCTTGGCTACGCAACAAAACAAAGGGTTCTTTAAAAATTGAAGGATAATATCAATGGAAGAGAACCTACCCTGGGTTTCTACTCAAACAAACATCAAGAGACTGTAGAACCTCAGGAGGGTTTGGTTTTAGTAGTTCTTAGGCTCAAAGGCCCTAACTTACCAATCCAAACGCACCTCCTTCCTTGGTGGAGGGGAAAGTTTGCTCACCAGGTGTGTTTTACAGAATTCTGATTTTTCTTTTTTTTGGGTTCTTCCTCCCCTCAAGCTTGACACAGGCCGGTACTTATAGAACTCAAAAGGCTTAGGGTAGGTTGGTAAATAGAAGAGTGTTAGGTGGGGAGTTGTACAAGAGCCCATTGGGAGGCAATTTGATACACCAGAATGGTGACAAATCCAGTCGTACAGGGCTGGCCCCTTCTCCCTTTAATTCAAAATTTATCACTAAAATGGAAAGCGGCAAGTCTGCAGCTGGGTGCTGGCCTGGGACGCAAGGCTTTTCTGAGTTTGATAACTAGAGTGGAAATGGATCTAGTGGATGTGGACCTTGGGTCTAGACCATGGGTCTAATGGGTCATGGACCCTGTGCTTGGATTTGCTTAAAGGCTGATGGACTTTAGCTGCTTAGGGATTAAAATGGACTTTGAGCCCATGGGGCTCATACCCTAGGTTTGGCTAGGGTTCAGGCTATGGTTAGGTCTAAGGCTTAGTTTAGGATTTAGGCTTGACCTAGGGGTTGTCCTAGTGTTTGGTGGAGCGAACCATGGTTAAATTTATTAACCATGGTTAACTGAGGGTGTAAAAATGGGGTGCTTACAAAGGGTGTTAACAATGGTTGAGTAGGCTAACCAAGATCTAGCAAGCATGTTTTTGGTTTTTTAGTATTTTTAGATTTTTTTGGTATTTTGAGATTTTGTAATGTTTTTGGTATTTTGAGATTTTATCATGTTCTTTTTTTTTGAATTTTCATATAAGTGAGATTTTGGCAAACTTAACTAAAGTCAAATTTAATTCAAGAGAAAGACTAAAGAAAAGTTAGGCTAAAAGATTGTTTTTAGGACATAAAGAGGGGTGTGCATTGTGAATAGTAAATGGTCTATTGCCAACACCTATTTTGTTGGATTGGTGTTGATAATAAATCAAATACCATTGTCTTTGATATGAGGTATTTTAGATAAAGTCCTCTTTAAGTCCTTAGGTCCTTAAGTCATCATTTATCCATTCAAAATAGAACATGAAGAAAAAAGAAAAAAATAAAAAAGTGACAAGTGAAGAAAATGAAAACTCATCATCTCCTCTCTAATGTAATCCCTTTACACCATTATGAATGATGTAATGAGATTCAACTATGAAAATTAGAGTGATGATGAGTTTCCCAAATGATTCTAGAAGAAGGACTAGAATCAAAATGAAGAAACAAAATAAAAAGAGAGGTATAGCTTTAGCTTCCACTCTCTATGGGCCTACCCATATCCACACTAGTGGGTACATATGAAAGAAAGAAATATTTACACGAGAGAAAAAAACATCTCCTTTCTTTTGAGGTGGGGTCCCTCTACACCATTAGATTGGTGTAGAGAGACCCAACTAAACTTGAGAAAAGAAAGGTCTTCCCAAATTATTCTAGAAGAAGACTACAAATAAAAAAAAAGATATGAACTAAAGAAGAAGATAAAGAATAAAAGGAGTGCCTATTCCTCCAAGACTACTTCTCCAATGCTCCAAGAGGTGATGAGTTTTTAGAGTCCACAAAGGAAGAGAGTTAGTGAAGAACTCTAGGCTTTTAGTCCTAGAATTCTCTACACACTCTAAACTTTGGCTTCTTCTAACTTTCTTCAAGGCTAAAAAGAAATAAAAGGGGTGAGAGGAGGAAGAGCTAGGGTTTCCACTTGGGATTTTGGAGGTGGAAGAAATGGCTTGTGAGGGTCTTGTATTTATAGAGGTTTCAAGGGGTTGTGGCAATTTGGTGATTAATAGAGGGTTGGGTGAGAAGAAGGGAGGTGATTGGTTGGTCAAAATTGATGTGGTTGGTGATTGGGTAATCAAAAAGGTATGTACTTGATGAGAGGTAATTGGGTGGTCAAAAAGAGTGTAAGAGGATTAATTGTTTTGTAAGAGGTGTAAGAATGAGTGTAAGAGGTGTAAGAGAGTAAATGAGGTGATTGGTTAGTCAAAAAGGTGTGTACTTGGTGAGAGATGATTGGGTGGTCAAAAAGGTATGTAAACATAAAAATGGGGCTATTTGGGGTTTGAAGAAAAAATAAAAGGTCTTTTGTAGGAAAGTGGAAAGTGGACTTGGGTTAGTGAGTCTTGGATATGGGTTGAATGGATGTGGGCATATGGACTAGACCTTATGGATCATGGGTTGTTAGTAGATGGGTCATGGGTTATGGATATTGGACTTTAACTATGACAATTGGGCTTGGGCTATGGTAATTAGGATTTCACTAAAGCAATTGAGTTTTGCCTAAGACAATTGGGTAATTAGGCTTGGCTACTTGGGTTTGGGTAATGGGATTAAGTAATTGGGCTTGATTGAGTTGTTTGGGTACAAGTTTGGCCAAATGGGCTTGGGCCTTGGGTAAACCTTGGAGCATTTGAAGAAGTGGGAAGAGGAATAGGGGATGCAAAAATAGGGTGCTTACACTTGTCTTATCATCAATAAACACAACATAGTAGCGAAACCCTTGAATGGAGGGAATAGGGGCTGGTCCCCACAAATCAGAATGAATTTTGATGAAAGGAGCATCAGAGACACTTTTATTTAATTCAAAAGGAAGTCTACAACTCCTTCCCATTTGACAGCTTGTGCAAATGGATGGAGTTTTATCCCACTTAACTACATCAATAGCATTTTTAGAATGCAAGAACCGAATAGTCTTGTGCTGAGGATGACCAAGTCGCTGATGCCACACATCTTCTGAAGCTGTCCCAACCCTTGATGTAAAAAAGGCTCTCTTATTCTCATCCAAAGCATATAGATCTCCTTTCCTACTCCCGGTTGCAAGTGTTTGTCCTATTTTCTGATCCTTAATCACAAAAGTAGAGGATGAGAACTCAAATGTAGATGGAATTTACGTGTAAATTGGCTAACAGAGAGTAGATTTTTTTTAATTTGTGGAACTAGAAGGACATTCCGTAGTTTCACTTCTTTGTCTCTTGTAATAATAAGTGCATCACCAACATGGGAAATGGGCAGAGAATTCCCATTACCTACCATGACTCTATCAGATCCATCATATGGAGTAATGTTATAGAGTTTACCTGAGTCATTGGTCATATGAGAGGTAGCCCCTGTGTCTGGATACCAAGCTGGATCATTGGGGTCATCAATGGTCATAGTGGTGAGTGCTTGAGGGATATCATCTGATTGATACGAATGATTAAACCTATGCCAACATTTGAGGGCGGAGTGACCTCCCTTCCCACATATTTGACATTGAGTAGTGGCTCAAGGCATCTCTTGTTGACCATTATTTGGAGGCAGATTGATCCGCTGAACTGGATGAGTCTCTTGTTGGTGTTGAGTTCGGATTTGATTGTCGCCGTTAGCCTTGAAGTTATTTTGACGATTTCCTTGCTCATGAAATGGACGTTGTTGTGCTCCATTGAAGTGGCGTCCCTTGTTGGTTATGTTTCTAGGACGGTAGTTGCCTCCATTTCGTTGATGAAAGAAGGCCATGCTTGAATCAGTTGATGTAATTTCTGCTGCATATTGTCGTGACCTTATCTCATGATTGAGTAGAGATGGGACGAGTTGATCATATGTTGGTATTGGTGGCTTGGCAAAGATTGAAGTCACGAAACCTTCATAGCTAGAACCAAGACCATTAGTAAGCCAAAAAACTTTGTCATCGTCACTTACCAGACGTTGTATGGCCACGAGAGCATCACATATGCCTTTGAAGCGTTGAAGATAGTCTTCAATGGTGCCATTTCCTTTCTTGCACATCTGAAGTTGTTGGCGAAGTTGTTGTTCACGAGATTTTGAAGCTTGAGCGAATGTGTTCTCAAGACACATCCATACATCGCGAGCGGAGGTAAGGCCCACGACGTGACTGAGAACCTCTTCTGAAAGAATCCAACCAAGTAGAAGCCTGTCTGTCTTCTTCCACAAGACATATTGTGGATTGACAATTTCTCCTTTGTCATCAGGAGAGGAGATAAACTGTCGGGGTGACAATATACTCCCATCGATATGCTCCAACAACTCGAGGCTTTCAATTAAAGGCAACAATTGTGTTTTCCACAATAGATAATTTGTGGAGTTTAGCTTGATCGACACCATGTTCGAAAGAGAAGCTAATGATATATTAGGAGATTGAAGACTTGATGAAGCCATTGAAACGTGAGTAGGATCTTCACGCTGTGATACCATAAAGAAAATTATAAAACCAAAGGAATACTATCTCACTTTCTTATTCATTGAAAGAAGCTAACGTATGTATTTATGGTTTACAGTAGACAACTAGGAATATTTAGGAAGATCTACACAGCTCACTAGTCTTTGACTTGATTGGAATGATTTCCCTATCTATAGAGTCTAGTCTTTCCTTTATTATAGAGTCCTCACTATTGTGCAACATTCTTTCCATACTTGTGGTGTTGCTAGTTGTTGTATAGATCTTAGAGAACATATTGGAAGATCTTGGATCTTGTGGACGATCCTTATCATAAAGTATTACTTTTTTTGCCAAACTTTAGAGTTCTGGTAATTTTTTATATAATAAAGTTTATGAAATTTTGATATTTGAGAAATACCTTATCATTTGAAATTTGAAATTTTGACCTACACCTTAAAATGTGCTAAAAAGAGGATTTTGTTCTTCAACTGAAAGTTGACTTTTTTTTCTTTAGGAATTTAGATCAAGATAATTTTTATTGAATTCAAATGGAGGGATAACCTTATTTGCATATTAATATCTTAAGTAAATTAAGGTAATATTAATTTAAAATCATTTATTTAATTAATATTTTATATAAATAAGTTGTGCGTATCAGGTTTGTACTGTGGATTCAAGTGTAAATGGAAGGAAAGAAAAATTATTTGAAAAGTCCCCTATATCGAGTCTATATTGGTCTGATACGAGAAAGTTTTTTTCACAGTGTATCGAATAGCTCCAAACAAGATACATATCGACCCGTATCAATCGATACGTATCAATATTTTAAACCATGGTTACTGTCCAACTATTTTGTACCGTTGCAATGAATGCAAATGGTAGCTATAAGCCCATTCTTTGAACTTCGACATAGACTACTTTACTTCTTATTCCCATGATAAGATTTATCATCATAAGATTTCAAGTCTTATCATTTTTTATGAGATTTGAAATAATTTAGCTGCATTTAAAATCTCACATGAATTTCAACCCAATAGATGAAAAATATCGATACATCTAGTTTTCAAAAAGAAATACATATTTTCCATTGAGAAAAATTGCAAAATACCGGACTTCATACTTCATAAGTCTCCGCAAAAGAACGGATCCTTGTTGGATAATCTGGTAAATAAAGGATAATCAGGTGGAGGCTTGAACAAAGTCGAATGAGGAGAGCAGTTTCGAAGCACCATTGTGGGGAGGCAATTGCACCTTAGAGGAATCTGAGATAGAATTGCTTAGATAACCCACTTTGGAACAAGAAAATTGCTTAGATGACCCACTTTGAAACAAGAAAATTGCTCAGATAACCCACTTTGAAACAATAAAGTGTTTCCCAGTTCAACGTGCCCTTGAGTGATTCTAAAACCCACCGCATACAATTTTGGTCAACCCGGTAAAAGTACAACATTTTTCAATTAGAAACTATGCAAATCCCATTCTGTTAACGAGTATGACCGCTTCAGTATACCGTGGTGATAGAGCAAACTTGTTGAAAAATTGCTAATAAATTCACCACCACCAACCTATTTGATCTTCCTATCAAACAAGTTTTCAACTAACGGTCGTTATGTATCAAAACAAGCAATGTTGTCGAATTTGTGTCACGTAGGATAAATGCAAGTGCATTGACTAAAATCATCCATGAAAATAATACAATTGTAAAAACCAATTTTAGATTATGATATATAGAAGGAAAAGGAAGACGAGAGCTTTTAAATAACTTGCTGTCTGCACAAAGCAAACTTATTTATTGATGGATTTAGGTGTTTATTTCTGATCAACAAATATAATCTAATAGAAGAAAGATGTCCTAGTCCCCTATTGCAAAGCTCGAAAGAAGACTTGCTGCAAAAGTTAGTCCCACTTTAAGAAGTCCTTTTTTGTTCTTAGACGATTAATAATAAATAAATAAATAACATGGAAAAAAATGGAGAAACATTTATTATCACCGCTAATGCAGCAACAAAGAAAAAAAAATTTCTTAAAATGAGAAACAAGGAGAAACAGAATTTAAAGAAAGATAAGCAATGTGTAGAATTTACCTACTTGGGATATAGGAACCCTATTACTATTACAAAAAATGACACCATCAGTAACCAAGTAGTTGGATGCCTGTTGAAGTAAGGGTTCGTTTGGCAAGTTTGATCATATCTTATCTATTTCAGATAGATCTAGCTTAAAATAGATTTGTAGCAAAAAACCTCTAGACGATAAAACCGTTTGGCAGCGCATAATAATAAAAATAAATTTTTCATAAAACTGTGTTTGGTAACATCTCATTGCATCTTATTGCAGGGGCAATTGATATCATTTTTAAATAATAATCAAGGGGCAAATGGTCAAAAATGACAAAATTGCGTTTTGTCGTATATCCATAAAAGACACGCGCTTCTTTCCAAAAATACTAAAAGCTTGAATTTCTATTTTAGACATTTCATGTTTGTTTGTTTTTTTTTTTCTATTACAAGTAGATATGTTATCAAACAATCTAAAACGTGAAAACTTCTACCCGCAATAGACATAGCCTGAAATTTAGACATTCCAAACAGGGAGGATGGGTCATTGGTCATGTACATGATGTGTATAATTAGGATCACATGTGATGTGTATAATTAGGATCTTACGATCAAGTGAGGTGCATAGCAGCCAAGGATTGATGAAAGTTGTCATCTAGATATGCTTGATTGAATCGCTGCCAGCAATTCATAGCTGAGTTACCATTTATTTTGCAGATATAGCATTTATCATTGGATCTGGCTGAGGGGTCTAGGAGAAATCCAGAGTGAACATAACAAGAACTCTGTCAGCAATGTGATCCTAAATCACAGCAAAGGCATCAGTGGTTTTCAACTTATTCAGATAAACAATCATGGTAAAAGTTCCACTCCAAAGGGTCCAAAGTTGCATCATTAGTTCTTGGGACCATAGTTACCAAATCAAAGTTTGGGAATTATTTCTCCCGGGAAAAGTTCGGAAAAAAATCATCAAAAATTGAAAATAAATCGGGAAAATGTCAAGACAAAATATGATGAAATATACAATTAGCTTACTAATTATGAAAATTATAAACAAATATATTTTATACATTTTATATTTATCCGGGACATTTTCAAAAAGTCGTGAATAATTCACAAAATTTGTAGCATTTTGAAAAAGTTGTTAATACTTTGTGAAATAATTGTTCAACAAACCGGTATTGTTCGGAATTTTTTGAAAAAATTGGAGAATTTTGTAACTGTGCCTACGACTGTTGTGTGGAAGTTAAAGCCAACACGTCCAATATCTCACAAGAGTTTAGGCCTATGGTTTGAGAGTGGCACTGAGGGCACTTGTGACATATTTATCACTACAGTGTCAATGTGAATAGGCCGAGTTTGGCGTGCCGTCATCCAGATGAGTAGGAGGTGCTGAGGTTAGCCATTTACTTAGCCAAAGACGTGTTGAGAGACTAGAATAGGATAAATTTGGAGTAATGAAGCTCGTCAAGTGACAGATACGAATTCTATAGTGTTACTGGTATTCAGATGATGAGTTGAGTGGGAAAGGAATACTTAGAAGTAGAGATAATAGATGAAGAGTCCAAGGTAGTTATTAAGAACAATGATAGAAGAAAGAGTAATAAAGAGAAGTGGTTGAAGATACAAACAAGGAAGGAGATGTTGAAGCTAGCAGTAGGAAATAGGAAGCCCGGAGTGATAACCTGGCTCAAAAAACATAAAATGAATAAGACAAATCTATAAAAGAGGGGTTCTATAAAATACCCTTCTCTGAGGGGTAGCCAGACAAGGCTATACGATAGCTAAGATTTAAATAAGGTAGAAGAGATCAACTAGGAATAATGCGAATACATTAGATATGATAGAATTGGTCAATAGTCTCCATCATAGTACCAAAGCGGGAAGCAAAAGCGAGAAGCGATGATCAATCAATCCTTATGAAATGGGAAGCGGAAAATAGATATAGGTGACTCATTCCCAACATATTAGGATGAAAAATAATTCCTTAAAATTTTATCTTCCAGGAAATATTTGTGCAGAAGAATGTGTCTTATATCCTTAGGTTTCAATCCAATGACACTTGCTTAGGATCTATGTCGTAGGCTTTAGACTCAGGGCTATCCATCACTTCCTAGATACATAGCCCTTTTGACCACTAAATGAGACTTGAGGGAAGTATTCCTGGGAAACAAGCTTCCCTGCAACAATGATTTCCATTGAAGTTGTCTAGAAACCAAGTGATCTCCTCATACCAAGATCGAGCAATTCTTCTTCTGCATAGAGAGAGCAGTTCTTCTTTAGTTAAGGACTTGATCAATTGTAACAACTACAAAAAAAAAAACTCTGTTAAGTAGTCAACCACATCAAAAGAGCTGGATTTGGCCCACGGCCACATTATCATTGGATTAACGTTGGAAGCAAGCATTGTATAAATATCATGAAACAACTTGGTAAGAGTGGGGAGATCCTATAAAGATACCGCCTCCTCAATAATGAGAGGTGGTGTGATCATCCTTTGGTATGTGAGAATCAGTTCACTTTAGAACTTTCATTGCGAGTTTCAGGTTAGTGATCATCCATATTAGATTGCCATCATTAGTGTTGGTTAGGTTGCTATTTTCACAAAAGGAAATGGGTGACAACCGTAGTCAGCGAGGCTTGTTGTATCAAAATTTCAACTGATATAGTTTCATCAAGCGTGGAGTCCATGGTGCTTGGTGTGTCCTGAAAGAGGGTATAGACTATTGAGCCTATAGTAGTAAGTAATTAGGGAGAGGAGCTAGTTTAGTGCATAATCTCACAGGTATAGGAAGCGTAAGCACCTGAACAGCCAAAGCATAGGATAATTTGGTTCATGTCAGATAAAAAAGAGAAAAAAGGCTATTCATGTCGAATTGGCCATGATGGCAAGCAATTGATCAAGCTGCAGCACAAAAATGCTTCCGTCCACAAGTATATTGGTGCCTTGATATAGAGTAAAGAGTGAGCCCCATTTTAGTTATATGTCTGATGCCCGAGCTGTTGATAAGAAACCTCATCTGCTGCACGAAAAGATATGATCGTAGGAAAGGCTTCCCAATTGAGTTCTAAAGCATCAGGCCATTTTATCTATTGCATTTATCCACCACTCTCGCTGTCCCATCCTTATTAGGAAATCCATGGCAGAGAACTAAAAAGTACACTCATGACGGATAATAGATTTTTAGTAATGCCAGGAACAAGCAACACTTCATTCATCTTTAGTGAAACAATGGGATGTTTCTCCTCTTATGAAACCCACATCCTTTCATTTATAACAGGAACAAGCAACACTTCGTTCCTCCCCTGAGTCAGGCTTTCAAAAAGAAACTTTTATCTGCTAGCTTGAAACAAAGAGGCATCGGTTCTCCATTAGATCCTTTTTATAAGCTTTGCACTATGGGCCAAATACATCTTTCCCTCATCAAGCAGTGTTGTTTTCTTCGGTCCCATCTAAGGTTTTTTTTTTTTTTTTTTTTTTTCCTGTGGACAACAATTCTTGATAAAATTTTGACTAGTGATCACTTAATACATAATGATTGGTGCATAGCTAATAAGTGTTTTATATGCCTTCGAGCAAAGGAGTTTCTGTAGCATTGTCCGGTAGCGAAAGAGTGGTTATACTTCCTTTCTCATCTTTGCATCCCTTGGATCTTCCCTTAACCCCTAAGGAGTTTCTTATCTTGTTGACTTTCACTATCATTCCACTCTCCGGCAGGTATAGTGTGGCCATTTCTCCTAAGGGCAGTAGCCTGAGTCCTATGGAAGGAGATGAATCAGAGAGTTTTTTAGACCTCTTCTTGCCTGTTCACAAGATCCAGTCTCGGGTCCTGGGTCCAATTACTTGTTTCTGATTGGTGCTCAGTTGGGGGTGGAAGGGCAGACCCTTGGGCCAATATTTTCTATGTAGTTCTCTTTCTTTATGTTTGCTCTTTGATTTGGTATTTCTGTTTGTCTGCTCGAGCTATTCTTGATTTACTGTTGGTAAACCTAGTTTTGCTCCTTGTACTGGTTCCCTTTTATCTTTTATATTATACATCTGTTTACCGATAATGAAAAAAAAAAAGCAACACTTCATTCCACTAATCTTAAAACAATGCTTATAAAAGTATGAAACCAGACCTGCCACCAATAAGACATTTTCACTCCTTAGCTAACGTACCGTAGATACAAATAAGCAGAGTATGGTCTATTGTATGATCCTTGTCATCCACTTGAGACGTACATATTTCTACATTTACTGAGGTCTGTCGAATCACTACTTGTCCACATTTCACCCCACAAAAGCCATTGGAGATTTTAATGTTGAAACATTTAATCCCCACTTTCATCCTTAATCTTGCAATACTATCACTTAGCGCTTTCCCAAACCTGAATATCCAAGTAGAAGTTTCAACTCTTCCATTGACCACATTATAACACAACTCTTCTTGTATTAATACTTGGTGGGTATGGTTTGGTTTCCTATTGTTTAAAAAAGAAAAAGGTGAAGGTAAGTTGACAAGGATGCAGAAACCTTAAACTCAACTACTCAATTGGCTTATATGCTGTGTTTTTTTTTCCTATAAGAAGTGAGTGAATATCACTTCAATAGACCTTCTTCCATGAGCTACTAACTTGTTTTTACACGTGTTTGAATGAAGCCTTAATTCCGGAAGAGAAAAAACAAGATGAGGTTCCATATTTAAAATAAAGTTAGATGGTGGCAGGACGAAGCTGCCATCCATAGATGGCGAGATATCAGATGAGGCGACACTTCAAGAACAATAGATAGATATAATGTATACACCTACCAGAAGAAATCAGCTAAGGGCATCACAAGAAGTTAAAATGTCTGATTGCAAACAACTATGACAGCAAAGAAGTTTTAGGAAATATATGCTAGGCTGACATTAAGACAGATTTAAAAGTTTTGTGGAGGAAAATAAATCCATTTTGAATCTCATATGCTGTTTTTCCTTCACACGAACAAATGGTAGAAAAGTGAAAGAAAGAGCTCATCAACCAAAAGTCAAATTAGAACAGAAAGACACCTAAGAGGAGTCTCCTTAGGAAGTATCCAAAATAGAGGAAGTGGGGTGGGGAGAGAATAAGAGAGATTTATTAAAAATCCAAATCAATCCCATAAGGGGGTTCTCCAAGGCCACAAAAGAGAGATGGAGCAGATAATCACCAAGTTGACTACGATAGTTGCTATCAGAGTTATACCCTTGACGCTTAAATTTCTCAAAAAATGTAATGAAAAGAAGCTTGTGAACAGATGTCAATAGTCCAGCATTTGGATAATGGACACTATCAAAGACATACAAGATGCTAGACAACCAATCACCTGATCATTGATGTAGTCATTTCCAGAGTCTTTAGATATAATCCACAAAGGTGCAAGGGAGTAGTCTCATTAAAGAGTCGATAACAGTGTATTTCCCTATTGTTGGACTTACAGGTGGATTTTGTGGAGAATGTATAACTGTGGCCTAGAGTGGAAAGGGCAAGAGACTGATAAATTGAAGTAACAAAGAAGGTAACGGGAAAAAGTAATCTCTCAATGCGTGTATTATCCATACTTTCTTGAGAAAATAGGAAGTCAAAGACCAAGCCATGTGAAGTCTCTTGTAGACCCACAGGCCACATATAGAAACAAATTAAACATGAAGAGGACATTCAAGAAAGGGAAACTTGCTTCAAATTAAGGTCTTCTATTTGACAAAATATCCACCAAATACTATGCAAGATTTACTAACCCAATATTTTCACTTTGAATCATTGATTGGTCTATTTGTGGATTCTCAAGATGACACACTGGTTCCAGATCCAAATTATCTTTCCTACTTTCAGCAGTATCAAGGACTTGGAACCTTGAATTAAGACAACATATTTTAATTGAACTATTTGCAAAGTTGTTTTTTTTATAATAGGTCAATGATAAACATTACAAGGAATACTAAAATTCAGACGATTCCATTTGATTTGACAAGATTCATCCACTGGATAACAGAGATCCATGGAACTGTGTTATCATAACCATGTCATGAACAGCCTGAAAAAAGGCAGAAGTCATGCCGATAACAACAGTAATTGGAGTACCTGAGTAACTTTCAGTATTAGCTGGTTAGAAAAGTAAGCAATCCAGATGCTTTTTCTTCAGTGAACAAGACATGACTGAAATCTGAGGAACCAAGTAAAACCTAAACAAGAACTAAAAAGTTTATTTTTAAAAAAAACGAGAGGAGAGGAGAGGAGAGGAACATGACAAAATGAGTCATAATCTAAATGATGCCTCTGTAAGGTTTCAAAATTCAATGCTCATAAAACGAGCAACAGTTACTCACAGCTAAAATAACATTTGAATTTAGATCTTTCAAGACTGGATGCAGAGTGTTGACAGATGTAATGAAAGTAAAGGAAAACTGTGTTTATGCTCGTGTTTTAAGTACATCCATCGACTTGGATATCTTGCTTCCTTAAGAAGATGTAATTGCCAACTTATTGCATGAAACAGAATTTATTATTAATTGCATATTCGCATAGCTTAGAACTGGGAAAAAATAAATAAATAAAGGAAAGAACCTTTGTTAAGCTATTCGATATTTGTCACTTCTTTTCATTACTTCTGCTATCGTTATAGTGATGCCATCACTTTATGTTACGCTGTATGAAATATTTAGGAATAGTGAATCTGATAGTGTTTAGACTCTATTTTCATCAGCATGAAATCAGTAATCGAGCGATATAACAAATCAAAAGAGGACAATCATCAACTGTTGAATCCAAATTCAGAAGTCAAGGTATTCTTTCAATAAACACTCTTCAATTTCCTTCTGCAATAATATAGGCATCTTTAAAACAATTTTTGCTCCATTACATATGCTCTGCTTTTAATGTTCGAGTGCTAAAAAGTTAGGAATACCTTATAATAAGGAAATCTACTAGTCTTCAATCTTGTGGAAACTCCGATAGTGTTTTGGGTGGCCCTCTCAAAGCAAATCTTAAGACCTAGAATAAGGACTTTGGGAATGTGTCAGAATTAAAGGCTTAGGTGACATTCAGTCCCTTGACTCAATTGAGAGTACCTGTCCTCTCTCCGAAGTGGAGAGCCGAGCCAGGGATTCCCTGAAATGTGATTACTTGAAGTTTGTGCGGCTTGAGGAGATCAGTTAGAAACAGAAGTCTAGGATTCGATGGTTGAAGGAGGAGGACTAAAACACTAATGGTGTGTTTGGAAACTCTACTCACATATGATAAGCTCTTAAAAATAAACTCTAAAGAATAAGCTCTAAAGTTTTAGACCCAAAAAATAAGTTCCCCCCGTGTTACTTATTTGTTTATAGGTTTTTCCTCTACTTTTAAAGTTTTTAGAGGTCTAATAAGCCTGTTATCAAACATTCTAAAACCCAAATAAGCTCTTATTATTTAGAGTTACCTAACGCCACCTAAGTTCTTCCATCGCATAGCCGATTTCCGTTGAAAATCAAATTGTATCTCTAGCCTCTTAATTGTCAGTGAGTGGAAGTTGGATCAGAAGACCATTGAGGATAGCGTGGTAGACTTCTACAAGGATCTGTACTTGGAGAAAGTTTCGTGGCATCCAAAGTTAGACGGTCTATCTTTTGACTCCATCTCCCAAGCCAAAAGCGAGGAGTTGGAAAGACCGCTCTAGACCGATGAGGTGCAGAGTGCCATTCATTCCATGGCAGGGAACAAGGCCCCTGGCCCTGAAGGTATCTCCATTGAATTTTATAGTGCGTGTTGGGGCATTGGGGGGGGGCTATTAGCAGTTTTTTAGGAACTTTACGACTTTGGGTCGTTTGATAGGGCGATTAACAACACATTCGTGACCCTGATTCCGAAGAGGGTTGGGGCCTAGTACCTGATAGATTTTCGCTTGATTAGCAATTCTCATAAAATTTTAGCAAAAGTATTTGCCACCCATGTTCGTAGTGTCTTGGGATCCATTATCTCCCCTCATCAAGGCGCCTTTGTGAGGGGTAGACATATTTTAGATGACATTGTTATTGTCAATAAATGTATGGATGAGCACCTTAAATCTAACACCCCAGGCCTGGTTTGTAAGATTGATATGGAAAAGGCCTATGATAATGTCAATTGCGATTTTCTCCTCTATGTGTTGGGCAGAATGAGTTTTGGGTCTAAATGGCGATCATGGATCCAAGCCTGTGTCTCATCCGCCTCCTTCTCGATACTCCTTAAATCGAACACCCCAAGCCTGGTTTGTGAGATTGATATGGAAAAGGCCTATGATAATGTCAATTAGGATTTTCTCCTCTAAGTGTTGGGCAGAATGAGTTTTGGGTCTAAATGGCGATTATGGATCCAAGCCTGTGTCTCCTCCGCCTCCTTCTCAATACTCCTTAACAGTCATTCTAAAGGCTTCTTTCGAAGTTTCAAGGGGTTAAGGCAAGGAGACCCTTTGTCTTCAACGCTATTCATTATCCTCTCAGAAGCCCTGAGCTGAATCTTGGTTCGTGCGAAAGGGCAGGCGTTTGTAGGGTTCTCCGTGGGAAGGGAGCGGCTCAGGATTTCACACTTACAGTTTGCGAATGATACTTTAGTGCTCTGTGGTGCCTCATTCTCGCAACTTATCAACCTCAGGTGCCTTCTCAGCAACTTATCAACCTCAGGTGCCTTCTGAGATGTTTTGAGGCAGTGTCGGGACTTAAAGTCAATCTAAGGGTGAAATTGTACTAGTAGGAGATATTCCCCATATTGACCTCTTGGTCATTTACTTAGGGTATCAGAAAGGGTCCTTCCCATCCACTTATCTCGGGCTGCCCCTGGGGGTTCCATTCAAATCCAAAGATGTCTGGGCCTCGATGATCGAAAGTTTCTCCACGCGACTCGCAAGGTGGAAGTCTTCCCTCCTATCCAAAGGCGGTAAGTTGACCCGCATCAAGAATACACTTACGAGTCTCCCCACTTATTATCTCTCCACCCTAACTCTTCCAAGGTCCATTGCTCTGATCCTTGAACACCTCTAGCGAAATTTTCTTTGGCATGAGTGAGGTGATAAGCGAAAATATCATCTGGTAGATTGGGATCAAATCTGCAAACTGCTTGATGCAGGGGGTCTCAACCTTACTCCACTTAGTGTGATGAATAGGGCTCTTTTGGGTGGCGGTTTGACGAGGAGAGAGAGTCTTTGGCAGAAAGTGATCGTGACTAAATATGGGCTAGCATCATCTTGGTTGCCTAGGGAAGTTAGAGGTCTCCACAGGGTGAGCCTTTGGAAAGGTATCATGGGTGTAGCTACGTCTCTAGATCATTTCATTCGCTTCAAGTTGGGTAATGAGGTCGACATCCAGTTTTGGCATGATGTCTGGAGTGGTTAGTCGAGGCTTAAGAACGATTTCGGTCTATTTTTCTTCTGGAACTCAACAAAGGGGCGTCTATTGCAGAGTGTGTCGAGCATTTAGATAGCGCTATAGTTTGTTGTCCTAGATTTAGGAGGGCTTTAAATGATTGAAAAGTTGAGGATATGCAGAGACTTATGGCTCGATTGAGTTCTTCCTCCCCCATATCTCAGATTAGTGATTGTAGGGTGTGGTCTGGAAGCAACATAGGTCAATTTTCAGTGCAATCACTCTTGCAGTCTTTTAGCCCTGCTCTTTTGCGTTCATTTCCTCATAAGGTTGTGTGGGCTAACCAGATTCCCACAAACTACGAATCACTTAAAGAGGCAAGGGTGGAGTTTAGTCAACCGATGCTATTTGTACCTAAATGCGAAAGAGACTGGGAACCACTTGCTTTTGCATTGTCCGGTTGTCTTCGGACTTTGGGCTTGGTTCTTAGCTCGTATGGGTGTAGAGTGTGTCTTCCTTCTCTCCTTTATGAGCTTCTTATCTGGTTGGCACTTGATAACTTTGGGAAGTGCCTAAGAAACCATCTGGACCTTTTTGTCTGGTGCTATTTCATGGGTTGTTTAAAAGGAGAGGAATGGTTGCATATTTGGCAATTCCTCTTCTTCACATCATCGGATCCGCACCCGGGTGCGACAATCGATTTTGGACTAGAGCTCCACAAGCTCGGTGGACCAAGAAGTAAGGGATGCCCTTTTATTTTGAAGTGGCAGCCGCTTATTTGCTATGTTACTTTATTTCCTTCCTTCTTAGTCTTGTATGCATCCTTCTCTATAAACTGCTCCTTTTTTTATATATCTGATTTACCAATAAGAAAAAGGGTCTCTAAAGTCTAAACAACATAGTTGAATATGTAATGTTATATGCAGAGGGTTGCTGACCATGAAATGTGCATTGACTACGTGATATTTATGCCAAATACTGACCTAATTAGATAATTCTGATTATTTGATAGTTGTGCTATTTGGGAGGGTGTTGAACTTCGAATTTGAGAATGCTGATCTAGAATGAGACTGATGATCTAGATGAATTCTATAATCCAAATCAACCTAGGTTTTATTGATGAGAAATGATGAGGCGAAAAAGGAATGGAAGAACAAGAGAGGATGAACAAGATTGTGGGTTGAGAGGAAAAGAGAAAATCATAGTTCTAGAACTATGATCTTTTTGGGAAGAACAATGTTGCAAAAAGAACAAGAAATGATGAGATTTCTATACTTGCTCTGGAGGTACATAGTGAGTTCATGAATGGAGTCAGACCCCTATTTATAGGGTTTCTTAGAGAGAATCCCTTTCAGTTAGAGGCGAAACGGTCACATCTTTTTTGTTGGGATATGATTTTTGACAACTCAACAAGTCGGTTATAACTACCTCAGGACGCCATGACCAGGTCCACTCAAAGCATCATTTACCTAATCATAGATTATAGATTAAGGACCCATGACGACTTCTAATTCATAAGTTTATACTTAGCCTACCCTGGCGTCACAAACCGTAACACATTCCACGAAGCCCTCCAAATCATAGTTACCATTCCTTTGCTCCAGTTACTGGGTTGGCCCATTCATCCGGGCGGGAATATTTATGTTTCTGGGGCCCTAAAGACCTTTACTAGTAGGGTTTCTTAGTAGAGTTGCTGGTGAACTTCTATGAAAATAATGACATTTATGTGATACTCACCCGCGGGTCCCTTGAGTAGATATCTAGATTGGGTATGAAACAACTCTTAGGCTTCTTTGAACATGTGATGTTGAAATCAATGGTGTTGGTTAGGCTATCCTTTGATGGCTTTCTTTTGTTGTGTCTGCTCCAGTTCTGTTTCATCAGAAAACTACACTTGACTTAACATCATCCCCATCACTTAAAGACTTCCTTCGTCTGCTTCCTTCCGCCGGTACTCTTGTTGCTCCTATTCTACTATTCTATTACCTTTCTTCATCAACCTAAAAACAGATCTATTCTTAAATTAAAGCACATATATCTTTCTTCAAACACCCATATAGTACCTGTACTTTTAGGGAGGGTCACCGTTTAAAATGGCATACTTTTGTCCGGTTACATATTATACATGTATCGTCGTATAATACTCGTACGTTACGTGAATTACATATCAAAAGCATACAATATGCGTACTTTTATCGTTATTTAATTTTTTCGTACTTTTGTCGTGTTTTTTGCCATATAACACCAGTACTTCCCAAACAGATCATTGTCGTATTATACTCGTACCGGTACTTGGTAACTATGCTCTGAAATACAAGTCCAGAACACCCCCTGGGAATAAGGTTGAATATCAATAAGACATATTATATACCTAAGATACTTCTCTCGGGCAAAAAATATCATCCGCCAACAGATCTTGAAAACCAATTAGTTATAAGGCAGCTTTTGAGAGGTATCCAGACAAAAACCCTTAAGACGCCATGACTTCCTTCAACCTGTAGGAAAGTAAATTAATGAAAACGTAATCAACTACACGATGGGCCATACATCTGCAATTTGCTTGTCAATAAAGGAGACTGGCATGTGTGGTGCGAGTACACTCTTCCTTGGCGAGGAATCAATCATCTGCCGGGCAGGAATCTTCCTCCACCCTCAGGCCCCCTAACCCCAAGTTGTTAGAGGAGATGAAGAAGTTGGGCCACATTTTACCCACAACTCATAGGAATAAAAAAGGGTAGCAAACATCTCATAACACCTTCCTGATTGTCAGCTCGGGATAAGAAATGCCACCGAGATAGGATATGGGGGAACGCACGCGCTCATTCCTACGAAGAAAATGGTAAACTCCACTCATAGACCCCTTGACGAAGCGCTTAGGTTCAGCTTGGGGTAAGCAATGTCGCCAGGATAGTACATGAAGGGAACGCACACGCCCATTCCTACGGAAAAAATGATGGCCACACTCCACTTATAGACCCCTTGAAGAAGCGCTCAGATTCCATAGTGGCCACACTCCACTGAATACCTGAAAGAGAACAAGGCAGCCACACTCCCTCCACTAATGTTTTTTGGGAGTACTTTTGTTCTAAAGATTCAGCGTCTATACACAAATTCTTCTCCATCTAAGGATTGTATCTATCGATCCAAAATGTTAAGGCAGGACGTGATCCTCATCATGCCATCTGGCTAATATAGATGGCAGATGCTCTGGGTTCGACTCGGCTGCACATGTTCACGTGGCAGCTTGCCAAATCTCATCATCAATAGAGGGTTCGAGAAAGAATGGTGAATCATATAAAGATATATAGAGAGAGATTTGTGGATTAGGATCGTCTAATCCAGTAAAATTTTGGTTGAGGTATTCTAGGTGGCAAGCATAAAAAGATGGATCCAACCACTATGTTCATGCCATATGTATGGGCTCTGATGTTCAATACTAATTATGGTCATTAAGATGGAGACAGTCGATCATCCACACAACAATCATTACTTATAGAGCGCCATCCATGGTAATATAAAATCGCTAATAACGACATGGTTGTTAAATCCTTGTGATTTCCGATTCAAATCCTACGATTTATATCGAATCTTAGGCAAAACGATTCAAATTGCAGGTAAAAATCTTAATTTGGTAAATCTCATTTGCAATTCAGATTGTGATTTGCAATTCAAATCATACGATTCATGCACGAAACCCCTGTTACAAACCGATATTTGAAAGAATATTTTTTATTCTTTCAATTTTCTAAAAAGTATTTTATGTCTTTTAAAAAGAGAGGAAATGGGAAAACCAATGTTACGAACATGTCAAAACCTCTATTTGGGTTTTCTCTCCATTGCTGTGAAATGGGAAAAAAAGATAATTGAAATGAGGAAAAAAAATGAGAAAGAAGAAAAGAGGATGGAGTTGGAGAGTTGGACTTTGGAAGAACTTGATAGTTTATTTTATTAGTCTTTTTAATTGTACAAGTCTTTTGAGACTTGATCTCATACAACATAATTATAGGCTTACTTTTATTGATTTATCTTTGATGATAGTGGGGACTTCATTCACGTTTTGTATAGTGTATGCAATGAAATGTTCCTTACTTTCATTTATCAATAGAATATATATGATGAAATCTTTTGGATAATAAATTATTCCATTTTTCTTATTTATTAAGTATTTTTGAAATAATTTTTTGAAATCTTTTAGACAATGAATTATTCCATTTTTCTTATTTATTAAGTATTTTCTAAATAATTTTTTTTAAAAAAATAGATTGAATCTTACGATTTACGATTTAAATCCCGATATGAATCGAATATGTTCTAAAATGATTTTGTGATTCGATTACAATTTAACAAAACCTTGAATAACGAAACATATCGGGCAATACGTATCAGTTTCGTTGGGATCCTATACATTTTTTAAACTGATACATTATTAGTGCATGATTTTTAGGACTCTTCTGGAACCGATACGTATCGGACGAGTTTTCAAATACATGTCGGTTTTGCCTTTTATATGGGTTACCATGTAACCCTAAATACTTACCTCTTTCATATTTATCTCATTCTCCTCCTATTTGCACCCTAAAAACCAAATTCCTTTTGAGTTTTGTGATTAGAAACATGATTTATGATTAAAAACTTTGTTAGTTATTTAAATTTTCATTCATAGTGCAATTATAATTGTGTTTGCTACTTTGTCTTTGAGTCACTTCCCATGACTTATTGTTAACTTGTTATTGGCTATTTGGTAATTTAATTTGCTACTCTACTGCTTACATTTCTTCATTTCTACATTTCCACTTGATCTTGGCTTTCTAATGCCTTATTTTATTTTAATTTAATTTGATTTTTTTAATGCATCGTCTAAAACCGTACATATCAGTTTCGGTTGGGACCAATACAGTCCCCGAAACCCTTTTTTAAATCCTTGGCGCTATCAAGCCAAATTCATCATACAGCATGGCAAGCATTACTCTGCAACATTAACTAGTTAATTTATTCTGAGACAAAAACAAGACATGCCTAGAAGGTACACAATATAAACCAGTTACTGGTGCTGATAACAAACATCAGACTAGTCATAGCTAAAACCATGATCCTTGTCAAGAATTACAAAAATCTTCTTTGAACTTCATAAAGAACAATGCTCTGCTACTGATACATGCAACCTGAAATCTCAACATAGAGAAGGAAAAATGAAGTGATTGAATTGTCATCCTCATCAAGAGACATGGCTACCAATAAGCTAGCAAACATTTGCATGCCCATAATCCCACACTGAACAACTTGATACAGCAATGCTTGACCATCATATTCTGAAACGAAAGCAACTAAACAGAATGAATTTTAACAGGTAACACATACAACACTAAAAAAATGGGGAACTGCAGCTTGACATTACTGCCACTGCTAGCAATGTCACGCATTCACTAGATTATATCATAAACAAAACATTAGAAGCTGAACAAACAGACACATCCAATTAGGATACGGAACATTGAATAAAAGAAATCGGTACAAACTAATTTTGCGCGTAATAAGAAGACAAATGTAAGTGCACATGAATGAACCACTGTGCAACTAACAATAGAATTGCCGCAATCTCTTACCTTGAAATTCCACTTCTTAATGGTTTTGTGCCAACATGTGAGACATAAATCTAACCCACGTACCTACAATAACTAATTGATGTATATGTTTATACATTGGACAGTTACATCCCTTGCCTTTTTATGACATGGTTAATTATATATTCACGTGAAGGCCACTCCCACACTAGCTGCAGTTAGTAAAAGCGTGATATCTATATTTTTTACAAATTGTCCAGAATGTTTTTTCATTCTTTCCAAGTTTTATGCTTTATAGAATTCAATAATCACATGGATTTCCAATAACAGTCAAAAAAGACTACCCCAACATCGCAAGATGATGCGTAGCGACAAAACAAGATTTGAATCTCAGGAAAAAGTCTTATCTTGTAGATACATTGTCACTTGCATTTCTTTTTCTGTAAAAAAATGAATTTGGTACTTCCAAGAAAGTGCTACCTCGTAAATGTGATGACGATATTTATATGCATATACCACATGGTGCAAAAATAATAGAGTGATGATTTTCTAATGAGATAAATAAGAGCCATAAAAGCATGATATAAACTGATTATTTACACAAATTATGATTCCCTCTGTTGCATACCTTTATGCTTGTTGTTTTCACTAGGTTGTTGAAAAAAGTGATATTACCATCCTAAACATTTTCACGCTCATAATGGGAAGAATGCTGTAGAATATTGTGAAACACAAGATATATAAATGGTTCTATTGCACTTAATAGTGCAATAATGACCTGTTTCACTTTATGGAAACCAAGGCATGATCTATTTTATCATGGGCCATGGTTTAAAGGCAAGTCAAGTCCTTATGTAGTAATTATTATATATGACATACTTGAATCAAACTGATCAACTTTGTTTCTGTTATTTTACTCACCTGAAGTTACTTCTCCATTGCAATGGCTGAGAGGCAGGTCTAATTAAATTGAGCCCGGTGATGAGGAATAAAAATTTAATGTAGGGATCTTGTTGATCTTTTGGGTTAAATGATTATGGAAACACTTATAGTCTATGGATTCAAACAAGTTTATCAGCTATATCTTTAGGACCTCCAAATGAAAACTGTGTAAATGTATATCACTTGTGTGTTACATTGACACAACTGCTAGATATCAAACCACTTTTCTAGAGTTGCAGAGTTCTGTCTGTGAAGTTTTCTTCCACTTTGGTTTCAGAAACCTGGAAATAGGAACTTCACGATAGAAATCGTATGTCAACTTTTCTTGCCACGCAATCAACCAAGTTTCAAAAATGTTCAAATTTTAGAAAATATTAGGTTCCCACTTTTTAAGGGATTGTCATCAATTTTCCTTCATTCACTTTCTGAGAAATTTGCACTAGCAAATGAAAAAGGTACAAAGAAAATCCAATAAGATAAATTACGAAAAAAAAGTAGGGAAGAGGAGTTATCAGAATCAAAGTGGTGACATCTAAGGTTCACCCAAAAACTGCTCAGCACTGAAGTTGTCATTAGCCTTGTCATGGATGAATAAAAAAATAAAGGAAAATTGAAATATTTAGATGATCTCAACATGAAATATCTTAATACTAACAAAGAAAATTATGGTACTTGGAAGTGTTGGTAAAGAGGTGGGAAGTAGAAGATAACAGACCTCAATCTTGACTGTTTAGAGTTAAATGTTTGGTGAGTTAGTTGGGGTAGGTGGAGATTTGATATAGTTCAGCAAAGAAATCCGGGTCCATTCTCTTTTAATGCCATTTGTTGACTCAAGTTCCTTTCTAGTTGAGATCTAATTAAAAAAATAAAACAAAAGTAAAAGAAATTACCTAAGCTAGGAAGAAACATATTTTGTAGCCGCGATGAAGATGTTGAGATAGATAAGAGGAAGGACTAGGAAAGGTAAGATCACAAATCTGTGCATTTGATAGAATTTGAGAGTAGCTCCAATAGATGATAAAATAAGCCGGTTTGGACATGTTTAACAACGTATAATGACAACAAATGAGAGGAGTGAGTGTTGAATAAGGCTTTATGGGCTTTATGTTTATGTTTTCTTCTCTTCTATTATATATTGTATTTTGGGTATACTATTACTATCTCTTACATACTTAATATTATATCATTAGTGGAGTATAAATAATAAAGTATGGGAGAGAGAAAATTAACTCTCTAATTTTTCTCCTAATCTTCTTCTTCTCTTTTCCTTCTCTTTTCTCTCAAACCTTAATTACTAAAACCCTAGATCTCATCCCTAATACCTTACTCATCCATCAGAACTCAGTATAAGAGCCAAATTGGAGAACCAGGGATTTTTAGCACAAGAGAAAGCACCACAGGAGTGCTGACGTCAGTCGTATGGCTGTCAAAGTTTTTTGGCTGGTGAGTTTTTGTTATGTCACTTGATAGATCGACATTTATAGAGATTAGTGATTATTTTTCTAAGATTTTTTGAATTTTGGAAATGTGTTTTTTCAAGTATTACAAAAAAATGAAAATATTCAGATTCTGAACAGATGAATGGTGCGCCTGATTAGGGGTTTTATAGAAGTGCAAATCGGTATTGGTTGGTCTGTATTAAAATCTCGAAGTGGATGAAACAAGTTTCATAGTGATCGGATTAGTATCGAAGCGTTAGCGAAGTTTTTTCCCTCCTATGTTATCGTTTTTCCTGTTCTTGCGAAAATTTTCTGTCAAAACAATCTGCACATGCTCTAATCTAATCCTTTACAGCCCTATCGGTCCTTGGTTACACTTGTTGATGTTTTTATTCACTCCTATCAATTTAAGGGCATGAATATTGAGTGTGGATTCCTTTTTTGGTATGATATTTGGGGAGTTGAAAATTTGGAGGTCACTTTTTGAGGTCAGATTTGTGTAAATTGACCATGTAAGTAATATGGCAGATGAATCAGAAGTTAGTGAGTCCTCGAGTATTAGTGAATCCTCGAGTATCTCCGTGCAGGTTAGAAGAAGTATTGAGGTTAGTACAAGTGATGCACCAAACTTCCAAATTGCCACTATAAAACTAGATGGGACTAACTTTCTAGCGTGATCTCGGTTTGCTATGTTCTTTGTTAAAGGTAAGGGGAAGATGGGTTATTTGAATGGTTTCATCACCACTCCTAACTCCACAGATCCAGCCTATGTCAAGTGAGAGGCTGAGAATGTCATTGTAATGTCATGGCTTCTCTATTCTATGCAGACAGATATCAGTAGTGCTTACTTATTTCTTCCTTATAAGCGTAATATATGGGATGTTGTGACATAGACCTATTCTGAGATTGGAGGCACTGCCCAGGTTTATGAGTTACACAAAGTATTTAGAAACTAAAGCCGAGGGATATGTCTATTCTCGCATACTATTTCACTCTTCGTCGTATCTGGGAAGAGTTGGATCACTATCAGACCTTCAAGGCCAAGTGTCCCAAGGATGCCGCTGAGTATAAGAAATCGGTTGAATAGAACCGCGTATTTAAGTTACTTGCCGGGTTGAATATGAATTATGAATAGATTCGAGTTCAGATTCTTGGCAAAAATCCAGTCTCACCTCCCACCGAGGTCTATGCCTACTTACATCGTGAGGAGCGTCGTCGAAGTGCTATGCTCCAACCTCCTCTACTTGAAAGATCTGTATTAGCCTTCTCATTCCCGTGGGGAGGCAGGAGTGGTGGTGGTTGTGACCGAGAACGTTGTCGTTTTGGATCCAGTTCTTCTACAAATGATCGGGATAAACTTAAGTGTGATCACTGTGAGCGTACCCGGCATACGAGAGACACTTGTTGCGACTTACATGGTCGCCCTCCTCCACAAGGCCCTTTTACCAGTGGACGAGGAGACAGGGACAGACGATTTGGAGGAAGCTCGAGTGCACACTTTGTTACCTCCACAGCTCTGGTATCTACTACTGCACCTCCTTTGGATAGTCCTGGTCTGTCTAGAGATGAGATCGATGTCTTTCGACAATTTATGTCACAATTGGAGACTCCTAGTACCGCCAGTGCCACTTCTATTCCTTACTTAGGTACCTCGGCCTTGACTCTCAGTGCAACTGTTTTTGATCCTAGTCGCTCCTCGATTATTAATTCAGGAGCATCTGATTATATGACTGATATGTCCTTTTTTTCGTCTAACTTTACTGATTATGGTCGATACAAAGTTAAAATTATTGATGGTACATTATCTTCCATTACGAGCAAGGGGAGTGTTTCTGTCACCCTCCCATGTCCTTCATGTTCCTAAGTTTACTTTAAATCTTCTGTCTGTTAGTCATATTACCAAAACTTTGAATTGTAGCGTCACATTTTTTTCTTCTCACTATGTGTTTCAGGACTTGGAAACGAAGAGGACGATTGGTACAGACCATGAGGAGCGAGAATTATATCTGCTAGACCCTTTGTATCGCATTGCTTCATCAATCCAGCAATTGCCCTAATGTTCAGAGTATTAGTAGCAAGGAGGAGTTGTACCGATGGCACAGACGTCTTGGCCATTCCTCATTTTCCCTTCTTAGGCGTTTATTTTCCTTAAGTTATTTGTTTCTAGTTTGCTTTCATTTATTCAATGTGAAACTAATGAATTTGCGAAGCACCGTCGAACTTCTTATTCCTAAAGAGGTAATTAATGCAATTCACCACTTTCTCTTGTGCATTCTGATGTGTAAGGACCATCCTCTATTGTTACTTCTTGTGGGTTTAAGTACTTCGTTACATTTGTGGATAATTGCTCGCGTACTACATGGGTATATATGTTGAAATCTAAGGGTGAAGTTGGCACTGTTTTTTCACCTCTTTTCATAAATTGATTGCTACTCAATTTAATGCATCAATTAAAGTACTTCGTTCTGACAATGGGGACGAATATATGTCTACTAGTTTAGCCACTTTTTTTTATTCTCATAGCATCATTCATCAGACTTCCTGTGCTAGTACTCCTCAACAAAATAGTGTGGCAGAGTGAAAAAATCGACATCTATTGAAAATCACTCGTTCTCGTATGATTGTTATTAATGTGCTTAAACCTTTCTGGTTTGATGTTATCTTGACTACTACATTCTTAATTTATTGAATGTTTTCCCGTATTTTAGAGTTTCAGTCTCCGGTTTCCCTGTTGTCTCCTTCAGCTATTTTGTTTTCGGTGGTACCACGGATCTTTGGTTGTATTTGCTTTGTGCTCGTTCTGATTGTACAAAGCTTGATCCTAAGGCTCTTCGATATATTTTTCTTGGGTATGCTCTTACTCATAAGGGTATAAGTGTTATCACCCCCCCTTCTCGGCGGTCCTTCGTTTTTATGGATGTTACCTTCTTTGAGTTTACTCCATATTTTTCTACTAGAAAGACATCTCCTCAGAGGGAGAGCATCAGTGAAGAGATATCTTCCCTACCTATTCCTATGTTCCCCTCTGACAATGATCACTGAATGTCTGAGGGTGATGGTGGACAGGAGGAGTGTGAACCTGCAATCAAGGAATTGCAAGTGTACAGGCGAAGGCAGAAAGATCCTCATGAGCTCCACCAAGAGCCCTCTTCTAATCCAGGTAACATTATCCTTTCTAGTCTTATCATTGTTGGTTCAACGTCTTCCATCCTGGCTCTCTAGTCTTCTAATGGATGGACCATGAGAAATTGGACGATACTATAGATGTTCATATCAATACTTGTTTGTATAGATGGATTCATTTGTTATTTTGTCTCTCTTTTTTTTTATCGATATTTGTTATTTTGTCTCTTGATGATTGATTGATTGATTTTTGGGGGGAATAATTAATTCATCCCCCACCCCTTTGAATTTTTTTTGTTTTCCCTTCTTAATGAATTTTCAGTTACTAATCAAAAGAAGAAGAGGATGACTATTTGCAATTCATCGAAGCCTAAAGTTTTTGCACAAGGAGTAAGGAAAAATGATGACAACTTTGTGCAAGCTAGTCATGGCTAATCAAGAAAAGGTTTCTTTGACAAGCGTATTGCATTTATAAGCTTTCCTAATAGATATCAAACTAGCATTTCTGGACCAAAATCGCTGGAAAAAAAATCAAAGACTGGATTTTCAAATTGTTGAGGGGAAATATATTGCCACCTTGCATTGGGAGTTAAGTGTTTTGCTAGGAGGATAAAGTAAGAACAAAATTAAGGAACCATGGTTCAGTGCATGTGAAAGACTGTACACATTTGAACTGACATTTTACGTTACAGATCTGCCCACCCAAACGTCTAGCTATTACATTACCGTGTAACATCTAAGTCAATATCATTAGGCCTTAGGGAAGAAACAGCAAACTGAAAGTCGTTGAGGAACGAAAAGAATTCACTATTTCCACTAGATAGAGAAACACACCCCTTCCAGAATATTTTGCTAGAAAACTCAAGACTGCGTATTACCAGCCAGTGGTCATAAACAACTTTTGGTAAGGCCGTAAATAGGTTGGACTTGGATAAGATCAATCCAATTTTGATCTTATTACATGTATAGTAGATCCGTATTCGATCCCTAGATTCAAATCAGATAAGGCAAATAAGATATGTTAATATTGGCGTATATAATATAGTTATAAGAGTAAGAAGCGAAAACGAGAAGCAAAGCAAAAGCGGGAAGCAGGAAATGAGATATAGGCTCCTCATTCCCATTATATTATTATTTGTAGTTATACCTTTGATTTTATCTTACATGATATTTTTGTGGAAAAGTAGGTGTCTTAGGTTCCAAACAAACGATACTTGCTTAGAGTTTACACCCAATGATATAGATTGTGGTTTACCCCATCACTTCACACATTTAATTCCTTTTCACTACTCCATAGGACATGCTGGAAGCGAGCTTCCTAGGAACATGGTTTAAAATATCAATAGATATCAACCGATACGGGCCGATACGTATCCTACTTGGAGCTACCCAATACACTGGTATACTAAAAAAAAAAAATCCCTTGTATCATACCGATACAGGCACGATATGAGGGATTTTTCAATTAATTTTTATTCTCATTCTATTTACATTAGGATCCACAACACAAACCTGATACGCACAACTTATTTATATAAAATATTATTTAACTAAATGATTTTAAATTAATATTAGTTTTATTTACATAAGATATTAATATGCAAATAAAGTTATCCGCCCATTTGAATTCAATAAAAATGATCTTGATCCAAATTCTTGAAGACTAAAAAGTCAACTCAGCACCTTTTAGAGACTGGTTCAAAATTTCAACTTACAAATTATAAGGTATTTCTCAAATATCAAAATTTCATAGACTTTATCATATCAAAAATTACCAAAACCCAAAAGTTTAAGAAAAAATTTCTCATACGTAAGTCTTAAAAAATATTTTCATCTACAGGAGCAAAAAGTCAATTAACAGTATAACAGTTCAACATAAAAAAACTTACACTAAGCTTAAAATTTATGGTTGTAATTCAATACATTTTTATTTAACTCATTGGATGTAAGGTTTTAATATCTAAATTGTTTTTCTTATACTTAATTAAGTGACTATAGTTTATATTTCCATACCTTCATATCAGCACAACATGCATGCTTTTTTTTAATTATAAAATTTTCAACTCTAATATGTATAGTTATAAATATAATTGGAGACATTCATTTAGTTTATTAATAGCTTATATTTGCATTAAAAGAAATTTATTCAAGGTTTACAAGTTTTTCATTGCATATCCAAGCATTTCTTAGCGTATTCTGATTTTTTCCGCCGTATCCATCTGATATGGTCTGATACATCGATACATATCTAGTTTTGGACTTACTGATACGACAACCGATACCGATATTTTGAACCATGCCTAGGAAGCGAGTCTAGGAAACGAGTTTCCCACTCTGTACATAACTTCCCTACAACTATGGTATATAGTAGATGTTATATACATGTAAATATAGCATATCTTAATATATGCATATATATGTAACGGATCAGATTCTAATCAAATCAGATTAGTGTGGACCTATACTCAATCCAATTGTGAATACATCTGAAAATGGAGATCCATATTTGATCTGATGGACCAATATTAGGTCCTAGATCTGCCTTGAATTAGATTTAATCGAGATTGGATCCAGTACCTTATCTGATCCATTGAAGCCCTAAATTAAGGTGCAACCATCAAGCCCCTTGCAATACTCCAGCATACTGTTCAGCCAAGACAATCAGACCATCTTTTAATGGAAATTGTGAATATTCAATTCTTCATCACATTGGCATGGCTTATTGTTCCAAAAATACCCTACCAAGTGTGAAATTCACACATCAGGTCTACATATTCCTTAACTTTTTAAGTTTTAAAATAGATTATCAGATACGGACCTGACCAATTCGCCAAAAGTCCCAGGACTGATGGAACGCTTCAAATTTAGACCTATATCTATTTAGGACCCTTGTAACAAAAAACGCTGTTTTTATTTTGAAAAATTCGCAATTTTTTGAATTCTTGAATTATTCACGAATTTTTGAATTCCTGAATTATTCACGAATTACTCACGAATTTCCCGAATTGAGCAAAAAAACTACTTATTTTGTATTCTTTTAATCAAAATTTTTTGTAGGTTTTTATAATTATAATTTTATTTTTTCGAACTTGACCCCTACCAAATTATTCCCGAACCTGACTTTGTCACTATGTTTAGGACCATAACATTATCCTCTACATTGTGTCACTGGCTCACTGTTCCTTATTCTGCAAGCCCCTTTGCTTCGAAGTTGCTTAACTTCTTCTCATTGTATGCAACTGAAACATGGTAGCACTCATGCACATATCCTTGTCATAGACAAACAACATAACCTTGGACTCAAGATGGTCAGGTAAAATGTTTATTCGCATATTAAATCCATTCTTCTTCTTATACCCTAGTTAAGCAGGAAAAAAAAAACAGTCGTTTTTAGTAAAGACAACTGCCGTTTATGCTAAAAACGACAGTGTCGTTTTAGTAAAAACAACAATAAAATAATTTTCTTCCAAAAAAAATTGATCGCTTTTAGTATAAATGACTTGTTTATAGTTTATACTAAAAACGGTTTACTAAAAATGACCTTTAATAGGATTTTTTTAATAAAAATAGAAAGTATCTTTTTTTACTACAAACGACAATAATTGGTGTCATTTGTAGTAAAAACAACACAAAAAAGAATCATTGGCCATAATGTCTGTTGCGTATAGGTAGATGCGTTATACAACGGTTTCAACACAGTACATTACAAACACTGAACTGTTATTTTAAACGTTGAATGGACATGCATATTATTCTTGACAAAACTTTGAAGTAAGCTTCTCCCAACGATGATTATAGCCAAAGCCCAAAACAATTATTTATCAAACTTTCAGTTCAAAATTTAGCAATAAAGTGAACCAAGATTCCCTCATAACCAAAGTCTATCAAACCTTTCTGACTAATTCTGATGGTGTAATATACTAAGAGATTTCACTACATTGGAAAATTAAACAATTCAAAAACCCCAAGATATAAACAAAAGTGTAGCCATATATTGGACCACTGCAAACAGAATCACCCAAGCACAACAACAAGATCGATGGAGTATGATACATAAACACAAAGATGGCCAGCTAAATGGAAACCATCTAAATCACTCAACTTTTTCGCATGGCATTATATGACACTTAATTGTAATCACTTAAAGGTTGAAGCTTGGAAACAAAAATCAGCTATAAGATTGGAGCAAAAATTTGTAAATTCAAAGTCTCAAGCTCTATTGGTTATTCAATGGTGTTCATAGACATTAAGATCCAAGGCCTTAATACTCATACATTTTCAAGCAATCTGAATGCTTGTTTATAGTGCAAATTAAATATGCATTGCCAATTAAAATAACAAACAATAGGAGACAACAAAAAATATGTAGAGAAAAATGGTTATCATAATCCATTACAATGTGCACGGTTAAGTGGATTTATGGAGGACCTAATTTGTGTAGGTTACTACATTACAAGTTTAAATTGCCCTAACTACTACAATGATATTAGAAGCATAGGTCAGAGTGCTTATGTTGTTCAGTTGAAAATTTTTCTGTTTGGTCTTAATCTTAAAATTTGAAAAATGCATTATTACCAATAGTGTTTAAAGTCAATAACCAATTCAATTTCTTGATAAGTTTTCCTCACAAACAAAAACCTTTTAGTAGTTCCCACAAAGAATCATGGGACTCGAGCTTTTAAACAATAAGGTACATGAACTGATTCTGTCTTGTGTAGCAGGGATCTATTCTATCTATCTTTAAATAACCATCCGGTATATTTTGGCCTTTTTTGTGTGATTAAAATGTTTTTTTCAGATACGCTGCTTAACGATGTCTCACCAAAAAAAGACCTCGTATTATCTTTTTTCCTCCATTAAATGCTCAAATTTCAGAAATTTCCTAAGTAATAACGCCCCTTACTGTATTATACTTCAAAGCTGGTCCGAAATGTCAGACAAATTGTGGCTGTTTCCATATTGATATTCTTGCTAAAAGTGGTATATAGATCATCTACATGAGCCAGTAGGTGGAATCTCAATAGCAGTGCACCCCACAGGACCTAGAATCATGCTCAATCTCCATGTAACAAATTTGGAGCTTTATTTTAGTGAAGATTGATGAGCAGTGAGCATGCAAGATCGTTTAGGAGGAGAACAGAAATACAAGGGAAAGAATTAATTTATGCCAAAAAAATTCAAATCCTGTCATCCTGCTTACAATAATATGTTGTTTGCATCAGCCAAGGCCATGAGCTAATCCCTTTTATTTGAATTTGCAGAAGAATGAATAAAAGTCCCAAAACCGATACTTGTGATGTTAGGAAGAAGCTCCTAATGGCCGCACAATGTTCCAACACAATTCCATTATAAGATAGTTCGTTTGTCTTGACCAAGCAATAGTACTAGAATGTTGCAAGCTAAGGCACTCAACCACATGTACTGCTGTAGAAGTAACATGGAAATATTGGTTATCACCCCACTGCCAAGATGTAGGCTTTTAATAGCAGCAAGTTGGAAGTCATTGCATCGATGCTGAAATACTTCACAGGATTGTTCTTTCCTGTGGGGTGCAAGATGTTTATGGAAATTTTCGAATAAATCTGTATAGGTGAGACAGAGGGAAACCAGATTTCGCACATGCATACCAAGTTGGCTACACGATCTTTCACCATTTATACGATGGCCGCAGGTTATATCTCCTTACCAATTCTAAGGCAACATCACCAGAGCGTTGTTACAAGATGTTCACTGGCTATCCAATATATGCACGAAAGCACGTCTCCTACCTGCAAGAATCATTTTCTAAGCATGGAGAACTGTTTCATATTTTCAGGTATCCATCCTGAAATAAATTTTCGAGTTTGAGAAGAAAATGAGGCTGTGAAATATCTGGCTTATTCCAAACCCAGAGAAATTGTTTTCTCAATATGCGAGTTGCTTCCCCGTTTTTAGGCAATCTCAACCAACTTTCCTGATTGAGAAAACAAAAAAGGAAACTATGAGGGTTCAAAGGGAGCATGGAGCTTTGAATGTTGCTAGAATTTAGACTTCTACAGGAAATTCTAGAAACAAAGATTTTCTGATACAGGAAACCATAATCTGTAAAACCTGAATTGTATTTTGATTTGATTCTCTTTTAAATCCTTACTTTTTTTGTCATAAAATACCTAAGAATTCTCTTTTACATACAAATTCTTCACACACTGGTTGTCCAACGACTGAATAGCTCCAAAGAGTCATTACAGATGTCTACTATGTCTTTTGCTTCAGTAGGGCTCCTCTTTGCCTCTCCAAAATGCAAATTTGAAGTAAAATAAATTACACTGTACTTCAATAGTTTCAATTCCCATTAGTCAAGTCCTCTTAAAAAAAGATGCTTCTAACTGAGTCTTATCACCTTCAACTCACTGATGCATTCCTAGCTAACTTCCCAATAGAACCAGAAGGGTTTCACACTTGAGTCATAGCTGCCTATTATCATTTAATCAGTGGCAATACTTGCTTTCATATAAAACTGAAACAATTTAACAATCTGCAAGTGTGAAGCTCTAACCAGTTGAAAATTATACTTTCTGAACATCTATGGCCAGATAGCCTACCCTTCAGATATAACAAATCATCAAGAGGTTGGCATACTGCAATCACTTCTCAGGGAATTCACAACTCACAAGCGCTTGTCTATCTTCAACAAACCTTAACTGTTTCCTCTCCTAATTATTCACATGCACTCTGGTTCAATCCAGGAATCCAGCCACTGTTATGCCATTGTGCTTAAACGGTGGACTGTAATTCCTACATCATAATATTTTAACGTTGCTAGCCATATATTTTAGCAACAAGTTATTGATATTTCTATCCTCCTCAACTTAAAAAATCACCACAACAATTACACAATGGTTTCAACAGTTCTGAACTCTTACGGACACTGACACCATATTTATGTGTTTAAGTGTGACTCATTTATGTAACGGGCGTTAAGTAACAGTTTCCGTGTTATGTAGCAGTCACTTTGGCGATACATAACAACCATTTCTGCCATTATGTGATGGCCGTTTTGGCATTATATAACAGTTACGGTAATAATGCCATATGAAAATCAAAACAATAAAGCATAACAGATATTATTACATAACGCGTTTGACGTTACAGTGTCAGCATTACACAGCGGTTTCCGCCAGAGCCATTAGGCAACCCAAAACCATTTTAAAAAAAATTGCCTACAACTGTCCATATATATATATAGACTGTTAAATTAACAAAAGTGCAAAGTCTTAGGACATGCGGAGGGCATTCCAGAATGGTATGTAGTTACCAAATTTCTGCAGTATACCATTAGAGAGATCACCATTATTTTGCCAAGCCTGGTATAGTATTTAATCAACACACTGGTATAGAGCGTTAATACATGAAAAGTACATTAAGTAAAACAGTTTCCATAATTAACAGTCACACGAAGTCAGCACAATTAGCTGCAACTTAAGACTGTCCAACAATTACAAGTGAGCCAAGAGAGGTCTTGTTCTGGAGTATTCTAAGTTGCAAAGTCCAAAAGAGTAACATAACTCCATTAGTATTTTTGGCACTCAGTGCTGGCTATTCTCAGTCAATGGGGATGTAGTGCAGAATGCAGATTTAAAATACAGTTGCCTACTTACCTTCTCTGCAAAGAAGAATTTAGGCAATGCATAGCCATCTTAAAGAAGTTGCAGCAACAAAGATGCAAATTCTTCAAATATTCATAATCCTTGACTAATAGATTAGAAGCAGCGGAAAGCCTTTCTACATATGGACAAAATTCCAGCAACAGTTTGTTGTAATCAAGTTCTACAGTTATTATACATTTGTTCCATTCAATTATTCCTTGCTTTCTCATCTCCTACTTATCTCTACTATCTAATATAACTAAAATTTGTATCAATAATACAATAAAAAACTATTGATGTATTATACGGCATTTAAATCTGGCAATAGTGCCATAGTCACACCACGTCAATTTGAAATGGAAAAAAAGAGAGTATAAACAAGCAAAAGGATTTTCATTTTTGTATCATGCATAATTGCATCAATCAACAATAATTTTGTTCATTTTACCAACTTGAAGTTGATAAATCCATGGATCTAGAAATTCATTTAGGATCATAGTTACCAGAGCAAGAAGCGAAAACGAGAAGCAAAGCAAAGCAAAAGCAAGAAGCAGGAAGCGAGGCTCAAAAAAACCTTAAGAAATGGGAAGCGAAAAATGAGATATAGGCTCCTCATTCTCATTATGTTAATGGGTAGCTATATCTTTGATTTTATCTTACATGAGATTTTTGTGGAAAAGTATGTGCATTAAGTTCCAAACCGACGATACTTGCTTAGAGTCACACCCTAGGTTATAGACTATGGTCTACTCCATCACTTCACACATGCAGCTCCCTTTGACTACTAAATGGAACGTGATGGAACCGAGCTTCCTAGGAAGCGAGTCTACTCGAGGAAGCGAGCTTCCTAAGAAGTGAATCTGTCCAAGGAAGCGAGTCTGTCAAACTGCTTCTTTTAAGAATCAAAAAGATTGTGCCAGAATAAAAGATGTTAAGAAACGAATAAAAGAGATCTTCAGTAATTCCTCCAAACCTGCTATAGGACATTAATCCTATACTGTTATGACAGATTCACATTTTGCTAAATCCAACAATACAGTTTGCACTCTTAACATACCAAAACATCCATCTCCAAGTATTTCACTTGTTGCACTGTACATCCAGAAGATGGTTCTAGACTCCGTTCTGCAGGTCCTCACCACCGGTGGGTTGCCAATCGCTAGTGTTCTAGGTGGATCATTTAGATTCCAAATCTTCACCGCCAGCCTTCAGAATTAATTCTAAGAACAAAAGTTTCATCCTGTTAGCCACTACACTCGACCTTCTGTTACATCATGTAAGTTACTGGTGGTTCCTTTAAAGTTAAACGGTCGGATAGAGTTCCGGGATTTTGATTACTTGTTAAATCCCCAGATTTGTCGTCAAAATGTTGTGCATGCTAATCATAATCCAGTTGGAATATTACTCCTATTTTATAAAATAATACAAATGGATGGAAGAATTTCAGTAAGCTGGAACTTGAAAGAAATGCAGTTCAGCTTGTCCACTAGGAAAGTTGTCAAGACTCAGGAGTAAGGAGTTTGGTCAAATGACAACATAATTGATTAACAGATAAAGCCTGGTAACCAGCGCCCAATTGAATTTTTTTTTTTGATCGATAATCCATGCAATTATATTATTTAAGTAGTAAATCAAACCTACAAAGATAAGGACAAAGCATAGCTCACGAGGTCATGAACCAATGCTAGAAGCAAAAAAGCGGAAAACATATGGCCGTATTACGTATAAGCATGGATATAAAAATCGCTGAAACCGAGAAGAAATGGGCGATATGTATAGAGGTATTGGTAGTGTCCCCTATACGATATTTATACTGATACAAAACGGGTGATAGTTATCGTTTATTAGATATTCGTGTTTTAATTCAATGTGTAATTGTAATTTTGTTTGTTACTTTGTTTTTGAGTCGCTTCTCATGACTTCATATTTGGTTCTTATAAATCATTTGATATTTTTTAAATTTTTTTTATTTTTTTTTATTTTTTTCATAAAAAAAAATTTATATGCATCGCTCGAAACCGATACGTATAGGTTTTGGTTAGGACCGATACATCCCCCGAAACCGTATTTTTAATCCTTGCGTATAAGTCCCTAACACCATCCCCTCAACCCCTATACAAAGTTAAACTAGTAGTATGCCCAAGTTTACCCCCTCCTTCCTATGCGAGCACCATTCCATGACCACTGACCGAGTACAAGAGCAAATGTGATAAAGGGAGGAGGAAGAGTTTTTAAATACTCTCTTGTTCCTCTCTTTCCAAATGAACCATGCTATAGCACCCGGCAAAACTCGCCAAATAGCCCTCCATGAGTCGTCCCCACCTACCACCCTCCAACAGGATAAGAAGTTGTGAAGGGAAGAGGGAAAGACCCAAAACACACCCAATCGAGATAGAAAGAAACTTCAAACCTCACATGCTACATGACAATGCAAGAGTAGGTGACCCACCGACTCTTCCGCTTAGAGGCACATGAAGCAACGATTAGTTATCCTCCACCCTCTAGATTTCAAGTGATCACATGTGAGTATTTTATTCAAAACCGCATTCCATAGGTAGAAAGAAACTTTGGATGGAATACCAAGATTCCACACAGTCCTATGAGAGAACAGAGCAAATGGACTAGACCCAAACATCAGAATTAGAGATCTCACTGAAAAACGACCCTTATTCTCTCTAGTCCATAGTCTAACATCTCGGCCCTGAGAGACTACAGGAGGTGACCCCAATCTCTCTAACATCCTGCTAAACTCGATGACTTCCCAATCATTTAAATCTCTCCTCATCTTTGGACACCATGTAGGCCCTCCCCCCACTTCCCCTATCCATGTAATCCCCAACAGACGCATACTTATCCCTGGCAATGCGGAATAAGGTATCAAAGTCGTCCTGCAACATTATGGCGCCACACTACACATTTTTCTAAAACCTGACCTCGGAACCCCTCAACCCCCACCAATCCTGAACACTAAGAATGGAACAACTAGCCTCGCAACTGACATGATGCCCTTCCACATCCCCACCCCGTGGGCCCAATTGACTTCCTTTGGGACCCAACACGAATGCACCCCATATTTGGCTACGATCACATATCGCCATATATTCTCCCTCTCCTCCCCGAACCTCCAGATCCATTTATCCAGAAAGGATTTATTCACCCGCGACAATGGCTCGAGGTTTAGACCACCCTTGCTCCTAGGTCGACAAATGTGAGCCCAATCGACTAGATAATACTTGAACTCCCCTCCTTTCTCGTGTCAAAGGAACTCCTTCTGCATACGTTCTAGGGATAATGCTCTCAAGCGAGGAATGACGAGTGTGGACATGAAGTAGGTAAGCATACTACACAACGTGCTCTGAATCAGTGTTAACTTCTCTCCTTTTGACAAAACGACAATTGCCAACACCCAGACATTCTCTTCGCAAACCTTTCCAAAACCGGCTCCCAAACTGCCTTAGATTTGAAACTTGCCCCAAGGGGCATACCCAAATACACTGATGGGAGAGTCCCAACCCGACAGCAGAGACATGACGCCATGTGGGCCACATCTGAAACCTCTCCAAACCCTATAATTTCGAATTTGGACAGATTAACATGCAACCCGGACACAGCTTCGAAGCATCGAAGGAGGCTCCTGAGTAAGACAAGATCCTGGTGGGATGCTCTGCAAAAAATTAAGGTATCATCTGCAAACTGTAGGTGAGAAATGTGCAACCTATTTCTACCTAGGGAGAACCCTTTGAAGATCGTGCCATCAGCGCGTGATAACATCCTACTCAAGGCTTCTACCACAATGATGAATAGGAAAGGGGAAAGCGGGTCCCCTTGCCTTAGCCTCCTAGAGCTATGAAAGTAACCTGCTGGGCTGCCATTGATGAGGATGGAGAAAGACACGGATGAAATGCACAGTTGCATCCAGTGGCGCCACTTGGGACCAAAACCATTCTTCTTGGAACATAGCCCAGAAACTCCCAACTAACATGATCATAGGCTTTTTTCATGTCCACTTTACACAATATGCCTGGAACCTTGGCTCTAATCCTATCATCAATACATTCGTTGGCGATCAATATACCGTCAAGAATATGCCGGCCTCCTAGAGCTGGGTAGGGGTAGGGCAGGGCCGGGGTCAACCCTAGCCCTACTCTTCCCTATAAGAGTAAGGCCCTAGCCCAACCCTAGCCCTTCAAGGGCCAAGGTTGATTGGGCCCTAGCCCTGCCTCAAGGGCTAGGGCCGGGCTGACCCAAGCCAAAGGGTTGGAAGAGAGCGAGATTTTGTTCAAGAAAACCATTCAAATAGGTGATACAATCATACAACATATTGAACTCGTGAAAAATTTTGTGATGACTTTCAAAAAAACTAGTATATAAAGAGGTTTGGTTATGAATTTATGAATATACCCTATGTTAATATCATTAATGGGGGTTATATTAGTAATTTTAGAACTTAAATTAAGTATTCTTGAAGAGGGGAGGGCGGGCCGGGCCGAGCCGGGCCTGGAAGGGCCGGGCAGGGGTTAGCCCTAGCCCAACCCTATTGAAGAAGGGCTTCTTGATTTTGGGCCCTACCCGGCACAAGGGTCGGGTCAAGCCGGCTACCCTTTGATTAAGGCTTTTTTGAGAGGCCTACGGCCTCCCACAAAGGCTCCTTGTTGGGGAGAAATGATATGGCCCATCACTCTCTGAAGAGGGGGGTATCTAAAACTTTAGCTAGAATTTTGTAAGCACTACTCACGAGACTGATGGGCCGGAAATCTTTTATATCCAATGCTCCTTTGTGTTTCGAAATCAAGACTAAAAAGGTGTTAATCACTTTATCAAAACGCCATAACTCATACACCTCCCTCATAACTGCAAGGAAATCCTTTCCGACGATAGCCCAGCATGAACGATAGAACTCAATTAGTGAATCCATCCGAGCCAGGAGCCTTATCCCCGGACATGTTTCAAAAGATTCCCACAATTCTGACGATATCCCAGCATGAACGATAGAACTCAATAATGAATCCATCCGAGCTAGGAGCCTTATCTCCGGACATGTTTCGAAAGACTCCCACAACTTCCTCCTCGAAAGGGGCCTCCAACAAATCCCTCTGATCCGTCGGCAGACACTCGAATGGGAGATCATCTAACTATGGGCGCCACCTTTCCTTTACCTGATACAGATCCTGGTAAAAGGACACAATGCTCTCCACAACCTCTACTGGTCCCTCCTTCCACTCACCATCCACCTTGATTCGGGAAATAAAATTGTTTTTGTGGTGGAAGTTGGCTATGCGGTGGAAGAACTTAATATTTAGATCCCCCTCCTTGAGCCACCGAACCCTAGCCTTCTATTTCCAATTGATCTCTTCCAACCTTGCTACGGATATATATTCCATTTTCATTACTTCTTTGGTTCGGGTCTCTTCATCTGTAAGAGACCTCGATTCCTCCACCAGGTCCAAATCCCCTATGTCTTTCAGTAGGCGAGCTAGCCTATCCTGAATGTTTCTAAACACCTCTCAGTTCCAGATCTTAAGCCGCACTTTGAGGGCCTTGAGTTCAAGCCCAAATTTTGTGTTTGCGGACCCCGGACCCTGTCTGGAAATCTATACTTCTGCTACCACCCTCTTAAACCTATCATCCTGAATCCATATCTCACCTTATTACACCATTCTATTGTATTCTCTAAACTTTCTCTAATAATTGTATAAGCAATATTGAGACGAGTCAAAGGTAAGTAAATCAACATACCAACAAGTCTCTCGAAGATACTCACATCTTTAAGCAACTCGTTGCTCTCATGATTAAGCTAAGCATTAGCTTCCATAGGAGTTGCCACTAGTTTCTTTTGAGATATTGCGATGTCATTACTTGAGTGGGAAACTTCAATTCCAATGAAATACCTAAGTAAATCAAAATATTTAATCTCATACTCTTTGGCCAGAAGTCCTTAAAATTTTGTATCTCCCATTGGTTATCTTCGATGACAACGATATCATCTACGTACACTAGAAGTGTGTTTCTTAGATGCTTCACAAACAGCATATGGTCAGAGAGACATTGAGTTTACTTGAACTTCTACATAACTCCACTAAACCTTTCAAACCAAGCTCTAGTAGACTGTTTATGACCAAAAATTGCATTCATCAAATGAAAAACTTTTCCCTTCTGATCCTAAACATTGAACCCAGGAGGTAAAGCATATAAACTTCTTATTGGAGATCTTCATGAAGGAAAGTGTTCTTCACATCCAGCTGAAAGAGATGTAATGACTGATTTGCTATTACTGAAAGAAGAATTCTGGTTGTACTATTGTAGTCATCTTGGCAACAGGAGCAAATGTTCCTGGTAATCGATCCCAAAGGTCTGTGTAAATCTCTTAGCAACCAAGCTTGCTTTGTATCTGTCAATAATACCACCAAACTTGTATTTTATGGTATAAACTCACTAGTATCTAAGTAGCTTTCTGTCCCTAGGAGCATCAACAAGTTCTCAAGTATTTTTTTAAGTGCCTTCATTTCCCCCCACATTACCCTAAATCTCTATATATGATTATCTATGATCTATCAACTAGTAAAAAAAATTCAAAACCGAAAACTTCACCCAATCCGTACGGCTAACGTCAACATGACGTCGTGCTGACGCCAGAAGTGATGATGAACTCTTCCTCCTGCCACTACTCACTTTGGTGGATCTAAGACTCTGATACCAAATTATTTTGGCTAGGAAGGATTATAAGGTTTAGACTTAGGATTTTATGGATTAGGATTTTCAAGAAAAAGAAGAGAAAGAGATTAGGGAAAAATTAGGGAGAGTTTATTGTCTCTCTCCTACTCCTTTATTATATATACTCCACTAATGGTATATTATTAGTATATACAAGATACTAATGGTATACCAATATACCACTATTACAATGTATAAGACATCTTCTAGAAGGAGAGAGACAAGAGTACAGGACAGATCAATGTATAAGACATCAATAAATAAATAAATGTCGATGATAATGTTGATGATAAACCCATGTTCTTTAAAATAAGGAGTAGAGTTTGACGAATTTAATTTATATCACTATAGAAGCATTGATAAACCCAATACTCTTCTAGCTATCAACTCTTTTGATAGATAATTAACTAGCTACGCCTTTTGAACCATTCACATGTAGAGTATAAAAAGTAAGTGATCAAGTAATTGACTATGTAATATTACTTCTAAAAAGTGATATAGATCAAAATTGAGCCCTCAATAATTGACTTCACATATGGGCCAACCTTTCAAATGCATAAACTTACTTAGAGACCCACTTTGTTACTCTTGTTGAGACATAGGTTTGCACCTTCTATGAGCACAAGCAAAATCCCAAAATGTGTTAATTGATCAATTTGTAACCCTAGCATCCTAATGCAAGAGCAAATAATTAGCATAAAACAAAGAATGCAAATTTAGAAGAAAATTAATCAACTAGTTAGCCAATGTTGAACAGATTCTTAAGTCTATTGGCGAGTTGAGTGTGGTCACAGATTCGGACATGGACTCGCCACGAACACGCGAGTTCATACGTGATGAATTGTAAATACATGATATCTTTTGAAAATAACTATTACAAATGTTCTTGTTTAGTATTTGCCAAACTAATCATATAATAGATTAATCATTGTATTTCTTTGTCAAAAACTTAATATAAGTTCTAATTGACTTTTGAATATGGTAATTATGGTTTTATTTATTTATTTAGTTATGTTTGCAGTATTTTATGCTTTCATATTTAATTTGTTCCCTGTGAAATTTGTTATAGAATTCTTCATATATAATTTGAATCATAATAATTTTTTCTCCAATTATAATTTAAATAATCCTCGTGTCCAAGAATTATATTTTTTGGTCTTCGCCAAATCCGCCACCTCCCATCCATGTCGATCTACAACACCTGCTTCCGTACAACTTAGTTGCCACAACTCTCTCTCCCTCTCCCTCTCCCTCTCCCTCTCCCTCTCCCTCTCCGTATACATATATGTATTGTTGTGTGTATGTGTTTGTTGTGAGTATAATAAAACAATAATAACTTTGAGTTGTTATAACTGTTACAGCCATAGATAGTTAAACATATGCTCTATTAGCTCCATTTGTCACATTGAGGTTTATATAGTTTAGGTGAAAGCTTTTAAACTCCTCCTTTTGATCACTACTCACTAAATCTTAAGAAATCAATCGAATTTGAATGTTTGCTTCTTCTAAACCTTTCAAAGCTTAATCTTATTTCAGTTTAATTTAATAAAACTGATGTAAAATTAAACCTTCGTTATTTCTATTTGTTATATTGATTGAAATTGTCCCACAGTATATTGCACGGACTTATTTGTGCCTTTGTACTTGCTAGTTCTGGCAAAGGGAGGCAGCAAGCTTGAGGATACAACTGCAAAACTTGCAAGAAGACCATAGGTAAAGTCTTTTTACCCCCACTTTAAATTTACAAACTCTTAAATAAGCAAAAGTGATTTGCCAAAAATAGTATGCTGTAGAAGAACACAATCTAATAAGCAGCTATGTTAGAGTATGCTTACAAAATAGGTTTAAAATATCAGTACTGGATGATGTTTTGGTCCCTCAAAATAAGACAGTTAATGTATAAGTTAATATTGTAACACCTTAGGTAGCATTTGATGTTTTACAATGCTTCTTTAATTTAAATTGCTCCATTGGTTAACATTTATTTCAAAAGGAATGATAGATTGAATGACAGCCTGAAAACTCAAGGTGCTCTTGTTTGGTGGAAAGAATACCATTGAAGTAGAGAAAGATAGTTTTGAAAAAATTAGTGCATGGGCAGAAATGAAGCTGAGTTGAATTAGAAATTTCTGCCCCTGGACCACTCAATCACTCTAAAGAAGTCCACGGCAGAGTATATCGAACACTTGCACAAGTTTAATAAGTTGTATAGATCTCAAGAGAGTGATGATCAGTTAGTGGCTCGGTATGTATGTGGGTTGAAGAATAGTCCACATGTCAAATTGATTATGCATTCCCTCTATTCTCTAAAAAAAGCATATCAATTAGTTCTTAAGGCTGAAGAGAAGACCAAATGGAGTTCATTTAAGAAGAGTCGCAAATTTGGAACCTTTAAAAATCTGTAATGGTGAGTCAAATTTCAACCGCAAAAAGAGTAATTAAGTTCATCCAGCTCATCATAGAAATCAAGGTAACAATATAGATACCACACATTGCCATATGAATGTTAAGAAGGGGTAGCAATCGGGCTGGGCTGGCCCGAAGCCCAGATTGTTCGCCCAACGTTTGGGTGGGCTGACCGTTCCTTACTTTGGGCTGGGCTGGGCTGAGTGTGGGCTGGAATTTCAGACCGAAGTAAATTTTGGGCTGAGCTTGGGCTGCCCTTAGCCCAGCCCAGCCTGAACTACTAATATATGTATACATATAAAATATAATAGTAACCCTTACCCTAGCGAATAATATTGACCCTTGGATTACATCCAACGGTCCTTAATATCCCTAACCCCACACATTCTCAACTCATTCTGTAAACGGTTACCTATTGTACCAAAAAAATAAGTATGTAACCTAGAGAAGGGAAAGGGTGAGCCAAACTCGGCCCACAATCTGCTTAATTTGGGCCAGCCTGAACTCGGCCCAAAGCTTGATGTTATTTGCGGGCTAAGCTTGGGCTGGGGTGCTCAGGCTGAGATTGGGCTCGAGTTGAGCTTAGCTAAGGTTTTGAACTTTGGGCTGAGCTTAGGCTAACCCCAGCCCGGCTTGATTGCCACCCCTAATGTTCGGAGCAGAGAGCTAAATTCTAGGTGAACTTATTGGGATAAGAGGATGCGGAAAAACAACAAGAAAAAAATTGAAGTCTAATATGGAATCAGAAAGAACACAAATGAGAAATATTGTGAGCCTGGCTTGATGCTGAAAGTTTTGTTATCATGCTTATCTCAACCAATCTGAAGAGTTATAATGATAACAGATTTACAAATGGAAACATAACAACATTTTTTACACATTGGGATGGATAGAGTCAATGTGGACAAGTATAGTCATCATAATAGTGGTTATAGTCTATAGATATAAGAGTGCATCTTGTGGTTACGGTCAGGATGCTTAGTCCCACTTATCTGGAGCTTATGGAGATAATGCTCAGTCCTAGGCCTCAAGTGAAAGTTATGGACAGATTGCACAATTCTTGAGTTTGTAGTCGATCGTGATAGTGTACGTTCCAGATGTCAGTCAACAGCAAACATACACATAGATGTTCCAAACCACATATTTACATGACTTGGCCATAGGCCTGTCAAAAAAGCCCGGGTCGTACCCGGCCCAACCCAGCCCATCCAAACCCTGCCCTTGGGCCGGGCAGGGCCCAAAATCAAGAAGCATGTCCTCTGTAGGGCCAGGCTAGGGCTCCCCCCTGCCTGGCCTGTCCCTTCCCTTATTAACTATACTTAAATAGATTTGAGAAATTACAAACATAGCCCCCATTCATAGTATTAATATGGGGTTATATTCGTAACTTCACAAACAAAAACTCTTTAGTGTCAAACCCTAATCGCATTCAGTCTACTCTTCCTCTCTCACTTTCTCTTCCTCTCTTCTTTCTCTCCTTGCACTTTCCACCCCATTTCACCATTTTCAATATGCAACAAAGAAACCAAGGCAATACCAGCACAAGAAACCCTTTAGCCCACCAAATCCCAAAATCTCTTTCTTTAATCAAATCTCTCAATGCAATCTCAGATCCTTCCTCTATCTCATTCTTCTTCTGCTTCTTCACCCTCTTCTCCTTCTCCAACGATGTTGACGATGGCGACAATGTTTTTGAGAAGAATCACTAGCAAAGGAGACGGAGAGTCGCCAGCGAAACGTCTCCTCCTCTGCCTGTCCGCCAAAAATCTGAGAATCGGGATGACAGGAACTCTACTGCAAAGAGCTACATAGTTACTCGCCTTAGCTTCAAGCTCTTGCGATTTCTCGGGTACTATTTTTTCTCTTAACTACTTTTGCTTCCTCATCTCTTTTTTGTTTCCGAGTCTATGTGGTTTTTATTTTCATTATTCATGAGATCGAGAATCAGAACGAATTGAACCAAAAAAAATCAGAATCAATTGCGATTGAATTCGGGGAGAGTTCAATTGCACCCACAGGCCAACACTCCATTTCCAAGTTAGACAATCCGGTTTAGAAAAAAAATCCAAAATCCCCGCTCTTTCTTTCCAGCCCTTTGGCCTAGGCCTGGCCCTGGCCCTAGCCCTGGCCCTAGAGGGCAAGGTTAGGGCCCAATCAACTCCAGCCCTTGAAGGGCTAGGGCCCTACTCTTATAGGGAAGGGTAGGGATAGGGCTGACCCCAGCCCTTTGACAGCCCTACTTGGCCACAGTAATGTAAGTATGGTTGACACACTTATCATGTACCACTCTATTCATTTCCTGAGACCACAGTGTTCAAACCAGAATGTAATTCAATGTGGTATTGAGCTTGCATCATGTATGTCATTTACTTTATGGTTATAAATTCATTACTTTCTTATATATTTCAATGAAAGTGTCTATGGTTTGTGTTTCACTCACTACATGTTTATCAGCATGCTCGCCTTTTTTAACTTTTTCTTAATTCTCATATGTATAGTTATAAATAAATATAATTAAGTGATTTCATTTAGTTTATTTTGAGCTTATATTCGCATGGAAAGAAGTTTTATGCAAGATATCCAAACTTTCTTTGCAAATTGAAGCGTTACTTAGCATATCTTAATTTTTCCCGGCGTATCCAACCGATACGCCCAATACGTATCCTACAATTGCCTTATCGATACTCCATTTGATACTAATAATTTGAACCATGATAAGACCTCACTTAGGAAATTCACTATCCCTAACTTGCGAACACACGGCCTGCATCACCATTTCACCATGGCCTACACTTGTCCCAGTGTGTAAGTGATAGATGTATCATGTAAAGGCTGATCCTATTAACTGCACCAAAAAAACCATGTGGGATCTTTCTAATTGGTAAGTGCTAATCTGGCAAGGCCAGCTTCCTCTATAGATCATTGTCTTTAAACTCTCAAGTGTGTCTTATATCCTTGAAGCATATAGCAAGAAAATTGGTACTTATTTATTTTCATAGTGCAATTAATATCGCATGAAGGGCGTGCTCACAGTTTTAGTTTCCATTATGTCCGTACATCTTAAGAACACTGCAATTGCATAGAACTTGAACGCAACTGTGTAACTACAAGCATGGATCTTCCCCAAATACACGAAAAATATCCTACTAAAATTATTGTTGTGAGTTGTCCCGAGAAGTACTACAAGGCCAATTATATTTATCATAAAGTATTCTGTAGAACTTGAAACTAAATGTTGTAATTGGATATTCCTCTATAACTCATTATTGCAATTTGTCCGAGTCACTAATGATTATTGACCAAATAATCGTGAGCACACTTCCAAACATATCCAAGACTACGTTGCTTAAACTATATTTATCAAACCAATACAACATTTGCTAGCACATAGCCATCGTAGTTAATAAATTTTAAAGCAATATCAATCATTCTCTAGTGAATGATGTAGTCGAAGGCAGAAATGGTTTCTGGTGTCTCACAAAAGTACAAGACTTAGTAATATTAAACATTTGGAAATAGTCTACAAAGGCCTAGATATTATACCTTACATTTTGCACTCTAATAATTGCAGGAAATTAATGGGAGAACTTTCTGGTTTGAGTGTACAAGACCTACAAATTTTAGAGAACCAAATGGAAATGAGTTTGCAGGGTGTCCGTATGAAAAAGGTTTGAAACCCTTAGCCCTCTAACAACGTTTATTTTGCAATCTTCATGATGTCCGTATACAAAGCATAAGCATGACAATTAACAAGGCTTTTGACTTCTGCAGGATCAAATTTTAAGTGATGAAATACAAGAGCTAAACCGAAAGGTCTTCCCAAAAACAATGGCTACTATTTATCCTGATATGTGGTTTAAAAGTGATTTTACTTCAAGTATCTAATTTTCATTAAACTTTGTTGCAGGGGAACCTCCTTCATCAAGAAAATATGGAACTGCATAAAAAGGTAAACCTCATTCGCCAAGAAAACATGGAATTGTACAAGAAGGTATTGTTAATGGATAGCTAATAAGAAGTTCAAAATATTCATGTGAAAACCCCATGCACTCCTTTATTTCAGTAGAAATCTGGAGAAAAATGGAAGAAAATAGAGGAAGAAGAAGAGAAGAGAAAAAGAGATATTACCTAGGGGTGAAATAGTGAGTCTACTAACTCTATTGTACACCCACAACTTTTATTAATAAAAACTAATTTAAGGACAGTATTGCTCTTACTAGAGTGTAAAAACATAAGACAATAAATAATATTTACCAAGGATCATGGGCTTATAGATATAGACCCATTACAACACTCCTCCTCAAGCATGGCGTAGATATATAACATGCCCAGCTTACTAGCAATGTCATGACGCCGACTTGATGCCACCACTTTCGTGGGAACGTCTGCCAACTGATCCTGTCTTGACATATGGAAGACTTGGTATTTGGGAAGCAAACTTTGCTTGAACAAAGTGCCTATCAACCTCGATGTGCTTAATGAACCATACCACTCATCCTTAACATACTGTCAATTTTAAAACTATACTCTGATAACTGATAAGATGAGATTTGGAGTCTTCTAATTACCGAAAACAATCCAAACAATGAAGAACCAAGCTGATTTACACAAATCAGCTTACCACTACTAATATCCATAGATTAGTAAACCTTCATGCAATCAAATGACATATCACAAGCATACCAAAAAACAAAGGGAGCAGCATATATGCCATAGAAAAATCCATGTAGAATCTTCAAATTTCAACCAAACTTAATGGGACTTATTTCAATAATTCCGGAACAAAGGAACACATCAACCACTATCAACTTATCACATCAAAAAAATCTAAGAGCACCACCCAAGAGATTGATTAAAACTGAACTTTTTTCCCCAAAATCAAACAAGCGGCTATAACATCATCATTATCATAAACTTCTCAAACAATTCTGCAACAATCACCACAATTTCAAAAAAAAAATAGGCTTCTATGAAGTCTTAAATTTTTTCTAACCTTGAGGGGAGTTCGTACAACTGTTGATGTCAATCATACAGTCAATTGAGGTTAGCTTGTACACTTGACTCCTTCGGTCTCCTGATCCCTGTGTTGCTTTGTTGGAAGCTCTTTAGCTTTGATACCAAGTAGAAATCTATAGGAAAAGGTAGAAAAATAGAGCTTAATAAGAGGAGAAAAGGAGATATTCTCTAGGCTTGGAATAGTGAGTACAGTGTAGTAGCTTTTATTAATAAAAGAATAGTTAATCACTGTAATGCCCTTACTAGAGTGTCAAAACATAAGACAATAAATAATGTCTACCAAGCATCATGGGCTTATAGATTTAGGCCCATTACAACAATTTCCTTACTTAAACTCAAGGAAAAATCAGTGTAGTCAAGGCGTCGCCTAGGCGTTTTTGGGCCTGAACCGCCTAGGCGCCCCTCTAGGCGGGCGAAATTCACTATTTGTTGCCTAGGCAACGCCTAGGCATCTAGGCGCTAGGCGGTCCATACATTTTTTTCTAAAAACCTAATTTAAACCTCTCTTTTCAACCCTCCTTTAAAATCTTATTTTTAAACTTCATTTAAAAACCTCTTTTAAACCATATTTTAAATGGGGTAGTGATTAGCTACCACGCATTTGACTATGTAGTCAAATGTTGTGTCCACGTGTCCCTGTTAATACCCCTTTAACTATGGTTAAGCTTAAGAAAATTAAGGTTAATATATTTTCTTTTCAAAAACTAAGGTTAGATTGCTTAACCCTAGGAGTGAACGAATCTTAACCGTAACTAATGGGTGTTACTAAGGGGGACATGGACCAATGAGGACCGCACATTCCTCTACAGTGGAATGCGGCGGCGTTAAGTTAAACATTTCCCATTTTAAACCCTATTTTAAAACCATTATTTAAACTCTTAAACTCTATTTTAAATCCCTCTTTTAAAGTCTAAAAACGCTATCTTAAATATAGGTGGTGCATTTAAACTTTAAATAAATATTTATCTATCAAAAAAAAAAAAACTTTAAAAGCAACATCCAAAGTCAACACTCAAAATCACCTTAAAAGTTAGAAAATTTCAAACTAATTATGTATCTTTTATTTATATAATGTGTATATATTAATATTACATATAAATATATTTAATATATATAAATATAATTTAATTATTTTTATCTCATAAATATGATTTAATTATTTTTATCGCCTATGCAGCGCCTCGCCTAGTCAGGCCTAATCGCCTAGACGCCTTGACTACACTGGGAAAAATGTGAGACTTGCATTCTCTGATACCACTACATGTCAAGCCCCGAACTCGGATCCTCCCGAATTTCAAGGTGTGACAACCATCGCTACAATCAATTCATTCTTAATCCATCATGATCAATCTCATCCAGAAAATCATAGTATTTAAAACTCTGAATTCATACAACTCATCCATTGTTTAATCTTCATAGTCAATCTAACCTAAAGTCGGGGGTTTCCACACACAAAAAAATTCAATTCCAAACACACTCGCAGCGGAATCCATTCTCATAACATGCATCCACTGTTACTAACAAAAAAAATGGGACCATCCATTCAATGTATAACTGACATATTACAATCCATTGTCCTCATTCATGGTAATTTAGAGCTTTCTAACTAGACAAGTGTATATACAACAAAAAATCTATATATACATTATACACACATCTATACCTTCCAAAAAAAAAATCTCTCCTCGAATACAGTCAAAAGGCTCTTTCAGCTAACGTCTTCGACCCCTTCCTATGCAATATAATATATTAAGGGTGAGTTGGAAAGCTCAGTAAACTACTAAACATGAAAATTAGGGTGCAATGCATACTAAATACATTTCTTTTGATTCATTAATTAAGACCTAAAATGCAATGACATAACTTGCATAAATATTAATAAACAATTGTACACCATTTTCATATATAATACAAATTATGTTTTTTTGTGCAATCCAATTCTTTATGAAAATAGCTGAACACACCTATAGATACCCAAGTTACTGTATAGCTAACAGAAGCACTGAATACCAAGTGCTATCCTATATTGATACTCCAGTTATAGTCCCCGGTCCCATCAGAATAGTCGCCTAAAAGTGATCCTGGTACAAAAAGGGTCACTTGGAGGCTCAGTTAACTGTTCTAGTTATTAGCCTGAGCATGAACTTTTGAGTCTCAGGTTTATGGAACAAGGGATGTGAATGGAGCAAACAGAACTTCATTTCTTCCAATTGGTTTTGGGGTCAGAGAGGGCTTGCATGTACCTGACCATCTCCAGCTAAGCCAGCCACAACAACAAAACTATGAGACACCAGCAAGAGCTATAAAGTTGGGGTGGGTGCATTTTTCTCTTCCATAATCTTAACAATTTAATTAAGAGTACAAAGTATTTCTATTTAGTGTTGATCCCAAATATATTTCCTTGAAAATTGCAACAGGCTACAACTGCATTAGAGAAGCAGAGTTGATGAACCGTGGACGAATGTTTTTGATTCCCCATCAACAAATTGCCCCACAGTTACAAAATTATGCTTATTCAACAGACAGATGGTATATGAGATAGACAGGACACATTCAGCACAAAGACAATTATTTGGTGTGATATGAACAATGGAACCAACTTTAGATTGGTGTGACATGTTCAATGGAACCAACTTTAGGTTTGGTGTGAAATGACCAGCAAAACCAGGCATCTATGTAAAGTTACATAGTAATAAATAAACAAAAGCGCTTCATGTACCAGGTGTTCTTTTAGCTGTCTTGAAATTTATCATTATACCTGAAATGTACCGAATTTATTGGTGATACCTGAATTTGTGGTTGAAGAGCATGCAGAAACATGCATTAACTGTTCAAACACAAAATCCCAACACTAGCATCTACCACATCAGCAAATAATTCAGAAGAGATATAATAATACCGAAGAATCTTAAACAGTAAAGTCTTGAGAACTCAATGGAAACCTGTCCCAGAAATTACGTGATGTGACAACGATTTTAAAAATAGAATTCATGAAATACCAAGCCATGAAATATGAATAGACAATTAAATAAACCATTTAGAGTTAAAAGACGTATTAGCAGCTCAAAAGATTTTCACTCAATCAGAAATTATATGTAGAACATCATTCCAGAATATGGAGAACATACTAATGGATTTCAGGTAATTCAGATACAGGAGGAAAATAGTATCTACCTTTATTCTACTTGATTGATCACTATATGCACAAATTAGTCAACTGGACTGCGTTGCAATATAAATGTCTAAGTACATGCAACCATGCAGTTAGATCCACCTATTAACACAAAAACAGACTTCCTATTATAACTAAATGGAAAGCAAGTTGCATTGAAAAAGAATCAATTGTCGGAAAAAGAGTGATTCCAATATTCACTTTCTGGAGACTATTTGAAAAAACCTTTAAGTTAATACTTCAATAGGTTCAAATGAAAAAATAAAATAAAATCTAACCTCACCATATCTTCATCATAGCTTCTAATAAGAATGCAGCTCTGAACTATGGAAACAATAAAACCTACAATCTTCTAAGTTCTAAACTAGTAGGTATTTTTACTAGGTGCAACGAGCCATAGCACTGTCAACACTCTCAATTGGATGGAATTATAATGTTCCGGTTTATATTAGATAACATGGATGTACATGTCAATGCGTTAATTATATGATCAAACAGCACAAGCTAATGCGGTCCAAAGAATCTGAAATTCTCTACATCAAAAAATCTGAATTTCTAGTCCATGGGATCATGTTACCAATCCCCCCCCCCCCCCCCCCCCCCCCCCAAAAAAATAGACTTTTCATATCTAGCAAATAAACCAGCATATGTTTAGTTTGTGTGCAGAAAATATTACAATATGGATCTCTCAGAAAATACACAAAGCCAGCACTTGTAGCTTTGGTAGTCCTTGGCTTGCCAGGTTGCCTTACACAACATAACTTCTACTTTAGGTGTACAAAGCACGTGACATTGGTTCAGAGAACAATGTTAACCCAGTAAAGGACCTCAGGCCTGCAAGTATATTCACGCGCTTCCAGTTCCAGCTGCTTAAAGGAACATGCATGGCTGCAAATAGATGTGCCTAATAAATTCAAATGCATCTTTTGAAGTAAACTCAAAATTTAGTGTATGTAGACTGTAGAGGCATAATGGTGGCCGTAAGAGTTGGTACATTTAGTAAAGGAGAACACCAGAACCTTGACGTAGAATGGAGCAAAAGGTCCTAACCTATTTTCACTTGCCTGAGCCCCTCCTATATACACTACAGGGGATAATTCCTTGACTATACAGTGCCTTACTAGTAGACGGAAGCACAATTCATCTGCGCAGGCTAGATTACTTTCCACTATAAGAGCTTTCTTCTAACGATCCCTTATCTAGTATGTCACAAAATCATGAAGCGAGCTAGCGAGTTGAGTAGTGAAAGTTTCTTTTTTTAATCAATTCTAATCTCACATAAGACAAAGACTGTTGCATATCATTTATTAAGCAGCCTTTGGCTGAACTTGTTTGATGTAGTTAAGACTTAAGAGTAGGAGGTCCTTCGTTTTGAATTTTGAAGCATGGGTTTTGGGAGAACTTCAAGGTTTTACTCCCAAGTCCCAATTGAGTAGTCGAGGGAAGCTAGGGTTGAATATGATGTTCTAATAAATTCAGTAGGACCTTTAAGGCTTCTCAAAAACAAATTAGGTTTTCCAAGCTGACAATTATAAGCCCTAAAGAAGAATCCTAAGCTTATGAAAAATTATAATTTTCAAGGAATGAAATTATATGCCCTTTCAAATCTGAGAAGCAGTCCCTAATATAGGAAATTGAATTTAATAACTACAACAATTCTTCAAATCAAGATATCTGAAATTTTAAGATTTCAAAATGTAAGGCGAATTCAACATATTCTTCCTTTACAATATGAAGTATTCTTAAAAAATGAATACTAGGAGAATTCTAGGGATCCAAAAATGATAGTGATGAGATATGGGTTCCGTATAGCTAAGTTTTCAATTAGCTAGGGTAGGTATGGTTTCGAATTAATGGAAAGCGATTAAAGATATGGATCTCTACGGTAATACAAAACTATGAGATAATCAATAGTCAACTGCTACAATAATCCAAACTTGAAGGTGGAAAACAAAAGCACAAAAACATTTGTTGATTTGATGGAAGTGTTGGACAAGTCCATGCCCTTGGATAATTAACAAAGATACTCTCCTTGATAACAGAAGTACTCAATACCCTCACACTAGATAAAGCACTAAAAACACCAATACTCTCTAAATTGGACTCTTAACTCAAATATGATAAGAGAACTTAAGTAACAAAAACACATATTTAGCCTCTAAATACTAACTCAAAATTTTGCTATACATAGTAATCCGGAAACTACTGTAAATAATAAATAACAAAGGACTCTAACTTGACAAAAAAGTACAGCAAGACTTCAAAAAATAAAATCCTGATTTAGCAATGACTTTAGAAATGACTTAAGATGCAAGTCAATGTCTACCAACATTTTTTTTTTTTAATTACTAAACTCAATACTACATAAGTTCCTAAAAAAATACCACCATAACGAGAAAAATATTTAATTTGAAGTAAATTACAAAATTGTCACTGAATTAGAAGAAATCTGATTTTTGTCAATTTAGTAGGTATTTTATGCCGCCTCCAAGGTTTACCACCCCTTTGCCCTAACATGCAGTTGGGTTGGTCACTTGGTTGGATCAGATGGGTCCATGTTGGCCCCACACCAAAAATCTCCTATTTTTAGGTTTATCCTCTTAGGTCTTTTGACTTGTAGGACTTCAATATGGCTTTGCCTTCTTCTATTTTCCTTTTGACACGTGTTGGTAGGCATGCGGGACCATGGTTTCCAAGGACTTGTATTAATTCAGGCCCTGTTTTTTAAATGTACTCGTATTAATCCAGGACCTGTTTTTGAATGGTCAATACCTATCTACAGATCTGATCGAGCTCTCTTCTTTGCTAACTTGTGCTCCTGTATTATTGTTTGCGCATGATCCCAAAAGAAAATTAATTGTGACTTTCCTCTTGGCTGTGTAAGTCCATTAAGAACAAAATGAAAAATAAAACATAAAGCAGTAATTGTTGTGGTAATTTAAAGAAATTTCAACATTGCTAGGGATTCTTCTTTGGAAATTCAAAAAAAATTCCAGTATAAAAGCAGAGGCTTGAATAAGTTCATACTTCTACGGTTCTACCAAATAAATAAATTCATACTAGTTATGTACTTCAAAGAGTTAATGAGAGTTGCACAAGTATATTCATATAGCTTAGCTTACTTCTATTTGATTGGTCACATCGGCAATTTGCATGAGCCCTCTATAGTTTGATATGTTTGCAAGAAAAACAGTAGCTCCCAAATATTATTGTATAGGTACTTCTCAATTTCTCGCAATTGGTATTTTTAAAGTTGTCCTATTAGGTACACACTTCTCTAAATTCAATATATTTTTGTGCTGATTTAACAAAATATTTTCACCAGTTCCATTTCTTTATTTATTTATTTTTGTTGGTTTTCCAGTGTGTTTCTGTCACCCTCACTATTTTTTTTCCAGCCAGCATTGACACCCCACTACAAAGCCACCTGTTATACAATATAAATAGTATATAATAAGAAAGGACCCTAGTCTACTACATTCACAGGTAAGATCCACAATCTTTCTCATCTCATCCTCTGAAAGTATAGAGAAGAAAGGTAATGGAAGGCACAAAAAGTATAGAATCCACTAGAATTTAAATTTTTGTAGAAGATCACACATGTGGATCACTGTTGGTACTAATCTGGTCAGCAAGAAAACATCAATATGTTCTCTAACAAGAATAGACAATTACAAATGGTAGAAAGAAAATAGGAATAGCAAATTGATACCCCGAAACAGGCTATGAAGAATAAACCAAATAAATCAGTAACTTGATGATCAGACAGCACAGAACCTATCTCAGCCAAATTACTTTAAAGCTAATACATATATTGATGACTCGGTTGAGATGCAGATTCTCAACCAAAACTTCATCGAGACCATGACAAGAGAATACATTTGCGACAAAACACTTGTCTCTGCCTAGATTTTATCTTAAACCATGTACACCAAAGAATGTTTTTATCATTGCTGCACCAATAGTACATTGTATTAGAGGACAGGGACTGAATTGGCATGGTAGTTGTGTATGTGAACTAAACAATGGTCATCGAGAATGTTTAGCAATATGTTTTGAGATATAATCTTGTTGAGGTTTTTGACAATAAGAAATATCTGGCACAAAGATGTCCTCAGAATTAAGATGGAACACCGAACACGTGAAGAATGGCATTTTCCATTTGCAATGGTAGTGTATCATTATAGCTCCTCAGAGAATAATCATCATATTTGTGCACAGGGTGTAGACGACCTTGTTGATCCATGTATGCATCATAAACTAGTTACTAAGTCCGTCTACACCACTACCAACACAGACTTGATATCTGTACATCATGAACTTAGTCAGTTTAGGCTTGATGCTTTCAGTGCCATATATCAGATATTAATGTAATACAAGTCCTCTCCAAGAAAGGAGAGAGAGGATACTAAGATGGGAAATTTGGGAAGCTAGAGTTACGAGTATAACGCGTTTGCGATTCAAAACATGTTGGAATCTTTAATTCAATACAGTTGCAACTTGCAATTTGACCATTGTACTCAATGTGTTGATTTTGTAGGTGAATCGTCCTTTATTAAAATGTAGAGCAGAGTCTTGTAATTGTAAGTTCAATAAAGAAAGCATTCTTTTGGATTATTCAGGATTTAAGGGCTAAGCTCCAAGAAGTTTGCTAGAGCTCATTTAAGGTTGATCAGAAAAAGTCTTTGATATTGCGGTAGGATTCTACCTAGACTCCCTTATTTTTTTGTTCAATTAAGTATTCCTTAGCTTCAAGGATAATTACAGCTCATTAGAATTGGTGTTGGAAAAAATTAAAGCCTTCTTATTCCACTGGTCTGGAGTCAACAAAGAATTCAAAGGTTAATTTTGCTGATATCTTCACTAATGGAGTTCTTTTGTATAGTTCATGGAAGTGATTTTGGTGATTCTTTTGTATCATTCTTTTCCCTTTGACCTCCAATGCAGACAATTATCCCATTAGCCTAAGAGTTGCTAAGAGGCATTCAGTATATGGAATTCTTCTTCTTCCTTGTGCAGAAAGACACTTCTCCATTACTTACCAAACCATCAAATAGAAGGGTTCCATGTGGATTAAATTTTTTGGTCGGTAATCAAAGATATATTAACATAAAAGATGTAAATAAGAAAACATGACAGGCTCAAAGTTTACAAATTACAAGCACATAACTCCGGAAAGGAAGACTCGAAATAAAACAGATAACACCCTAGAAACTACATCAAAAATATAGAAGGAAAAGCATGGTTTCAAAAAGCGCTGAAACCCTTAACAGTTTCTCAAGAGGCCAAACTGTTCTGACTAGAACACAAAAAATAGTGGAATAGTACATAACGGTCGAAATGGCATTACGTAAAACATTTTCTTACGTACCAGCCAAGTCACCCGTTATGTAACCACCAACACTTTTGGGGGTTTAAAAACCCTTTGTCCCTTCTCCCTCTATCTACATCAAATTTTGGCTACTCTTTTGCTTTTTGTGAATTAGAAACACTAAATCAAGCTCAAATCTGAATATTTAAGCCTTGGAGCCCTAGGTTTCAACTTGACTAAGTTTGTGCTTCCATTTTTGGTAGGTTTTTTATCTTTTTCAATTTAAAATTTTCAAATATGTTAGAATATGTTGTATAATCATAGATCTATGAATTTGGAATTAAATCCATGGAATAATGTTTACATATGTGAATTTTTTCAAATTTCACATAAAAGAACCTTGTTTTGTACTTTGTTATCATTTTCTCATCTTATTTTTAATATTTTGAAGTTGTAAAACCCAGAAAAGTGCTCTTGGCTGAAGGTTGTGAGTTTCAATAGAGGATTGATGTTGTAAAGGCTAAAGGTCGGAGGAAAACCCCCTCGAAGCGGTTATTAGGAGGAAGACCCCCTCGAAGTGGTCAGCTTTATCTCAACGACATCTATTTTCATTGCTTCTACGCGAGGATCTAAAGATTAAGGTGTTTCTGAACCTTGAGGACAAGGTTCTTTCAAGGGAGGTGGAATGTTAGGACCCTATTTAGTATGGAATAAATTAAGAGATTTGGTGAATATTTAGATTAGATTTTATTAGGATTTGAATTATATGGGTTTCTTTGTAAGGGTTGAAGTTAGTATATAAATAAGAGTCTACGTATTTACGGTTAGAAGGAGAGAAATATGAGAGTCTTGTAAGGAGGTTTTGTCCCCTCGAAATGGGCATCCATGGAGGTTACGAGTGGACCCCTCAAGCTGGTATGTAGATATTACAAATGCCTAGCTTGCCAACAATCTTAGTAAACTGAGCATGATTAAGACCCTTTGTCAAAATATCAGCAAGTTGGTCACCGGTCTTCACAAAAGGAGTACAGATGAGACCTGTCTTCAACTATTCCTTGATGAAGTGTCTGTCCACCTCAATGTGTTTAGTTCTGTCGTGTTGAACTAGATTGTGAGCAATGCTTATTGCCGCCTTGTTGTCACAATACAACTTCATGGGACCCTGAATAGGGAGCTTTAGGTCAGTCAAGAGAATGCGAAGCCACAAAATCTCACATAATCCATGAGCCATCGACCGGAACTCGGCCTCTGCACTAGATCTAGCCACTACAGACTGTTTCTTACTTCTCCATGTGACTAGGTTAAACCAACAAACGTACAATAACCAGAAGTGGAGCGCCTATCTGAAACTGATCCAGCCCAGTCTGCATCAGTGTAAACCTCGATCTGCAGGTTACCGGTACGGGCATACAATAGCCCTTGTCCTGGAGCAGACTTGAGAAACCTCAGAATCCTGTACACCGCATCCAAGTGGGTTGAGGTAGGAGCATGCATGAACTGGCTCACCACACTAACGGCATACGCAATATCAGGACGAGTAAGCGAGAGATATATCAATCTTCCTACAAGTCTCTGATATCTTCCTACTTCAATCACCTTCTCACCATTGGCTTCACCAAGCTTATGGTTTGGGTCAATAGGAGTGTCACAAGGCTTACAGCCCATCATACCAGTCTCATGTAAGAGGTCCAGGACATATTTGCGCTGCGATATAAAGATACCTTTTATGGACCTGGCAACCTCAATACCCAAGAAATATCTCAACTTGCCTAGATCTTTGATTTCAAATTCCTTTGCTAGTAGGCCTTTCAACTTCTCCATCTCACCCCGGTCATCTCCAATCAGCACAATGTCATCTACATAAACAATGAGTGCAGTTACCTTCTTGTCGTTGTGCTTGATAAACAAGGTATGATCAGCTTGGCTTTGTTTGTAACCATCTTTAATCATGACTAAGCGAAACCTTTCAAACCAAGCTCTAGGGGACTGTTTAAGCCCATACAAGGCCTTCTTCAGTCTACACACCTTCCCCTCAGTTACAGGACACTTTAGCCCAGGAGGAGGTTTCATGTACACTTCTTCTTCCAAGTCACCATGGAGAAATGCATTCTTCACATCTAATTGCATAAGTGGCCAATCCAGGTTGGCTGCAAGAGATAAAAGAACTCTTATTGAGTTCATCTTGGCTACAGGAGCAAACGTCTCCTGGTAGTCTATGCCATATGTCTGCGTATACCCTCTTGCAACAAGTCTAGCTTTGTATCTTTCTACTAACCCATCAGACTTATGCTTTACAGTGAACACCCATTTGCACCCCACTGGAACTTTGCCTCTTGGTAAATCGACCATCTCCCATGTCTCATTCTTTTCGAGAGCCTGCATCTCTACTTTTATTGCTTCTTTCCATTCTGACTTAGAAAGAGCATCTACAACACTGCTAGGAATAGACACAGAAGACAAAGCCATAGAAAATGTACGATACGAGGGAGATAGAGAATCATAAGACACAAAGTTAGCAATAGGGTGTTGAGTGCAAGAGCGAACACCTTTCCTATGAGCAATAAGAAGGTTAGAATCAATAAGGGAGGTATGGATATTACCTGGATCGGAGGAGGATTTATGGCGGGGATATGGGGATCTTCTTTGTAAGTATCTATCATCCAAACCCCACGATTTGGATTCCTGAAGAAAACCTGCACCTCACTTTGTTTCCCTCCATCTACATTTTTCTTTTCTTCATCTATGCTTTCATCCTTTTTCTTATTACCAGTTGTCGTAAAATCCCCTGGATCAATAGAAATAGGTAGAGGAGAAGGAGACATTTCTTCAACACCAATGATCTCCCCCTAAAGAGAAGTCTCCGTCGCAGAATAAAAAGGGGTGGATTCAAAAAAGGTAACATCCATAGACACAAGGCACCGTCCGGAAGGGGGATGGTAACACTTTTACCCTTTCTGGCTCGGAGCATACCCCAAAAATAAACACTTGAGAGCCTTAGGATCAAGTTTGGTACGCTCCGATTTGTCAATATGCACAAAACACGAACACCCAAAGATTTTGGGTGGAAGAGGAAACAAGGAGGGAGATGGAGAGAGAACATCAACAGGACTTTTGAAACCCAAAATTCGAGTGGGCATGCGATTCATAAGATAGGAAGCAGTCTGAAGTGCATCGGACCAAAAACGCTTTGGAACGTTCATGCCAAATAAAAGGGCACGAGTTATCTCCAACAGGTGACGGTTCTTCCTTTCAGCAACACCATTTTGTTGTAGAGTACTAACACAAGTAGTCTGGTGGATAATCCCATGATCACGGAAGTAGGAGGAGAGAGTAGTAGAGAGATACTCTCCTCCATTATCAGAACGAAGGATTTTTAGTTTAACATCAAACTGGGTTTCAATCATTTTATGAAAAGATTGAAAAACATAACAAACATCACTCTTTTGTTTTAGCAAGTAAACTCACGTTACTCTAGAGAAATCATCAACAAAAGTAACAAAGTAATGAAAACCACGAGCGGAAGTAATAGGAGCAGGACCCCACACATCAGAATGAACTATAGAAAAAGGTGAATTACTTCTATTACCATGAGCCGGATACGAAGAGCGGCATTTTTTTGCAAAGCCACAAGTTTCACATTGAAGATCCAACATTGAAACAGAGACAAAATACTGAGGAAACAGTTTCTTTAACACAAAAAAGGATGGGTGGCCCAAACGGCTATGCCACTGCAACAACTGTAAAATGTTACAATCACGACTACTACTACTGGTAGACCCATCACGAACTTGCTGAACAGGAGAAGCCACCGGTGAGGAACTATCCAACAAGTACAATCCCCTCTCCTCATAGCCTCTACCAATCGTCCGCCTTGTCTCCAAGTCCTGAAATACACAGTGAGAGGGAAAAAAGGTGACACTACAATTCAAGGACTTGGTTAGGTGACTCACAGACAAAAGGTTTAAAGCAACATTAGGAACATGAAGAACAGATGATAAATGCATAGAGGGGGTAGCGGAGATGCTCCCCTTACCAGCAATAGAAGAATAAGAACCATCAGCGATTCTAACTTTATCCCTACCAGAGCAAATATGATAGGATGCAAACAACGAGGACATACCAGTCATGTGATCCGAGGCCCCCGAATCAATAATCCAGGGGCGAGTAGATGTGGAGACAGAGGCACTGAAAGCCGAAGCGGATGTACCTGAATGAGCAAACGAGGACGAGGAAGATGGACCCGACGGCTCCAACTGACCCATAAAGCGTCGGAATGTCTCTATCTCAGCACGGGAAAGGCTAAGGCTGTCAGACGATGGCAACACACCAGATGTAAGAGCAAGAGCTGGATCAGAGACAACGGAGTGAGCGCTAGATCCACCACCACGACCACTGCGACCTCCACCTCTCTGCTGTGGGCGACCATGAAGATCCCAACAAGTCTCACGGGTGTGTCGAGCGCGGCCACAGTGGTCACACTTCAGCCGATCCCTCTCATCACTGACGGTTCCGGACCTACCCCCTCCCCTGTGGGACCATGAAGAAAGAGTTGACCGCTCTAGGGAAGAAGGTGGCATGTTAGTCCGGCGACGCTCCTCCCTGTGGAGAATGGAATATGCTGTAGTAATGGATGGAAGAGGTTCCTTCCCTAAAATCTGAACACGGATTTGCTCATACTCGGGGTTGAGACCAGCCAACAACTCATAGACCCGGTGTTCATCAACATACTTCTTAAACCCAACAGCATCTTCAGAGCACTTTGTCGTATACATATGAAACATGTCAAATTCTTCCCACAGACGGCGAAGAGTAGAGTAGTACGTGGCCAGAGAAGTATCACCCTGTCTCAGTTTCCCAATACACTGGCGCAACTCATAGGCTCTAGCATGGGTGCCCCCCTCAGAGTAAGTCTGCTTCACAGCATCCCATATCTCTTGGGCCGTGGAGAGAAGGATATATCCATTGCTAAGATCCGGAATCATAGAGTGAAGAAGCCATGACATGACGGTGGCGTTCTCGGCTTGCCATTTAGGGAAAGTAGGATCAGTGGCCAGAGGCTTCGTACTCTTGCCATTTATGTACTCCACCTTACCCTTCCCTGTGATGAACAACATGGCCGACTGAGACCATGGAAGATAATTGTTGCCATTTAACTTTACGGTAGTAATTTGAAGGCTCGGGGAGTCACCATGCCCCAAATGCAAGTAACTATCATCATATGTTGGAGCCCGGGAAGACCGAGTAACCTCGGAATCGCCCATCGTGTGTCAACTACGGACTGATTTGCACAAATCCAGCCACTAAGCACCCGCCGAGCAGGTACCACAGGGTTCTACAACCCAAACGAACAACCACCAATGGTCCAACGACCAAAAACCACTTCAAAATTACTCGAACATCTCCTCAAACAACGTGAGGGCACCCAAACTTCTTCATATAGCATTCATAATCGATTAAACTCCTTCCACAAAGGTTAGAATGCGATAAATGAGAGAAAATACCCAAAAACAGCCTCTGCCGGAAAAAACTAGTAGAGAAAAACGTTCGCCGGAGCTCCGGCGAGGTTCTGATCGCCGGAAAACCGGTGCCAAGGGGACCGAAAATTTGAGGGGGATCTTTTAGTACCAATATCCCCAAGTTAAATCCCCCATACAGAGAGAAAAATTGACTGGTTCGAAGAGGGATTTTTCGGAATTTTTTTTCAAAAAAATTCTCAAAAACTCACTTAAAAGCTCCAATAAATCGTGAAAAAATCACCATAATTCTTCTCATCTGTAGATCTACTAGATCCAAGAAGAAAAAACACAAAAAAATACCGTGGATGACGTCACACTAACACTTCATCACGGTCGTTGCACGGCTGCTGACGTCAGCAGCTGCCGGAGATACCTCCGGCGAGATTATTCACCTTTGTGCTATTCTTTTGTGCTCTGATACCAAGTGGATTTCTTAAAGTAGGGTTTTAGGTTTAGAAGAAGGGAGAAGAAGAAGAAAGTGAGGAAAAAGAGAAGAGAGTATGACCCACTTCTCTCTCATATTCTATTAAAGTAGAAAAGAAGGGTTTCCCCTAATTACAAGAAAGCCCCTCATTACACATGCTTATTATTCTACATTACGCCCCCTTGAAGTGATCATATCAATATAGTGGTTTATTTTGTGTCTTTTTTATTTTATTTATATGCAAAACATTAGAATCATTACATAAATTACTTGGTACTAATTTAGTATAAAAGAGTGCTAGATCTGAAATATCAAAGTGTTATCTTAAAAATTATCTGCACTTTTTTTTATTACGTATTTTTGCTTTATTTTTTGCATAGTGTAATTAGTATACACTAGATACATTACATAGTGTTAAATATTAATATAGTATAAAAAAGTAATAGATCTAAATTCTAAACTATAAAATTGTTTTTTAAATATAGTTAATTAAGGCACCGTTTGGGTATACTTTTATTTTCTGTTTTCTGTTTTTAGAAATAAAAATTTAGAAGGCCCCGTTTGGTTATACTTTTATTTTATGTTTTCAGTTTTCTGTTTTAAAAAAAAAAATAGAAGATTTCTGTTTTAAAAAAAAATGAAATTATTGCATAAAACATGTTTGATAAACATCTGTCTGTTTTTTGTTCTTAAAAACTAATAACAATATTTTTTGAAAATCAAGGTAACTGAAAATTTTTGTTACATATGTTTTTAGAAATAAAAAACAAAAGTAGAAAACACGGAGTGCCCCGCACCACCCACAACTACCATCCACCACCACCCACTACCACCACCACCACTATGGATTAAAATGGTTTACTCAAATTTTTATGTTCATCATATTTACCAAATGTGTTTTTTCCTTTTCTAAAACAAGTAACGGTTAGTAATGCCAAACATGTTTTTGCTAAAAAAACAAATGGGAAACAGAAAGTCATTTCCAGTTTTTTAAAAAAAGAAATTTGACAGCGTATCCAAACGGCCCCTAAGTGTAGATTTAGTGTTAAGTATTTTTTATATTTTTTTAATTTAAAAAAATTGTGTATGTTAATATGATTATTAGGGTTTATGTTAGTATCGTTTTTGTAGGGTAGGTAACTTTTCAAGCTTTAAAAGTACACATGGCTGGGAACGAGAAGCAGAGTGCCGTGAGACTTGCAATTCAAGAAAGAGTGCACAGTGCTTCATCACATGCACTACCTCCACCGCCACGACATGGTCAGAGTATGGGGGCTAGTGGGGGAGAGAATGCATGATAATGGTGGGTCTATGCCTCGTAGTAGTGGAGGTAACAGTCGTCGGCATCGGAGAGCAAAGAAGACGGCTAAAGCAATTGTACACTTTTTCCTCCCTAACCACTGAATTTAATTGCTTATGTGATTTTCTTGGGTGATGTGTCACCACTAGCTTTTTTTATGTAGTAGGGGCGTTTGGGTTGTGTTGTGTAATATTTATATTTATTTCCTATTTAATCTGAGCATTAATTTGAGAATTGTAACATTTTTGTCATATTCAATCCGATACTCTTAACCTTGTGTGTATAATTTTATAATTGTCATATTTGTTTTATTTTTATCATTTTATGTAATTTTTGTCAGAAAATCATCTGATAATGGTTAGCAGAGCAAGAGGGTGAATAGTGAGAGACATAAGATTTTGTGGAAATATTGAAAAAGGGTGATTCAATGGGGGCATCATAAGATTTAAGCAGCACTTGGCTCCTAAGTCGAGAAATGCTAGGGGATATGTGCATGTCCCCAATGAGGTACCTCAATTGATGATGACCCACCTACTGAGAGTTGAAGAGGCACTGGGTCTTTTCTGTACCTTGGTTAGCTTCCTATTCAGCCAGTACGCCTCTTTGCACAGGGATGGATTGATTAATCATAAAACAGATTGGTGAGCTGCTGCTTGATGAATCGCTGCTGCCACCCTTCAATCGCCGAGAGTTTCGCTAAGAACGTTCAAAACTCACTATAAAGGGAAGAGTTTGCCGAACTTCCAGTAAGCCATGAAGAGAATTCCTCTTGTTTGTTTTAAGTCGAACCTTACAAAAATAATATTTGACCCTTACTAATAGGGGTGTGCGTCAAAGAGTGAGAGAGTGAGAGGCGAGTTCAAGGCCGAGTCTGTGAGAGGCGGAGGCGTACTGTACAACTGCTTACTGACTGTACAATGGACAGAACCCCATCTTTATAGGCCTCGGTTACTACGCCTATCTTCTAGAGACAACTAAGCTCCACCGCCTTTACAAGTAAGGGCCCCCTTCCACCCTGCTGGCCAAGAGAAGAAGGTGTCACAGTTTGACTCTTGAGTGTGTAGCATCTGCAGCTTTGCAAATAAAGCCCATCTCCTTAGATGAAGACGATCATATTTTCTAGGAGATTGACGAGGCTGCCACATAGCTGTTAAAGAAAGCATGGAGACATTTCAAATAAAAGAAGAATATTTGATGTTTTTATACTCCTATTAGTAAGGTAACGCACATCTCTTCAGGTGAGGAGATTGATGAAAAGTCTGACTACCAGACAGCTCTAAGACGGAATATGGAGACTTTGAGGAGTGAAGAATAAAATCAATGTAGGAGAACTTTTACTAGGAGATGGATTGAGACAGAAGGTTCCTCATCCTCAAATAAGATGAGAATAAGACTATAATACATGTGTTAACTGATTTTGAATCTATAACTTGTAACATTTTATTAACCTCATACTATGATGAGTCTGATTTGTTTAATGTCTGAGCCTATAACTTGTATAATATGTGTTTGTAACTTTGTGACTTTGTGAGTTGTGACTTTGTAACATATGTCTTCCTTTACTTCCGTGTGCTTGATGGCCTTGATTAGATATTTAATTACTAAATCCTATATTTTAACAGTTTTACTCGTGTTTCAAAGTTTTTTGTATTTTAATTTTTTTATAATTTTATCCAAAAGAAAATGGATGGACTAACTATATATCTATGCTAATAACTTCATGCCCAACTATATTAGTTTATGATATATGCTTATAGGTGCTACGTTTGATATGGTATATATATTGAATAAAGCATGAAAAAGATAAAGAGAATTTTGTGTAATATTGGAAACTCAATATTGTTGGAAAATACGCGCAACAATCCAAAACGATAAACGAAGGACAAAAAAAGGAAAACGGAAACAAGATGCAAAGATTTACGTGCTTCGGCTAATGACGTTTACGTCCACGGATCCACACTAGTTTCATTATATTCAAAGGCAAAACCAAACAAAGCAATTACATATTTCTCTTTCTGAAAACTTTCTGAGTGATAGGAGTGATAAGAAACTCTAAACCCAAAAATATATTAAATTTTTTGTTCAGAAGAAACATAAAATCCCGAGTTACTATTATGATCCCGCGGCACTCGCTCGAGCCAACCCCTTCTCGCTCGAGCGAGTTGGCTACAGGCTTTGCCACAATTGCTCAGACATAAATTCCAATAAGAAATTCGCTTGAGCCAACTATCTCGCTAGAACGAATCTTGGCTTTCTCGAGCCAACTAAAAAATTTGGTTTGAGGGCTCTACCCCAAGCCCCTAGGCAGGGGACGCACTACCCCCTGCACCCCCAGCGAGCTAATTGCGTAGCTCAACCCGTGACTACCTGCTATAGCGCAAACCTGTTGAGCCTAGGCAGGGGACGCACTACCCCCTGCACCCCCAGCGAGCTAATTGCGTAGCTCGACCCGTGACTACCTGCTATAGCGCAAACCTGTTGAGCCTAGTGCAATCAACTCCATACATAACAAATATCATGTACATTTTGTATAGAAACTCAAAGAGATAGTGTTAAGTAATATATATTCAATAGAAAGGTTCTGTTTTGAACTATTTCCTTCATTCTAATACTTATTTCATTTTTTTCCTTTTACATGGTATCAACTATCAAGAGCTTAACCAGGTTTTTTCTATCAGTAATTCCTTCTAATTTTTTTTCTCTACACCTATGGTCTTCAGATCTGACATTTCTTCTCCTTCCTTTGGCTCCTCAAGGCTAGTCACACCCCAACATCACAAATACACTCAATTCATCTCTCCATCAAACTTGATGGGTTGAACTACCTCCTATGAAAGAACCAGATATACCCAATTCTTGTCTCTCATGATCTCTTCGGGTACATTTATAGCACATACCTAGCACCTCTCTCTTTCCTTGATGATGAACCCAATATAAAATTTCTTCTTTGGTGTCATTCGGATTAGTTATCAGTTTGTCATCACCTACATAAATGTTACACTAACAAAATGTATTCTTGCTTAAACTGTCAGCTCTCTACCTCTCACGATCAGTGTTACCTAGGCACTTCAATAATTCAGTTTTCTCAATGCCGACACCTTGACACGACACAACACTCTGTGGCACGATAAGACACTCATTGGTACATGTTTATACCGCGTCATGGCAACGTCAGCATTATGGTTAGGCACGAAGCGCTTCAAGTATGTCATGCCATTTAAAAATACAATATATATATATATATATATATATATTAGATTACTAGAAACTTTTTGTGAAGTTGTGTAGCCTTTTCGGCAACATAGAGGAAAACTTAGTAGGACAGCGGTGGCATCAACGACGACCAATATGTAAGTCTCTCTCTTGTTTTCTCCTCTTTTTCTCTATATGAGTATTTTCTTAGAACTTTGATATATACTTTTAGAAAAAAAAATGGGAACAAGTGGTCCCCCTCTTTATTCTTATTAATTTCTCTATATTTTTGAGTTACAATATATTCACATATATATTAAATATATAATCATTTTCAAAAATCTATACGCTGTGCCGCCGTATTGGGATTTCCGGAGCTTTTCATGCCGAACACCTTCAAAATTTGGTATATACTTTTTTAAACAAAATTGGGGACAAGTGGTCCCCCCTCTCTACTCTTATTATTTTCTCTATATTTGTGAGTTATAATATATTCACATATATATATATAATCATTTTCAAAAATCTAAACGTGTGTGCCTCAGTATTGGGATTTACAGAACTTTTCGTGCCGAAAATCTTTAGACACCTACACAGTTGGCATCTCTGACAAGGATCATGTGGTGAATGCCTTTCGTGGACTTCCTCATGAATATGAGTCTTTCATCACTACCATCTCTAACCGCGTTGATCCCATTACCTTTGTGGAGTTGAAACCCCGCCTCCTCATCCATGAGCAACGACTACAACAGTTCCAACCCCCTTCTGGCATCATGAGTTTAGCTCTTTAATTGAAGGCGAGGGAGTCAGCTTGGGCGTTGGCGCTCTAATCAAAATTCGCTCTCATCAAAGTGGACACAACACTAAGCACCCCTCCTAATATACAGGGTCGTGGTCCTTCCCTTGGTATTCTAGGAAACCCTCCTCTTTATACAAACCGTGGCCAACAACATCATTCAGATGTTAGTCAAATTTGCCTATGCCCTAGGCACATGGCAATGCAATATGCATCATCATTTCAATCATGCTTATTATCATGATGCTTCTCTGCCACAATCATTTCATGTTGTAAGTCTCTAGGCTTAGAAATACAGATCACAAAACCTTTTTGTGATGATGGAAAACTATTTTCAAATCCAAGATCTCCACAAATGATCATAAAACTAAAGGAATGGTAAAACATCTTACCTTAGCTTCCTAAATGTGAAGCCTCGTTTTGATTCATACAAACCCCCTCGAACAATTCTCTACAGATTGGCACCAAGGACAACTGATAGCCTTCTCCGTCAAGCTTTGATTTTTTGCATCGCAAAAATCCTCGAGAACAACTATCCTTAATTTCTAAAATTATTGCTTGGGTATACATATAGGTGCTCACCTCACAAGAGGTCTTATATAGGTACCAAATTCCATGAGAGAGAGAGAGAGCTAGAGTGTGGGATCTAGAAAGACTCAATCTTTAGATGTGAGTTCTAATACTAATTCAATTAGTATTAGCTTAGAATCTCATTCTAATTAACTCCTTATGAATTTCTAATTTTATAGAGAACTCTTTTGGACTTTTATATATTATTATAATTATGTCCATCCACATATTATAATTAACCCCCAAGGATTAGAGCTTTATTAGTAAGGCTCTTTCCTACAGTTTCTTTGAAGTTAAGTCCCTCCACTTGACAATATTCTATACAAACCACTAGTAAGAGATTATTCGTCATACTCTAGTTCATGCCTAATATATTAATTTCACTCCTTGATATTAGTCATCTCATTGGAGTCAGAAAGATTTAGCAAAACCCTTTTGATAAAAATAATATAACTTCCTAATATTTAATATTTGGTAACACACTTTTTATCAAAACCACTAGCTAGATTTAATGAGTCTAATCTTAATGATATATCAGCTGAATATTCTCTCCTTATCGAAGTAGTGGATTCCTTGTTGAGCATCTCCATCTCTTTATACATTATGTGCATGACCCAACATACCCATTTATAACTCTTGGTAAGGCATCACTGTTTAGTAATATCAAAGACGCAAACAATGCACAAGAGATTACAGACCTCTTAGGTCTAAGGACAATTTGTGCACTATAACGAGATCCACATTTTGAATCTGACAGTGATCATTTCATAGGATATTCTCAGATTGATCCTTTCAGTGCTATGTACTAGTTACAAACACCTACATATTTGCTTTTGGATCTTTACCCTTTATGACGGAAATACATCATATTATCATATAATAGCATAACATGTATAACTGTATAAGTCATAACACCCATAGCTTCAAAATATTTTAGGTTTACAAGGATAAGTAAAGAAACATATCTCATGTCTATGGTTCACAAACATGACAATATTCTTATACAATGTTACCTAAGGAACTGTATGTTTTCATCATATGAAAATGCTTAATATGAATACTCAATAAAAATCATGCATGTAAGAGACAATAAATGAATAAGAATTGCATTAATCTAATTAAATAATGTGATTTTGGCTTTTGAGGAAATATATAACTAACATCTGTCATGCATCTTACTCAGCCATATGATTAAACTAGTACCATGACACAAGTGCAACCAGCCACCTGGCGAATGATCCTTCTCTCCTGCATCAGCCCGCTCCTTACATGAGCAATCATTGTGTCATGGTTGATGATGGTAATGGTCTCCTCATTTCACATCAGTAACGCTCTTCTACTCACCCCATAATCTTCCTTGCAACTCGATTTCGCTCTTCTTTTCCTTTTATTAAGATAACCCTAGTTTTGGTTGCTTTATTCACTCGTAAAAAAAATGGTGCCTTTGTTTTTTACTCTTGGGAGTATTATGTTAAGGACCTTTGCACAGGGAGAATGCTTCTCCAAGGGATGACTAAAGGCAACATATATCCAGTGTTTTTTAACACGAAGGTGTGAGGTGTGGCGTTGGGACCTCAAGATGCATGAGGCTTAAGCCTCACAAGAAAGCCTTACATAATCTCATTTTAAAAAATAAATAATAAAATTTTATACAAATATATATATATATATATGTGTGTGTGTGTGTGTGTGTGTGTGTGTGTGTGTGTGTGTGTGTGCACACTTGCATATGCAATACTATATAAATTATTCAGCTACAAAAAAAAATTAATAACAGCAAGAAAAGCTCAAATTTAGATTTATTTTTGTTCGTATTGTAGTTGATTTTAGATTCCAATAAACAATTACATAGTAGTCACCAATTACATATGCTAGGCAATGGCTCCAAATCTTTCCAATGTCTACTATGGAAATTATAGTGAAATATAATCAACATTATTTTAATGTTTTTCCAATACTTTTAGACATAATAAATTAAGTGTTAATTTAAACTAATAACAAAATGAAAAAGAAAAAAAATTAATGTTTTATATCGATAAAAGAAATTGAGGCACACACCTTTCAATTTAATGTTTATGTCTTACTTATATAGCTAAGGTGGCGTTTGAAAACTCTACAAGAGTACAGCTTATCTGCAAATAAGAGCTTATTTGATCTTCAAAGCGTTTGATAAACCTCTAATAGCACGTCTAAAAATTTTAGAACCAGAGGAAAAACCTCTAGTGTAATAAGTGGGCAGGGGGCGCCTTATTTTTTTAGCTTAGAGGCCAGGTGTAAAAAATGTCGGGATTTTTCGGACAAGTATACCCTTTAACATTTTTTATGTCACCCATTTTAGCCCCTTTATATAACAAATCGTTTGTGAGAAACCCTCATTTCTCTCCGCCATTCAGCTGTTCTTTCTCTCATTTGGGTCGCCGATTTCTAGCATTCAAGAGTTGTCATCGTGCCATCAACAACTTCTTCAAATGGTAGAAACCATAGTGACAAAGTCGGGGTTCGGGAATAATTCGGCAGGAATCAAGTTCGGAAAATTCGGAAAAATTCGAGAAAATTTCGGGAAAATTTCGGAAATAAAATAAAGAGTAAATTAATAATTATAAACATGTACGGAACAATTTGATTAAAATATATAAATAAATAAAAATAAAATAAAATTTTTGAATAATTCGGGAATTATTTGTAAAAAAAAGCGAATAAAACAGAAAAACGGCGTTTTTTTAAAATTCGCGAATTAAAGGCAGAACAATTCGGCAATTGAAAAATGCGCGAATTAAACGCGTTTTTTTCAAAAAAATGGCGTTTTTTGTTACTTGGGTAGAAACCTCTTCATTGCATATCAAGGGTTTCGTTGCAACATCTCCATACGAGTTCTTCGCCTCTAAACCCCCAAATGTTAAACCCTCTTCTCATTTTTTCTTTGCTTGGGTTTAGCTTATTACTTGGCAACTCAGATTCTTTACAAAGTTAATTCTACATCTTTTTCTTCTCCAAACCCCCAAATGTTAAACTACATTCTCATTCTTTGGGGAGGGGGGGGGGGGGGGGGGGGGAGGAGGGGGGTTAGCTTATTACTTGGCAACTCAGATTCTTTACAAAGTTACTTCTACATCTTTTTCTTCTCCAAAGCCCCAAATATTAAACCATAATCTCATTCTTGGGGAGGGTGGGGGGGGTTAGCTTATTCATTGGCAACTCAAATTCTTTACTGAGTTATAGCCAACTGGATGAGCTGCTAATTGGACAGTCCAGATTGATGAGGCTGGTGCAATGGATACAGAAGGGCTGATTTTTTTAAGAGTCCAGATATTTTGAACTGTCCAGAATTTTTTTAACAGCAACAGCCCTTTTTTTGTACCAGCAACAGTCCTCTTTCATGAAGTTAACAAATCTCTTTAATGGTTTAACATTTTTTAATATATTGCAAAAGTTGTTTTAACATATAGCTTCGTGATTCTTTAGGGTACCGTACAAGTGATAAAGTCGTGGTGGTGGTGGTGGTGGTGGTGGTGGTGGTGGTGGTGGTGGTGGTGGGGGCTGACAGTGGTGATGGCCCATATTGGTGGAGAATAAGGGGAGGAGAGTGGCCCATACAATTGTGGAAAAAGGGGGAGGGTGGTTAATTGCATATTTTTAAAAAAGACATTTCTTAGCCCTATAATAAGCTCTAAAAAGTTGATAATAAGAGGTTTTACCAAACAAACTATTATTAAATTAGAGGAATTTTTTAGAGTTTTATCAACTGATCAAACTCTAAAAAACAATTAGAGCTTAATTTTTTAGAGCTTATTAAATTCAAGTAAAGTTTTCAAACGGACCCTAAAACCCTATTTCTTATTAATGTATGAGACACACACCTTACTAATAATAGTAATAATAATGTTCAAGTCCCAGTTATGTCATATGTGGCTAGAACCCTATTTTCCATTGTTGTATGACATAAAGCGAGCATTAAGGCATGAGCCCCATGTGAGCCTCACAGTTTGAGGCGTTAGCTTCATGAGATCTAAGCCTCAACATTAAGTCTCAAGGCATTTTCCTTGAGCCTCGAGGCGAGCTTTGAAGCGTAAGCCTCACATGCCTTTCAAAACACTGCATAAATCCTATACGGTTAATGCGTTGGACTGCTACAACGGTCTTAATGGCTCACATCATAGTATTAAAACTCGGCAAGTCAACTCAAAACTCAGCCGACTCGACTCGACCTGACCAGGTTTCGAGTCGAGTTCGGGGCAAAACTCAGTTTTGACACTGAAAACCGAGTAACTCGCCCCAACTCACCCGAGTTGTTGCACTTTTTTTGAAAAACAAAAAAATGAGTAAACTACCTACCCGATTTATTAAACTATGTTTTTTTCTTTTTTTTAACACACTTCACCCACTCTTAATTATAAATACAAAACAAAAGGGGGGTGTTTAGTATATATTAAATTATATATCTCATTTTTTAGGCATGTTTTATCATTAATTTTGAATTTATACCATATATATAGTATTCGAAAAATATTATATATGTCCGAGTTTTAGGTGTCATTACTTGGACGAGTTTTGCCCGAGTTTCCGAGTTGACTCTACTCGGCAAGTTTTCAAGTCGAGTTTTCGAGTTTTAAAACACTGGCTCACATTGGCAACTTGGTATTATCGTCTTAGTCGTCAATCGACCAATATTTTTCAATCTCTTTCAACTAATAAGTCATTTCAGCTTCTAATAGAACTTATTTTTGTTCCGTTTGCAAACTTTACAAGAGAGCTCGTTTACCTTTCTTTGTCTTGAACATTATGCACCTTCCCCATTGACCATTGTATCTTGTGCATAGTGATGTGTGAGGACCATCCCCGATCCCCTTTGTTAATGGATTCCGCTATTATGTCATTTTCATTGATGATTATAGCCAATACACGTGAATATGACATATGCGAAACAAATCAAAAAGTAATGCTTACTTTGATCTATTTAGTCGAATGGCTGAGAACTCATTCTCTTCAAAAATAAAATGTTTTTCAAAGTGAAGGGGGAGGGGAATTTACGAGACGTGTCTTCACTTCCATGCTCACCAACCATGGCAGCATACCTCATTAGTCTTGCCCAAATACCCCTAGAGCAAAATGGATTTGTTGAGTCTCAAGTGCAGGCGTCATCATATTGTCGAGAATGGCAACACTCTCCTTCTCCAAAATAGCCTACTCAAGCATTTTTTGCTCAAGGCCTTCAATACCACAATTCATCTTATTAACTCACATTATTAACTACATACCCAGTTACTCACTTGAACTCTACAGGACCAGTCTTCTTTTCAGGTTTTCTTCAGGTCCATACCCGATTACATGGCCCTTCGAACATTTGGGTGCAAATGTTATCCGCTTCTCAAATCATCTCAACAAGAAAAACTCAGCACTAAATACCGAGACAGCATTTTCATCGATTACAGATCCTTGCGTAAGGGATAGAGATGCCTCGGACCTCATTACTGGTTTGTATACATTTCCCGACATACAACTTTTAACGAAGCGTCCTTCCCTTACCCTTCGAAGGTGCCTCTTCCACCAACTTTAACTAGCTTTCTTCTACCTTTCTATCACAATAAATGGTCCTTATCCATGGCTGCTCCTACTTGTGATGTTGTCTCTGAGCATGTTCACCCTCTGGCCTACGCGTGATGTTGTCCCTGAGCATGTTGGCCCTCGTGTAGCCACTCCTAACGCTGCTGCATCCAAGGGATCCCCGTATTCAATCTGATGTGATGTTGTTTCATCACTAAATGTTGCTGCCCCATCACCACATCTTGTTGCCCATGGATCCTCCCTTGGCTCACGATTTGAAGCTGCTCCTACACATTGTTTTGTCTGATATAAACCATAGTGACTCATTCTCCTCACTGCCAACTACAACTCCGCCTATTGGACCAAGTACTGACATGAACAACTGCACTCCACATGTATCTACATCTATTGGATCAATCCAATCTGAGCTTGCCCGAGATGCATCACCCATTGAACTGGTTGATTTGTCACTTCCACCCAACACTTTGGCTCAAGCCCCAATTGTGCATTCCATGGATTCTCGCCATCACATGACCACTCTTCTTCATTGTGGCACTCTTAAACTAAAAGCCTGAGCTGCAATTTGATATTTAATTCCCATAACATTATTATCAAACATCTCTCATAGTCCCATTGAACCTTCACGCTTTAGCAAAGCTGTCAAGATTCCTGAATGGTGTGCTGCCATGGTTGATGAACTAAATGTTATCTAAAAAGACATGGTCTCTCATTTCCCCTCGGGCCAACACGAACATTGTTGGAAATAAGTGGATTAACCGCATCAAAATTTGTGTTAATGGTTCTATTTCTATCAAGTGCTATAAAGTACTTCTAGTCGCAATAGGTTTCAACCAACAACATGGGATTGATTATATTGACATCTTCCGTCTAGTAGTCAAACCAACAATTTGTGTTGTCCTTTCCATGGCCGTCACTAATAACTGGGTTGTGTGCCAATTGGATGTTTGAAATGCCTTCCTCCATGGTAATCTTCAAGAGGAAGTCTACATGATTCGACCCCAGGGCTTCGTGGATCGTGACTTTTCCAACCATTGTTGTCACCTGTATAAAGCTCTTTATGGCCTCAAGCAAGCCCCTCAAGCATGGTTCAAACGTTTCAATGACTTTCTTTTCGAAAATGGATTTTGTTACAGCAAAGCGGATACATCAATGTTCATTCGTCACACTCCTCAGGGCTCTTTAATTATTCTTCTACATGTCGATGACATCCTTTTAGCCAGTACAACTGTACAAGTACAACAACTTAGATTGTTCAATCTATTTTCTCCACCCTCTCCTTAGAATTTGATATGAAAGGGCCTTGAAGTTATCCACTTTTTTCTTGGCACAGAGGTAACCTGTACATCGTCCAAAATTTCCATCACAAACAAAGTATGTTTTAAACCTCCTTGATGAACATGATATGATTGGCATCAAACCATGCACCACACCCATTACTACTCGTTTGAGACTCTCTATGCTTGACGGTGACCCACTTCCTAATCCTCCAAGCTATCGGCGCTTAATTGGGACTCTACAATATCTAATATTTGTCCAACTATCACGTATGCGACCAATCAAACCTGTCAGTTTATGCATCGGCCAACAACACATCTTGTATATACGAAACAAATCCTACATCATTTGAAGGGTACCACCATGCATGGTATATCCTTTTGACACTACCTCTCTTCCTCTCATTGCCTAGTCAGATGCTAACCTGATGATCAGGACTCAACGATAGGCTACTACATTTATCTCAGACCCAATCTTGTTTCGGGGGGGAGAAAGAAACAGTCGACAAACTCTAGAACCAGCATTGAAGTGGAATATTGAGCACTAGCCACAACTACTGCCGATACTGTCTCGATTAGGTATAAACTTTGTGATCTTCTTGTCTCTGTTTCTACCCCAACACAAGTCATGTATGGAAGGGCCTCTTACATGGCTTGGCCTCCAACCCTATTCTCAACGGCGGAGCCAGGATTTTATTGTAGGGGACGGTTGATTGAACTTGTGTCATCTTTTTGTGAATGTGTGGAGAATGATTACATGGGTATAAAACGTGGGTATAAAATATTTTAGGTCTCGAGGTTTGGAAGCACAGCCCCCCCCCCCCCCCCCCCAACCACCAAAACAATGACAACTAAATTTATAGGTCACTTCGTTCATGTACATATCCTTCGGCTTTTATTTCTCATTGTTTACGGGGTAGCTGTCCCATAGGGTATGGCTATCCCCTGTTAAATAATTAAATAACATAGTATAAATATAATTTTGTTTTCAAAAGTTTAGGGCCCTTTTACGAATGCCTAATTGGCTATGCCCTATTAAATAATTAAATAATATAATATTTCTTTCAAAAGTTTAGGAAGATAACTACCCTCTTGTCCCATGACTATGCCTAATGTCTTATTAAATAATTAAATAACATTATATAAAAGATATATATTTTTGATAAGTTCAAGGAGATTGGATCGCAGTCAATTGTGATTGAACCCTCCCTGAGTTCAATCGCATGTACAGGTCAACACGTGTCACTTTTAACTCCTATTAATTATGGTTAAGATTCACTAACATTTGGAGTTCAACATTATAACCTTGGTTTTTTCTTTTTTAATATATAATTCAAGTTGAGAACTGAATTCTTAACCCTTAGGGTTGTTTTTTTTTTTCAAAAACCAATGTTATATTATTAAACTCCAAAGGTTAGTGAATCTTAACCATAATTAATAAGGATTAAAAGAGGTGTTGACCTGTGGCAGTTGTCCCATGCCCTCATTGCTTAACTATAAATTTATGTGTTTGTGTTTTCAAAGGTTTAAGGGGGGCACCTGACCCCCATTCCTCGCCCCTGCTATTCTCCATGTTCGCTCAGAGATTATCAGTTTTTTGTGAAATGGTAGTAGAGGAGGCTTAGTTATTTCAACCATAGTTCGAAAACTCGGCGAATCACCCGAGTAACTCGGTCGAGTTACTCGACTCAACTGAATTTCGAGTCGAGTCGCCTTAAAACTCAAAGGAGACACTATTTGCCGAGTTACTTGGGTGACTCGGTCGAGTTGAGCCGAGTTTTTCGATTCTCTAGACTAGTTCGAGTCATAGAAGGATATTTCTATCATTTTTTTGAACCTAAACTCGAACGTCACACTGTTTTTGCATCATATTTTTTTGGGTCTTTAAAGACAACCTACTATGGGTTCTGTTAAACCTAGATTTTAGGTTTGAGTCTATAAAATTTGTATACTTTGAGTTCTTTTAACCCATATTTTTCAAGTTATTACATATATATTCCGAGTTGGACCGAGTCGAGTTTTTTTCGAGAGTCGAATTTTAGAGTTTTTGAACCATGATTTCAACTGATCAAACAGCTAATATTCTCATGAAATCTCTTCTGGGCCCACATTTTCATTTGTTGAGGTCCAACCGTCCAAGTTGTTGATGCCCCCACCACCATCAACGTGAGGGGGAGTATTAGATCATCAACAAATCATAGCAGCCCATGCAATATTAGCAACGGATCTTGAAAATCAATCTAAAAATTGAGATCTCCCTCTCAATAGAAAGCATTTTTTGCAATATTGGAAATTCAATAGCATGTACATCTTGTCTCATCTTCCTCCTTTACAAAGAAGAAGAAGAATTTGAGAAAAAGGGTACAAGTAGAAAATACAATCCCAAATCGAGATTTTCCTATTTTTAGACATCAGATAATTTATATAAATATATATATATGCCTATATGAGCATTGCTCAATTGCATTTGAAATAAATATTCAATATAAATGCATAGAGAGAAACAGCAAATGATTGCATCAAAGAACAGAAACCAAAGGGACCAAAAAGGTAAGTGAAATCCAGTAAGATAAAGTTATAAAACAAGCCTCAAAGCAGTAAAGCCATCGAGTGAAAGGTGAACTACTGTATATAAAGCACAAAAGGTAATAACAGATAAGGAAAAAAAAGATTCATCTTATGTACCTGAGATTAGACAGCATACTGAAACAAAACCAATTTCGAGATTTCTACGTCTACATTTCCTCTTTGGACAATCGAGACGAAATACGACAACACATCTTGTGAAGGAAATCTAGGACATAGTTTGATCATTAGAGTCGCAAGAAATGCAATGATCGGATCGTAATTTGCAGCGATCGCCATGAAAATCGGTTCATTAGAATCGCGAAACGCAGAGAAGAATGAAAGAAGATGAAGATCTAGGGCAGATCGCAGAAGAAGAAGAAGCAAATAAGGTCAAGAAAATCGTAGTTGAGTGAGGGAGAAAGAGAAGGAGAACGAAGGGAAATATCTGAGGAAACATCGATGATTGGGAATTAAATAATGGGAGGGGACAATATGCCCCCACACTTGATCTCCACGTAATCAATCTCAGGCTTTTCCTCTTTCTTTCCTTTTTTCTAATTTCTAGGTTTTCGGGTTCCTTTCCCTCCCGCTTTATGCTATTCTTCTGCATTTCGGGGAGCAGCTACCGTATTGTACTATGGTTATGGAGCCGCAAACTTAAGTTCGAGTCGGCTTGGGTTTGTGGGGGCATCGGGTTTGGGGAATGCTAGCTTGACTCGCCCCGTACATACTCGCTCCTCTTTTAGGAAAATCACAGATTATTCTATCCATCTTCTTTTTTCTTTTTTATTCTTTTTAATTAGGGTATTCGGGCCTCTTTGGAGCACTCGACTAATTCTCTCGATCTATAGTTCTATACAATCTAAGCGTTTTCTTTCCTACTCTCAATCTTAACCAACCATTTGTCCAATTTCAAGTTGAAGTTCACATTTTTTAATTGTTGCAATGTTTTAAACATAGAATTTGGACAGTTGGTTGGTTTGGGTTGAAAGTAAAAAAAAACTGAGAGTAGGGTTAACACTCCTCTTTATATTTTTTCTAAAACCTAAGGGTTGATTACCTCTTAACCAAATTTTAAAAAAAAAACTTTTTTTTGACTCATTGGAGACCACATGGACCTATGGCTACACAATGAGGGGGTAGCCCTCCCCCTCCCATAAAACCCTTCAAACCTGATAGGTGGGTTTGATCACAAGTCTTTGGTACGACGCCAAGAAACTTTACCAATTAAACTAGCTGTCACCTACCAAACAAAAAAAAAAATTAACCTTTATGATACAAGTCCTAGGGTTAGCCAACTGGTAGTGTATCCCCTCATTGGGAGGATCAATCTTCAGGTGGAGTTTTTGTCTCACTACCCTTAGTCAAGCTTCCAATGGTAGGCCTTCAAAAATAGATAATAACACTGCCAACACTTGAATTGCACCCCAAAAAGAAACCTTTACCCTATGTTTGGTTGTCGAGAAAATAAGTAAAAACATGGAAAAGAAAAGAAAACTAGACAAAACATAACTAAAAATTGTATTAAAATCCAAAATTTTCTTTTCTTTTCCATGTTTTCATCAATTTTCTCAGCAAACAAACATAGCATTAGGGTTCATAATGCACAAGATTATGAGAAATTGTTATTGTTTTGAGTTCTGATCATCCACAAGAATGATGATAGTTCACACTTCCCTTCAAGTAGCCTGGTAAAAATAGTTAGGGAAACAGGGAAAGAAAGCTGCCAGTTCCAACATGACCTGAAATCCCATTTTAGGTCCAGGCAACCTCAACCCGTTTCATCATATGCAAGGCACACTAGAACATTGTGCATCACTTCTTGAAGAGCATGTGAAGTGAATAAATAAACTATTTTTGATTAACAAATGATGGCAATTTGGTTACATTCAATTCCATAATATAGATTGAATTGACCTCACATAATTGGGAATAGTTTTAATAATTGTTACAATTTAATAAAATGAAAAGATGATGATATTGCAATAATTAATTGCAAATGCCCTTCTAATAAACTCTGGTTTGTATAGTTTATCAATTAGAGTTTTTCCCCTTGTATAGCATTTATGTTACCAAACAACATTTGGTCTATTTAGATCGTCAAATTTTTAGGTCAATTTAAAATAGTTTTTATTAGCTCATATAAGATTTGCCAAATGACTTGTAGTGTTTTGGTTATAATAGCAACCCATTAAATTTATAGCAGATGGGGACCTAGGAAGCACGGATACGGGATACGGGTATGATACGATACGGATACGGCAAAACCTAAAAAAATAGGATACGGGTATGGCCAGGATACGTCTGTAATTTTTTTTATAAATAATAATAATACTATATTTTGTATTATAATTACAAAATAACCATTGGTTCAGTTTTGTTTATGTATAAAAAAGACCATGTCCATACAAAAGCAAAAGAAATAGGGTCATCTCATTATCCACTAAGCAAAAAAGAAAGTCATCCTATCATCCACTAAGCAAGATATAAAGAAGACCATGTCCATACAAAAACAAAAGAGATAGGGTAACACCCACGGGTCTCCAAAAAAAATTAAATAAAAATAAAAAAATAAAATATTTAAAAAAAATATATAAACGCCCATATCTCAGCCGTATCCCGGACGTATCCCGAACGTATCCATGCTGTATCGGAGCCGTATCCGAAATAAAAAGTTTATTTTTAATTAACAGGATACGTTTCAGTCGAATCCCGTACGTATCCCGCCGTATCAGAGGCGTATCCGTATCCAATACGTATCAAATATAGGTACGAACCCCTATTTGAAGTATCCGTGCTTCCTAGATGGGGACACTCACTTCAAATATTAACATTGGTAAATTAAACATAGATAATGATGATCAATGTTATCTAGGCATGTGGTATGGGTGTTAAGTGTGCATGTGTCCAAAGGTGTTCGGCATAGCAAGTTCTTGAAATTCCAATACGACAGCACGAAAATATAGATTTTTTAAAATGATTATATATATATATAAATTCTACTGGAATCTAGTAAAAAGTAAAAGCTACAGCACCCGCTGCTCTAGCTAATTGTCCACCCTTATCCATGGAGTCTTTGCAATCCATACAGCTTGAATTCTACTAACAAATGGGTAAAAATATCTCTCTTTTCTTCGAATCTTTTTTTGAACAATGGAATCAACGAAAAAAGTGAAGTGCTAAATAAACTTTATATTGTTGCTGATCATAAACTTTATATTGTTGCTGATCATTTTCAAAATTTTACCTAGACAAGATATGCTTTATTTACAAGATGGAACACCTGTTGATATGGTCTTCAATGGTAGATACGATCTAGATTAGAAGCAAAAAAGTGAGAATCACAAATTGATTTAGATTGAAATATAATATATATATATATATATATATATTATAAATCATAAATATTGAGAAAATAGTAAGAATTTAGAGAGAGGGGGGACCACTTGTTCTCATTTTTTAAAGTACATACTAAAGTTCTAAATAATCATATAAAGAATAGAGAGGAGAAAACAAGAGAGAGACATACATATTGATTGTCATTGGTGTCACCGCTCTCCTGGTAAATTTTCTTCTATGTTGCCGAAAAGCCTACATAACTTCGCAAAAAGTTCCTAGCAATCTAAATATATATATAGTATTTTTTAAATGACATAACATACTTGAAGCGTTATGTGCCTAACCATAATGTTGGTGTCATCATGGTATGGTATAAGCACGTACCAAGTAGTGTTTTGTCATGTCAAGTTGTCAGCACGACAAAATTTGGAAAAACTGAAGTGCCTAGGTAATATTGTAAATGACACCGTGGGCTCAAGACCCCACCCCACAAAAAAAGTTGTCTCTACTTGACTTAGAAAAAAAGTAGGTATTTGTTGTTAGAAAATTTGTTATGGATACATATGAATGTTGGAACATATTGACAGAAGATTTGCAACAAATTGCAACAAAAAACACATAAGAGAAGGTTAATAGCGAATTAAATAAATGAAATTTGACAATAATGATTGTTGTAGCCCTTTACAACAACCAAACAGTGGGTTGCCGACACATCAAAAAATGGGTCATATACAATTGTGGAACCAGGTTTTTCGTGCAGAGGGGGCTAACAATGGGGTGTGGGAGTTCGGGGGTGAACTTGAGCTTTAAATAGACGAGACTGCCCATGAACTTGGACATTAAAGAAACAAATTAAAATAATTAAATTTGTCAATAATGATCTGAAAGGAAAAAAATCCCGTACATGCCACGCGTCTGTAACTGCTCAGCTGGTAGAGGAATGATAGCACAACTCCACCTGTGAATGAGTCTGAGGGGGCGGGTGTGCACCCTGAAATAAGCTCCGATGATAAAGTCAGTATAAGGCACGAGCATAGTATAGAGATACTTATCGTGAGGGCACTGGGCATATGCACTTGAGGACGAGCTCTGGTGAGGCACTGGGTATATGCACTTGAGGATGAGCTCTGGTGAGGCACTGGGTATATGCACTTGAGGACGAACTCTGGTGTTATGCTCTGGAGATTGTAGCTAAGGAGGCACAAAGAATATGACCCAGACAACGTAGCTCTGATAACGTAGCTCAGAAGGCACTGACAACGTAGCTCACATAGCTCGGGCAAGGCACAGACAACGTACCTCACATAGCTCGGACAAGGCACTGGCAACGTAGCTCACATAGCTCGGACAAGGCACAGACAACGTACCTCACATAGCTCGGACAAGGCACTGGCAACGTAGCTCACATAGCTCGGACAAGGCACTGACAACGTAGCTCACATAGCTCGGACAAGGCACTGGCAACGTAGCTCACATAGCTCGGATAATGCACTGACAACGTAGCTCACATAGCTCGGATAATGCACTGACAACGTAGCACTGACCTCGTAGCTCAGATAATGCACTGACAACGTAGCACTGACCTCGTAGCTCGGATAATGCACTGACAACGTAGCACTGACCTCGTAGCTCGGATAATGCACTGACAACGTAGCGCTAGCTCGGATAACGTATACGTTGTGCATCCGTTGTGCATCAGACAACGGGTACGTCGTGCAGCAGACAACGTGTACGCTGTACAGCAAACAACGTGTACGTTGTACAGCTCACCACAGGTACGTTGTACATCAGACAACGGACAACGAGCTCGGCACTATGCACAACACAACGGATTCGGCACCATTCACAGCACAACGTATTCGGCACCATTCACAGCGTTAGACACAAGCTCAAGTATGATTGCACTCACCAGATGATTAACTGCAAGGCCGTGCAAGTGGCAGTGTGACCATTCAGGGAGAGCATCAGGCGGCCATGGCCTATTTGAGAGACTCCGGTGGCCACAAACGATCGTGAAGCCATAAAGAGCGTCAAATAGCCGGATAACACCAAAGAAGATGAGAGAATCAGATGAGTGGTCGCCTGCACAGCACTGTGAGGTAGGGGTGTGAATGACTCAAGCTTCTCAGATCTCCCTCTTCCTCTTCCTCTTCCTCTTCTTCTTCTTCTTCTTCCCTTGATCTCCTCTCTTGCCTTTCGGACCATCCTCTTTTCTCTTCTTCTGCCCTTTCTCTCCTCTCTTGCCTTTCGCACCATCCTCCTTGCCTTTAGCACCATCCTCCTCGCCTTTAGCACCATCCTCTTTGCCTTCAGCACCATCCTCCTCGCCTTTAGCACCATCCTCTTTGCCTTCAGCACCATCCTCATCGCCTTTAGCACCATCCTTTTTTCTCTTCTTCTGCCCTTTCTCTCCTCTCTTGCCTTTTGCACCATCCATCTCTCTTGCGCACCATCCATCTATCCATCCATCATTTCTCTCTGGTGATTCTTGCTTATTTACAGGCATTTGGAGTCATCATGACTTGTGCAGTCATGATAAGATCACCTGTCAGACAATACTCAAGTGAGCCAGCACATGGCCCAAGTGGGCTTATGTCGGCTAAATTGTCAGAATTTGTGAGCATGAGAAATCCCTATTTTACCCCTTCTTTTTGCTCATTTTTACGAATTTTATCCGTTACATTTAGCCCCTTCTCGGTACCTTGAACTCCGTTCGAGGTGCCGAGAATACTCTATGGGTAAAATTCCCGAAAATGATACCTGGTCCGCAGACACTGATTGTGCTCCGTTCTCCGCTCTCTTCCGTTGTAGTTGCTCCGTTGTCACTGATACGTTGTGCTTTCGCCAGCGAAGACGAGCTTGTATCAGCCCCTAGTCAAGTCACCAGATTCTCTCACTCGTGCATAGTACCTCAGAGCATGTGTGAGCACGGTAATGTACATGTATCACAACACCAAGAAAAATGAAGTAATTAGGTACTTCGAGCACGAGAATGTGCATGAACACGTGAAGATGCATGAGCACAGGGATTCACTTGATAAGCACTGATAAGCACAGAGATTCACTTGATAAGCACAGAGATTCACTTGATAAACACACGGATGAGTTTGCAGAAAAAACCATCATAAACATAGACAAATGCTATCTCACGTGAATGACTCGTAATGGGGCATCATGACACCATGCTTAGATGGCATTGCATGAGGATAAGCCAATTGGTCGCTTAACGGACAATGCATCTGACTGAGTCACAGAGGTCCCGTAGTGAGCATCATGCTTAGATATGTGTTGAACCGCGTGGTAAGACACCTTGCTCGGATGACATGTCATCAAGAAGCTACAAGTGTCCCATCACCGTATTCAGACATATCAGATAAGACATCATTTGACATTGCATTCACAATGTTTTTTACTTGATATGGCACTGGTCGCTTCTCTTGATTATTCACTTGATCACGATTGTAAGACACAGACACATCATGAGATGACAGTAAAGGAGTACGGAAGCGCATAACATAACGCATCATAAATGTAATCAGACAACTGACATTTCATATGATAGGCCTCGTGATGGGACACCACGCTCAGATGACATTTCATTAGTATAAGCCACTAGATTTGCTCAGATGACAATTCATTAGATAAGCCACATGTGTCCCGTGGTGAGTACCCTACTCAGATGATAAGTCATTTGACATTGCATTTATGATACATTACACTAGACAATTCATCGATCATTTACTGATAGGCTGATAATTCACTTGATATTGAAAATTCACTAGAGCATGCACTGGACAGTTCACTTGATAAATCACTTGAGAATGCACTCGATAATTCACTTGATAAAGCACTCGATAATTACCTCTTGATTGTTGTCATTTAGTGGAAGCCCCATTCAGACGTAGAGGATGCTCGTCATTTGTGATTGTCTAAGCCCCTTTGCCTCATTCTCAATTTTCCCCAATTGTTCCCACAGTGGGTTTAATTTCCCACAGACAACGTTACAACGGAATTTCCCACTGACAACGTAGCTCTTTCCCACAGACAACGTAGCTCGATTTCCCACAGACGTTGTGAAAGCCCATATTCCCACAGACGGCGCCAATTTGAAAGGAAAAAAATCTCGTACATGCCACGCGTCTGTAGCTGCTCAGCTGGTAGAGGAATGATAGCACAACTCCACCTGTGAATGAGTCTGAGGGGGCGGGTGTGCACCCTGAAATAAGCTCCGATGATAAAGTCAGTATAAGGCACGAGCACAGTATAAGGCACAAGGCACAAGCACAGTATAGAGATACTTATCGTGAGGGCACTGGGCATATGCACTTGAGGACGAGCTCTAGTGAGGCACTGGGTATATGCACTTGAGGATGAGCTTTGGTGAGGCACTGGGTATATGCACTTGAGGACGAACTCTGGTGTTATGCTCTGGAGATTGTAGCTCAGGAGGCACAAAGAATATGGCCCAGACAACGTAGCTCTGATAACGTAGCTCAGAAGGCACTGACAACGTAGCTCACATAGCTCGGGCAAGGCACAGACAACGTACCTCACATAGCTCGGACAAGGCACTGGCAACGTAGCTCACATAGCTCGGACAAGGCACTGACAACGTAGCTCACATAGCTCGGACAAGGCACAGACAACGTAGCTCACATAGCTCGGACAAGGCACTGGCAACGTAGCTCACATAGCTCGGACAAGGCACTGACAACATAGCTCACATAGCTCGGACAAGGCACTGGCAACGTAGCTCACATAGCTCGGATAATGCACTGACAACGTAGCTCACATAGCTCGGATAATGCACTGACAACGTAGCGCTGACCTCGTAGCTCAGATAATGCACTGACAGCGTAGCACTAACCTCGTAGCTCGGATAATGCACTGACAATGTAGCACTGACCTCGTAGCTCGGATAATGCACTGACAACGTAACTCTAGCTCGGATAACGTATACGTTGTGCATCCGTTGTGCATCAGACAACGGGTACGTCGTGCAGCAGACAACGTGTACGTTGTACAGCAAACAACGTGTACGTTGTACAGCTCACCACGGGTACGTTGTACATCAGACAACGGACAACGAGCTCGACACTATGCACAACACAACGGGACAACGGATTCGGCACCATTCACAGCACAACGTATTCGGCACCATTCACAGCGTTAGACACAAGCTCAAGTATGATTGCACTCACCAGATGATTAACTGCAAGGCCGTGCAAGTGGCAGTGTGACCATTCAGGGAGAGCATCAGGCGGCCATGGCCTATTTGAGAGACTCCGGTGGTCACAAACGATCGTAAAGCCATAAAGAGCGTCAAATAGCCGGATAACACCAAAGAAGATGAGAGAATCAGATGAGTGGTCGCCTGCACAGCACTGTGGGGTAGGGGTGTGAATGACTCAAGCTTCTCAGATCTCCCTCTTCCTCTTTCTCTTCCTCTTCTTCTTCTTCTTCTTCCCTTGATCTCTTCTCTTGCCTTTCGCACCATCCTCTTTTCTCTTCTTCTGCCCTTTCTCTCCTCTCTTGCCTTTCGCACCATCCTCCTTGCCTTTAGCACCATCCTCTTTGCCTTCAGCACCATCCTCCTCGCCTTTAGCATCATCCTCTTTTCTCTTCTTCTGCCCTTTCTCTCCTCTCTTGCCTTTTGCACCATCCATCTCTCTTGCGCACCATCCATCTATCCATCCATCCTTTCTCTTTGGTGATTCTTGCTTATTTACAGGCATTTGGAGTCATCATGACTTGTGCAGTCATGATAAGATCACCTGTCAGACAACACTCAAGTGAGCCAGCACATGGCCCAAGTGGGCTTATGTCGGCTAAATTGTCAGAATTTGTGAGCATGAGAAATCCTTATTTTACCCATTCTTTTTGCTCATTTTTACGAATTTTATCCGTTACATGATCATTGTAGCCCATGACAACAACCAAACAGTGGGTTGCTGACATATCAAAAAATGGGTCATTTTTCGTGGAGAGGGGGCTAACAATGGGGTGTGGGAGTTCAGAGGAGAGGAGAGGTGAGGTGAGCTTGAGCTTTAAATAGACAAGATTGCCCATGGACTTGGACCTTAAAAAAATTAGGGCCCATAACTATACCAATAATATTTTGTATTTACCTAAGCATTCTTGACAACCCATCAATAATAATTACTTAACATTGTTAGCCCTACAAGAAATCTTTTCTCCACCCCTGATAGTGACATGTGATCAGTTGAAGAGGCTAGGCTAGATTAATACTTTAGTGATAGCTAGAGGAAATCTTTCCTCTAAAATATGTTTTTCCCGTTTCTCCGCCAAGGAAGGGACTATTCATTATCCCCCTTACAAAGCTCATTTAAATTATGGTTAAACTTACTTTTTTTGTTAAATCCAAATAACCAAGTTTAGATGCTTGAATATATTAGTAAATCTTAACTATGTTTAAGGGAGTAAATGGGACACGTGGCATAAAAGGGGAAAGCAAGACGGAGTTGATGAGGATCCTTTAGCAAAACACTTTCGACTTGGTTAGGCCATAGCCCCTTAGCCGTGAAAATCTAAGCTCGCCGTTAGCCGAACATGTCGCGTCCGAGGTTTGCAAATTAACTTAGATAGGTGACTGCTCCGGTCAGTTCAAATAAAGAAAAAAACAAAGAAGGAGAAACACAAAAAGGTGTGTCCGGTCTGCTGTACTACGTGGCCTTCTTCTTTCTCAACCATTGCTCGGCTTCCTTGCTTAAAATATCAGCCGTTGTGAACACGCGTCTGCACCAAAAGCTGCCAAGTTACCCTCATTACATGCGATTTTTGCCCTTTTATCAAAGCTTTTCTCCACAAATATGCTTCAGACATGTAGTTAATGGTGCCATCAATCTCTCATACGACTGCTTTTTAAAAGCTTACGCTCACAACGCGTCAAACTGGGACTCGTTAGGTATAGATATTCTTGGAGTGCCAACATGTTATCACATTTGTTTGTATAGATTTTCATTAATTCCAAGAACGACAGGTAGCTTTGAAATATTCTAATTCATAAGCTACAAATTGTACACTTTAGACATTTAATTAATAATAGAGATTAACGATCAACAGAAATTCAGTCATTCTCAAAAGTAAACACGTCTCATTCAAAAGTTAACATGTCTTTTTAAAATAGAAAATATTAGAAATCTTGTGGCCACAAGGATGACTTTTATGGGTTAAATTACAAAATTACACATGTTTAAGAACAAAAGTTTAAAAATTCGTAGTGATTTGGGTGGCCCTTTAAAAAAGAGATATTTAAAACAAAAAGAAAGAGGTCAGCCGCCCCCAAACAGTTAGATGAGGCCTTGGATTGTGGCAAAGCCAGAAAGGGGAAGGGGGTGTCTCTAGGTTTCATAGAATAGGGGATAAGAGGTGGAAGAGTCAAAATCATGGGACTCATGATTTTGACTTTCCACACAAAATAAGACATGTGGTGATAAGTGTGAGAATAAAGAGGAGAGATATCAAATGAGGAGAAGTCAAAATTATGAGGAGAAAATGAAATGACTTTTCCATTTTATGCCAACTGTTGCACAATGTATGAAACCCGAGTGCCCTTTCAGCTTCGCCAGAGATTATCCAAGGCCGTTAAATGAATGTAAATGTTCGTGAATTCCATCTGATTGATAAGAGTTCATGGACTTGTATATCTAATAGCTCGACTAATAGCTCGAGTTTGATTGTCAAGTTTCTTTCCGAGTCAAGTTTTTAAACCATGTGTCCGTGTCATGTTAGTGTCCGTTGTGAACAAAACATGTCCACTTTTGGCATGAATAGTGTATCCCGAACTCCATTCAGTGATGTGCCCGAAACTTGTCGATTTTTGAAACGTTTCGTCTCCATAAACCATGTGTCTCTTTCATGTCATTGTCGGTTGTCAGAAACGTGTCCACATTCGTTATTCCTGTTCTTAAAAATGTGCCCGTGTCCTGACATTGTGTGACTATGACTACACCTGAAACATATTAGTGTGCATTCACTGAGTCAGTGTCTTTAACGTGTCCATAATTGCTAGGGCAAAAGATTACGTCTGGTGGCTGCCCGAACTAAGCACTCAGCATCCACAAACCATTGGGCAGCCGGCGAGATTTTAAGTGAGAAGTCATTTCATTGTCTCCCCTTGATTTTGACTTCTCCCCATTTGATTTCTTTCCAATTTAAAAAGGTCAGGTGTTTAATAGTTTGTGGATGCCCAAGCGCTTCACTTGGGCAGGCATCAAAGGAAATCTTTTGCCTGTTTGCTAGGTATTGTGGCCTTAGAAATGTGCTTGTGTCATGTCTGAGTCCTGTTTGTGTCCGTCGTGTTCGAAACGTGTCCTGACTTGAAATCCTATCATGGCCATAAACCCAGTTGCGTCCTAGACGTGTCCAAATATGTATCTTGCCCTTCGAAATGCGACAGTGTGTTGTGTCCATTGTTTTTGGAACGTGTCCTCACACAGTGTCAGTGTCCACTGTGTCCAACAAAATGTCTCATCTGAACCATACCGTGTCTAAAACCCGTGTTTCCAAGGAATGGATTACCTCTTTTGCACACTCGAGGCTCAGCCTCAGGAGTCCATACATCATGCGGCATATCACGCTAAAAAGGGGAGAATTCATTTCATTTTCTACCATATTTTTTTTTTGACTTCTCTCCAACTTATCTCTCTCATTTTTATCACCACATGGCAGGTGATATATGGAGGTAATCCGTTCCTTGTTTCCATGTCCCAACATTGGCCACTGTATTCGTGTCTTGTCCGTGTCATATTACTTTTGGTTCTGTGTCCGAATCACATCTGCACACACCAATAGTGTAGTATCAATGACACAGTCACGACCTATCCGTGTTGTACTTGTACCAGATTCCGTTTTTCATCTGACTGGTGTCCAACCTATGCCCGTTCCACGTCTAAATAGTGTTATTGTCTGTTCCGTGTCCGTGTAGAGTGGTAATAATAAACTTTGCGACGGAGAGTCGCAAACTGCATCCAAGCCCAAGCTAAATGATCAAGTGCAAAAGCTGAATACAAAACGAGCGTTCGGTAACACTAATCTAAATAGGTGGAGCTTATTTAAAAATTAAGCTTACCGGACTTTAAATTATTAAGTTAAAATTGAGCTTAGTTGGATTTTAAATTGTTAATCGAAGGTTAATTGAATGTCTAGATCTTTTTGAAGTAGACGTTTTGCCTCAAAAGTAATAAGGAGATATGAACTACTTTTTTCTTTAAAGGTAAAACCTCTTCTTCAAAAAGATGTAAGATGTAGACATCCAATTAATCTTTAACTTAATAATATAAAGTCCAAATTAGTTCAATTTTCAAATAAGCTCTACTTATTTAGATCGTGTTATCAAATGTCACCTTAGGGGCATTTTATAAAACTTATTAAATAAGTGTTTTCTAATTAAATTCTAAAAATTAAGAGCTATTTACAATGAAAGAGTGATCTGAAAATCAACATTGTTTGAATAAGTAAAATAAATTCCTTTTTAAAAAGTAGCTTTAGGCATTTGGCAACACTACTACAAGCTTAATAAGTACTTATATATATATATATAAGCACTTATAATAATTAATAATTAGGTATGAAACTAATTATTTATAAGTATTTTTTGGGCTTTTACGTATTATTTTTTATTTTTACCAAATAAACTTATTTGTAAATAAGTACTTATTTTTATGAATAAGTAAAAAAGTACTTACTAATAGTGTTGTCCAACGCCTTATTAAATGAGTGGTAAATCACTTATTGCTAAAATATTTAAGCATCACTAAAATATTATCAAACTGTCTTATTAATAAACAAGAACTTAATTTAGTAGATTAAATCAATAAACTCTTATTTTAGGTTTTATCAAACACCCCCTAACTTATTTGGTTGATAACTTATTTGACTGAAATTCTTTTTTTTGGTGTAGATTGAAATACTTTGCAGCTGTAATTATAAGTTGTGTGTGAGTGAGAGAGAGAGAGAGAGAGAGAGAGAGTTGTAATTGAAAAAGGATTCTGATACCATTCCTTAAAAACTCAAAAACCAATTGGTTCTAACATTGGTGGGGAAATAGGTAAATTGTCATCTTCAACCACAATTGGGTCCAAGGATTCCATTAATTTACTATTAGCAAAAACCCCATGCTGTGCACAAGAGTGAAAAAAAAGGAGAAAAAAAATTTGCTAATAGAAATTAGAGAGAGTGTGTATATGGCACAAGAAGCCCCTGCAGGTAAGGCTGTAAACGGATGCAGATATTATCCATATCTGAATCCATTTAGTTGGATAATTATTCGAATAGGTATCCGATGAAGCGAATTCGGATAGTAATTTTACTATCCGTTTATAATTGGATACGAATTTGGATACTGGTATTACTGACCCAATAAATATCCAATCGATTATATATATACTAGTAAAAGTGCACGTGCAAGGCACGTATAATTTTTTTCATTATTAAAATATAATTTAGAAAACTTATATAATTTTTAATATATTTTCATTAGAAGTCACCTTACTCTCTTTATATTAAATAATTTTTTATATAATATTATATTTTATAGAAATATAATTGAGTAATTAAATTTAATATTTCTTATATTAATTTAAATTTAATATTAGAAAAACTATTTATCTTTTCTTGGTTGCTCCTCAAGTGCCAATCCGGAATTTCTTCGATCATTCTCATAAGGGTCAATCAATCGGGGTGTGGAGATTATAAGAAGATACTATCCATGGTTGTCTTCCCTAAAATATGATAGTCCTAAACCAACTCTCCTTTCCGAGAGACTCTTTCTATAGAAATAGAATTCTTCCTTAAAATATGATAGAGTCCTTAAACTAACTCTTCTTTAGGATTCTTCCCTAATATGGAAGAGTCCTAAACCAACTCTCTTTTAATAATGGGTCCCACATAATATTTAAATTAAAGGGTATTTACGTCCAAGTAAAGTTTTGCATATTCCTTGTACTTTTATTAAGTAGAATGATATATATATATATAAATAATATATTTTAAATTTATAATTTAACCTTTAAAATATATTTTTTAAATAAAAATTTATATATTAATATTAATTTATATTTTTTAAAAGTAATCGGTAATTCGAATACTATCTGAATTTGTATATTTTTATCGGAGTCGGATTCGGATATCATATTTCACTATTTTTCGCATATTTATTCAGATTCAAATATATAATCGAATATGAATTCGGATAGACCACTATTCGTTCCATTAACAGCCCTACTCGCGAGCAAGAATACTTGAAAAAATAATATCTTGTGTCAAAACTTCTTTTGCACTCTTTGTATTGACTATCAGGTAGAACAGATAATGACAAAAGTGATGACAAACGATGAACTTTCAAGAAAAAGATACTAAAGACCCTAAATAAGAACAAATGACTGCAAATCAAAAAAGAATTAAATTGGTGCTTACTATCAAGTTGTCGTTTATTAGATTAGTGAAACCACTTCTTCCATTAAAATGGTGGATCAGACATTTGTAAGCATTGCATAATACTCAATCTCATACTTTCCGCATAGGTGGGCTTTGAAATTATTTCATTTACATCTTGAGTTAATCAAACAAAGAAAAAAATTATAACAAAGCTAGGAAAATGAAAATCTACTATTTGGGTACAATCATTACAAATATCTATGAATCTTCTCAATCCTCATGATACTAAAGTGGTAGGCATTTTGATCATTTGACTTTATCATTTTGAAATTGTTGTCATAAAGAAAGTTGGCTTGCTTGAGACTTCTAAAGTCAGGTGCAACATGAGAAAAAAAAACCCATCATTCTAAATCTAAACAAAAGAATAAAGAGTATATATAAGAGAGAATAACAAAGAAGATGAGGGTTTGTTGGACGCAAACATGCACATGCAAAGAAGATAACTATTATAATATTTAATCTCTTAAAAACATCTAATAAAATTATTATATAATGTAATCGTATATATTATTGTATTAAAAAATAACATGTTATTACAATACTTAGTTTCTAAATATATATTAATATTAGTCAAAATATGATCATTCACTAATTACATTAAAATTTTATTAATTTATTAATAGTAATATGTTACAACTAATATTAGGGTTAAATAATATGTAAAGAAGAAACTCATGTTGACCGACTACGCAAGTGTGTGTGTTTGTGTTTAAATTTTCAACCAAAAATACATTTTTCTACCCATTTTGGTGCACAAATTATGCACTTCTTGTGCATCTCAAGCAACGCTTTTAAAGAAAACTTGAATTTGGGAACTATAGCATGACTTTAGACTTGAAGCAATTGCGAGTCCTTGAATCAATTAAGCAATTTCACACCATCCACAATATCACCTAAGTATTAATTAGCCTTGCTTGGCTTTTGGCCGACAATGCACGCAAAGATGTGGGGAGCTACAGGCAGTGATGGTGTAGAGGCAACATTTTATACATATGCTCTCAAACATGTCTTTGTCTGATCTATCATCTTTAATGCACATCACAAAATCTGGAGACTTTCCACTACTGACCATTGTTGAGAGAACCCTCTCTGCAACCAACCATGTCTTTACTTACTTCTTGCATGTTATCAAGCATTAGTGAGGACCTTCGGCCGCAATCTACTCAAAAACCAAAAAAAGTAAAAACAAAATATAGAAATGAGAGAGAAGGGGAAAAAAGCATATACCCAAACGGAAAATACATCATGGGTAAACCAAAGAATTTCAATCCCTCTTCTGAGTTACACAGGTATCACATAGATGTCTACCCCTATCTTCCGGGAGATAGAAAGAGGCGTCGATTTGTTTCTGATCGAAGTATATGTAGATGGAGAAAAGCTCAATTTTTAATATAGAATTAAAATGAAGAAATAGAAAGAGAGAGATGATAGGAGATGATGAGGACTAGGAAAACCTCACAATACAACCATACATGCATGTTGGGGGTTTAAGAGGGGGTATGGGAATGAAATGACTACAATGCAATGCATACCCCCATTAACCGTGCATGGTAGTCATTTCATTCCCATACCCTCTTTTAGTTGCTACTAAAATAGTGAGCATTGGTTAGTCTTTTTCTAAAAATGAGAGAGAGGGAAAGAGAAGGAGAGAGGGAGACTCATGGTTGCTCGTTGAAAACTTCTGAGTGGGTTTACATCCCGTGCCAAGTTGATGTGCAGTAAAAAAAAAGGCGGGGGGGGGGGGGGGGGGGGGGGGGGGGTTTAAAGGGATGAGAGGAGAGGCAAAGGGTTATTAGTTGTAACACAGTGGAAAATTTTCAGATTGTAATGCTTGAAGTCTTGAACACGTCCCTCTTCATCTATTTCTTACCCTCTTATGGATGAGGCTTTAATGCTGATCATGGTTTAAAAAAACGCCGAAACCGTCATGTAAAGCCCGTTACGTAAAGGTTTCGGTGACCTTCGATACCCGATACCGTACCTTTACCCGTTTATCCCGAAACAAAACCGTAACGCCCGAAACCGTTACGTAACGGGCGTTACGCCCGATACGTAAAAGTTTCAATCGTAGGACTGAGTTTCGAAAATCCCTAAATTTATTCTAAATCCTCATATTTGCTTCTTCTCGTCTTCTCTACTATTCTTAATACTTTTTTTTTTCTAAAACCCTTTTGTTTTTTGTTAATTAACAATTTGATTTGGAGTTTAATTCATAAATTTGAAGGAATCCAATGCATGTTCTTTATTTCGGGTATATTTCAACTATCGACCTATCTAATTTCCTTATTTCTAAATTTTGAGTTTTATATTGGCTTTAAAAGTATCTTGTTACTCATTTATTATATATATATATATATATTTTTTTTGGAAATTTTTAGATTTTTTTAAAGTAAAAAAAAAAAAAGTAAATGCCAAAACCGTTACGTAAAGGTTTCGGCTGTATCCGTTACGGTGTCCGAAACCATTTTTTTAAACCTTGATGCTGATAACCTCATAACCATCCCAATGAAAACGGCAATCCAAAACTTTGATTTCATCCAATGGTGGACTTCAGTTATAACTCTTAAGAAAAAAAAATGTTTACCATCATTTGTATAGAGAGAAGGTTTTTAGAGAGAGAAATGAAAGAAGGGGAGTTTGATAACATCTCTAAACATTATTTAACCCTAATTATTAATATTATCTAATAATATGATAATTCACTAACATTAGCATTTTATTAATAATAATACACTTGACCAATCTCAATTCATTAGGCAGCTACAATGGTGCAGGCACCACTATATAAATTCTCAATTTTCTTGATATTGGGGGAAGATAAACGTGGTGTGTCCCCCATAAGAAAATCATAAGTCATTTGAAAATGTGAGGGGTTACATTTAAGAGGAGAAAAACAATTAATAAGCTAATTACATGGCCCGTTAAATTAGAGCAGTGATAGGCGTACCCATGAAATCCATTTAGAAACCACCTAAGGCTTGACCAAAGAAAAGTTTGTCATGTAAAGACGAGACATGGCATCAACCAGAATATAGAATTGAGAGATTTGAGATATGGCATGTGGCATCAACCAGCATATAGTATTAATATAGATAGATATGCATTATAACCGTCTTCATTCTCTTAAAACTCTCAAGAAACCCATACACGTAGGGGCCGATAGTGAGGTATTCCACCGACATTAACTCATCATTCTACATCTGTCATTCTTTCAATTGCTACATCAAATTTAATTTATGTAATTCTGATCAAGATTGTCAACTATTATTATAAGTGGGGGAGCATTTTACACTCAAAATATCATTACAAACAACAAAACTATCTCGGAAAATTTACAGGAGGTTCTAAACTACCCACCAGAATCCCGAGATCAATGTCTTTGTCTTCGAACTTCTTGATGAAAGGATGACTCTGGAAGCAGAAGAGAAACTTAGCAATCAAGACTCTAAATTATAAAATCATGAAAGCCTAGAAAACAAAGCAGTATACTGACCAGAAGGTCCAAAGATGACATCCTGTCTCGTGGGTCCTTTTGTATGCTGCAAACACATCCAACAACAAATTCAATTTGACATATTGAAATTATGAAAAAACTAATACTGTAATAGGAGAGCATCCAATGTATTTATATAAATCTAGCAATTAGAAATATTATGTTAATGATACAATGAAAGAAATTGGACGATAAAAGTTCAGATTCTAAAATGAAGTCAGAAACTTGAGAAAGTTAGTAGAACACACAATGATGCAATTGTATGTAACTACAACTCCCATTGCCCCCACTAACTTGTTTCTAGATAGATAAATTGGACAAATGAGTAGTGTGTGCCAAATCAGTAAGTTTTTCATGTGCTTATCACCAATATATATATATATATATATACCTTTTGGCATCCAAATCATATTCCCATACACACACACACACACACACACATATATATGGAAAAAGAGCATATGATGTTGGTAAAGGATTTGATGTTTCACACTGATCTTCTATTCAAAATAAGATGAAAATCTAAGAGAGATAGTTCTTCCTTGGTTCTGTATTCTTCTTGACTCTCACAAATGACAGTCCATCTGTTAACAAAAGGCAAATAGGAAATCTAGTAAAGCAGACAATGTATCTCCTACAAGGGATAATCAATAATGTTATATAAAAGCCGTTTCAAACAGTTCATTTCAAGGGTCTTTCAAAATACCATTTCTTTCCTAAAAAGCCCCTTCAAATATCTGAAATTACGCATGACACTGTTCTTTCTCCTTTCTCCACGTGTTATTTTCTCAACATGTTGCCTTCGATCAACAACACAGCATCTGTAATTCCTTCTCCATTCTTATCCTTCTTCCCACAGCCCCACCAACTCTTCTCCGTTCTTATCTTTCGAAATTCTGCCCACCATGTCTGTCTGACTTTTTCCTTACCAATTGTTGGCTTCATGACGAGGATCGCATTCACTATCAGAGCTGTTAAAGACAAATGAGAACGAGAGAGGTGGAAGAGAGACTGGCAGAGATACAGCTAGCTACCGGGATCACCAACGGTGAGCCAATTAGATCTTGATCTGATCTCTAATACTCATAGTTCCATATACTTTCCTATTATTTGAGCTTTGGGATTGAAAGAGTTGAGCAGCAACAGATCTACGACATTGTCAATGTACTGGAACACATTGGAGTAAGATGTTTGATCTTTCCCCTCTTTGTTCAGCTTCTCTTGTGAGAGGGGGAGTAGTTACCTTACCAGATCTTTGACTTGTTCAGGTTTTTGTAAGAAAGGCAAAGAATTGCTACTACTCTTGGAAAGGGTTTGGAAGGATTCCTCAATATATAGAGAAGCTTAAGGTAATTGATGGTTGTGATCTGTCTCATATTTTAAGAGATATGAAAGTGGAAATTTCAAAAAATTTGCCCTCATTTGTGTTCTGATCCTTTTTATAGGAAGAGGCTTTGAGGGAAAACTTCAATACCTTTGATTGACTGCAACAATGCAAAAGTAGCTTAAATAACAAATAGGATTTGATCTGCTCTTTTTCTTTATACTTGCTTCTTCCTTTTTTTCCTAAAACTTTTAGTAATATTTTCATTCTTTTAACTTCTTACTTCAGGTTTCAGAAGATGAGAAAGATAGATCTTTCAATCCCATTACTGCAATTAGGCAAGACAAATCAAGCCCCGGTTGTGTGCTTAAACCTTTGGCATTATCCACAGCTGGTAATTATCCCCCCCTCCCCCTCTGATTTTTAAAGTAGAGTACTTGCAAATGGCCTGAAAACTGTGTCATCTCTTTATGTGAATTTCATGATTGTCAAGTGTCAACCATGTTTTCAACCATCCAAGTAGTAGTCACAAATGGGCTTTAGACTTTTTATTATGTAATGTTCTTGGTCTATGACCCTTCCAAAAACAATCCCACCAATTGACTAGTATGCAAAGATATATGGGCAAGGCAAGGTGAGATATGTGCCATGAAGGTTTACAAATTTTTAGTGTTTGACTTTGTGTTGTCTCTTTGGAAGTGTAAACGTGTCATGGAAACACGTGGATACTTGAGGAGAGCATTGTAAATTTTTTTGAAATTTGTAACATTTTGAAAGTTATAGCAAACATGAACAATCATTTGTTATATAAAATGTGAGAAAATAGGAAGATTACTTACCAGTCAGAATTTTTATAAAAATGCAAAGTACTTAATGACAGATCTATTTGAGAACTTTTGAGGATCATACCTAGAGAGTTGATAAATTAGTTTTCACAAAAATATTATTTTATTGCATTGTTAATACCATTTTAGTTCATCACTTATGTATGCCTTTCTTACTCAACAAGGTTTAACTTATATATATATATATATAAGTTCAATTGTTTTTCACCTTTGTAAATGATCATTAATTTATAATTTGATTCATTAAATAGATAATTTTGAATGGTTTTGTGGAAATTTTAGATTTCTCTGAGGTATGTCGATTAAGCCGATCAACATAATGAAATAATCAACATCTTTTATAAGGTTTCTATCGTGCTATGTATTAACATGACTGATTATCACCCGGGCATTTGTTTTTGCTTGAAAGATGAAAAGGAAGTTAAGTCTTCAAATAGCAAACTTAGACAAGATAAATAGGATATGAGATGGACACATTTTATTTGCGGCATATAAAAGGGTCCATACCAGGCAGTTATAAATGAACAGAACTCAGGGGAGAATTGATCTGGTGGAGCAGAAGGTGGTGGTTTTTCTACAATAGCCTCCAGAAGCTCATAGAAGCTGGGCCAGCCTTGCTCTTCTTCAGATTGTATATAAGGAAAACGTCCTATGGCACACTCAAGTATCACCATGCCCAAACTCCAAATATCGCTACTATAGTCGTAAGTACTTCCGCTAATTCGCTCCGGCTGAAAGACACAGATATGACCACCATTAGCTCCCATGCTCCATTACGGAGACCATCTGCAATGTGCTTATGAATTTGGACTTTGGACTAATCCAAAATTAACAAAAAAAAATTAAATAGAAAAGCCAGTTCAGTGCTTTATTGCGAGGACTGAAGAATGATAACTCAACATACCGACATGTAGTTGTAAGTGCCAACAAATGTATCCCGCTGACCCATTGAGCTAGCCAGCATGGCACTCACCCCGAAATCCGTTATCTTTACTTCCCCTTTTTGATTTACCAACAAGTTAGATGGCTTTATATCCCTATGAATTACATGTCTTTTATGGTGCAAATACACAAGGCCCTGTAAAACCTGGAATATAAACACACAATATGATAGGCCAAAAGGAATAAAAATTACATTGTTGCAGGAACTTCAGTACCTCGGTAAAACATTCAAAATCCACAATGAAGAGTACACTAACCTGCTTACAAACAACTGCAAGATATGGTTCAAGTATCGTCTTGACTTGTTTGATTACATCTGCTAGAGATCCACGGTCCATGTACTCCAACACAAGAGAAATAACCCCATTGTGGTAGAAAGAGTGGTAGCAAACTACAACATGTGAGCACTGTGATGCTTGATTTATTTTCAGCTCCTGTACGATTTGTTTACGGACATCTTCTTGGATATTCATTTGGATGACCTGCACAATATATAACCCAGTAAACATCCCCTAACTGTTCTTGAAGCCGACTGCTTGGACTCAAGACTGAGTTGACCTACTCATTCAAGATTTATGATGTACCACTAATCAGACCTTTAGAAAGTTCGGGTTTGTTTGGTAGATCTAATCTATTTCGAAATTCGGATAGATCTAACAAAAATAGATATGTGGCAAATAGATTTGTACACAATAAAACCATTTGGTAGCGTACAATAACAGACAAAACTTTTTTATAATAATAATAATAAATGGGCAAAACAGTAAAAAAAATATTGAAATTTCCGTTTTGTCGTTCTACACGGTACCTGCAATAGGGGCACACTTATTTTCCGAATATCACCAAAATTTGAACTTTGTTATTAGACATAAGGTGTCTTTTTGTCCTTTTTTTAGATGTCAAGGATTAAAAATATGGTTTCGGGGGATGTATCAGTCCCAACTGAAACCTATACATATCGGTTTCGGTATCAATTTCAAACGATACTTATAATTTTTTCTTTTTTCAGAAAATAAATTAAAAGATAAAATAAAATCAAATTAGTAATAGGAATCAAATATAAAGTCATGGGAAGCAACTCAAAAACAAAGTAGCAAACACAATTACAATTACACAATGAATTGAAACATTAATAACTAATAAACGATGCATATCGCCCATTTCATATCAGTATAATTATCGTACATTTGACTACTGATACCCATGCATATTGTCTGTTTCGTATCGATTTAGACAATTTTTATTTATATGGTAGACGTGCTACCAAACAATCTAAATAAGAAAACGTCTACCCGCAATAGACGATAGACAAATAAACCCAAAGTTTAGGGATTCTAAATGGGGCATTAGTCAAGGCCAGTGTAGTCAAGGCGTCGCCCGGGTGTTGCCTAGGCGGTTTTGGACTGCCACCACCTAGGCAACTCTCTAGGCAGGCCGTAGTCACCTTAACCCTTTAACAATTCGTCTATTTTACAGTTTTATAGTTTTACAACTTAATTACATATAAATACCATTTAAATAAAATGTTTTTACACTTTACTTTCATTTACTTAAGATATTTATATGTAATTAAGGTTATGCCCCTTATTTGAATTTAATAAAAATTATCTTAGATCCAAATTCCTAAAAAATAAAAAGTCAAATTTTCAGTTCAAGAACAAATCTGTTTTTAGCGTCTTTCTCAAAATTTCAACTTGCAAATGCTAAGGTATTTCTCAAATTTTAAAATTTCACAAATTCTATTATAACAAAATATTACTAAAAACTCAAAACTCCGATTAAAAAATTCTCATATTTTAGTCTTTAAAAATATTTTTATCTAAAGGGTCAAAAGTCAACTAGTAGTTTAGCAGAAAAAAACTTACATTCAAGCATTACAACATTAAATGTTAATTTGCCTAAATTATTGACAACCCTGGGATGTTTGAATTGTTATGTGTGTATATATATATAATTTAATTATTTTTATCGCTTAAGCAACGCCTCGCCTAGCCAAGGCTAATCGCCTAGACGCTTTAACTACACTGGTTGAATATCAACACGACATTCTTAGGGCCACAATTACTCCACTCAAGTATTCTACTATTTTTGTTTTTGGATACCCCACATGACCGATCTTGATGTAGTTCGAAGAAAGAATGATGCTAGATTATAATAAAGGGAATACGAAGTTTAATGAGAAATGAAATAAGGGGGAAGAGAGAAGAGAAGTAGAGCGTCACTACTTCTATGGATTACCTAGGGTTGGAGTCTCACAAACTTAAGCGTCCGAAGATGGAGTCACACCACCAATGCAAGGAGTCACACCTTCCTTAAAGAAGAACTTTCATTCATTTCAATTCTGTATTAACTTACATTGTCATAGGATCCTTCTATTTCTAGGCATTAATAGAACCTTCTACATAAATGCTAGAATCTTCCTTAATAAATGCTAAGACCTAGGTAATGTAAAGACTTTAACTTCCTAGGAATAATTAATACAAAACAACTTCCAAGGTCCTAGGATTTTCTAGAACTACTTAATGAAAACAAGTTTCCAGAGCATTTTTGGTCTTCTTAAAAGACCATATTAATGATAATAACTTTCAAAAAGGTCCTTGGTCCTTTTAGAAGACCCCTTTAATGCATTGCAAGATTTTCAGATTTGTGGGCCATTTCACGGGCTCTATGGATAGTCATGAGTTTTCTTAGGCCTACGGTTGTACACTTTGAGGCCCACAAGCTTGTCTTCGTCAAATCTGTTCCAACAAATGATGTCATATTCCTTTCCTATTTCTTCAGTTGTATATTACTATCCATATCCCAAAGTCATTTATGTGAATATTGTTGGAAATTGAAAGTGTTGAACCCTCTAAATTAAGAATATTTTTTATTGAGTTGAATGACAACATGACATTCTCAGACCCACAATTACTCCACTCAAGTATTCTACTTAATTTAGATGGATATGTCTGCATTGTAGACAAAAGAGAAACATGTGAGGATTTATTGTTTAATGCATTAGAATGTACCATTCTCGGCCAAAATGGTGAGGAAGGCTCGGTCATTTTTTATGAACTATCTTTTGTCAAGTATTCATCATTGATTTGAAAGTCCAAGAATTTTTATGGATACTGATTATTGGTATGCAAATACTAAATATCCCCTTGAAGAACCAGTAAATTTGTCATGTGTCATTTCAAAACCTTGCCCCCTATGGTTCATTTCACCCACACAAGGAGTATAACAGGCCTTTTTATGATGGACAACAAAAAAAAATTCTCTAGTTCAAGACGATTCACTCTCACAAAATAATAAAAATCAGAAAGCCAATAGCATGTTCATAGTTGTCAAGGCAACCAAGCGATAGACCCCATGGACGCCTGAGGCATCGCTTGATGAACTTTTTGTTGCAGAAATTCCTCCTAATATGAGATCTATGTATGATGCATTTTCTTTTATAAGAGACCCTATATTCATATAAATTACACAATTGTTAAGATGCACTTTGATAGAACCATTGTTAGAGACAATTCTAAGAATAATAAATGGCAATTTCAAGTATTGGAAAAAAATAGAATAAAAATTAAGGCTATAATGACTGCTGAAGGGGGGGGGGGGGGGAAGAGGGATTGTGAGGGATAAAAATAGACAGCCCAACAAAAAAAAGAGAAAAATGAGAGGGGGGAGGAGAGCGAAAAATATAATACTAAATAAAAAGTAGAATAATAGCCCGACAATCAAATGTGACGATGAACAGAAGAGAAAGAAGTGAGGGGGAAGAGGGAGATGTCGTATATCTTACTCTCATTGTTTTCTTTTTCTCGATTATACTCAAGATAAGCAATAAAAATAATGTTGATAAATGAAATATAACTATAGGGTCTATACTCATTTAAATAATAAAATACCCCTTTAAATACGAGCTTATGAGACTATGAGAGTTTTGGGGGTCCTAGAAGGAATTTGGGATATTTAAAAGCTCTTAATTTGTTATTGGGCTATCTGAATTATGAGTTAACTGTAATTTAACAACCATGAAAAAAAAAACAAATGGAGACTATATGGTCTACCCATAAACTGAGGGAGAGAGACTAATTGGTTCATCCATTGAGAGAGAGAACTTGTTAACATGAGAAAAACATATTTTACACCGTTCGTCTCTTCTTTTTTCTTCTATCTGCAAATTTTTTTGTTGGATATAAAAATCCTAACATATTATATTGTAAAAGATATGAGAAGTATATAAAATAACATATTTTTTTGTTTACCAAACAATCATATTCAAATAAAATATTTTTTATAACCTTATACAATAATTATATTACACGTATCAGATTTTTAATACTGACCGACTGAGGCAGCCAATCGCCTGAGCCCAATAGAGCACCTGGTCGCCTAGGCGACGCCTTTAACAACTATGAGCGTGTTAAAACGTATTCATAAAAGCAAACAAATAAATGGTAAAATTTGTGCTGTCAGCATACTAACCTTTAAGGCAAATAATGTTCCAACCCATTTATGGCGAACAAGTTGAACAACACCACCGCTTCCCTTTCCGATAACTTTGATGGTCTCAAGGTCTTCTAATGAGAATTGAAAATCAAGATCTTTAGAGTCCGAGGGCTGCCAATGAGACATTAAAAGCAAATTTGATGAGAAATTCAAGTGTACAAATAACTATAAGATGAATATATATTTTTTATTTTCTACTTCAGGCTTGCCTTTGGTATGCCAAAGTATCTCACTTCTTTGTATGCAAATAAGTAATAACATATGTTGGTAAGTGTAATTTATTTTATCATGGGAAAATTACAGCTTTTGGACAAGAAAAAAGATTGTTCTCCCGTTCATGTTGGAAAATGGTAACAAAGAAGAGAGAGGGCAAGAAATTGCAAGTCAGCCGCGCGCCCGCGGGGGGGGGGGGGGGAATAGAGGAATAATAAAAATAAGGAAAATCGGGGAAGAAATAAGATTACAAATTGTAACAATTATAATTTGTATATTAAAATATTTATCTGCAACTTTCCAAAAGTATATTTCTTTCAAAAAGTCGCTAATTAATCGTTTAACTCAGTGTTTTCAGAACCAAACCGGGCATTGAACTGGAAAAAAGGCTGGTTCTCGGTTCAACTGGGGGGGTAGAGGAAAAATAATAAAAATAAGGAAAATTGGGGAAGAAATAAGATTACAAATGGTAACAATTATAATTCGTATGTTAAAATATTTATCTGCAACTTTTCAAAAGTAAACCGGGCATCGAACCGGTAGAGTGGCTGGTTCCCGGTTCAACCGCATCCTTTTATTGATAAAATATTGTTTTTTTTTCCCTAGCCGGTTCTACCGGTTTTTTAACCCTGGTTTTCCGGTTGAACCAGTCGAATCTTGTCAGTTCTGCTGGCTCTACTGGTTTTCGGAACTGGCAACCTGGCCGGTTCCCGGTTTTACCAGCCAGTCTGGTCTGTGTTACTTTTTGAAAGAAACAAAAAAAGACAACTTTAATACAATGGGGTTTAACTGTTTAAGCTCCCCTGCCTAAGATTTACAGATTTTCTCTCCTCTGTAGCTCCGTTGTGTCAAACATCCTCCTGGATATGTGAATTGGCATATCTCATCTGTGACAGTTAGTTAACAGTTTCACTTTGCAACAGAATCACAACATGGTGTCTGATCAGGTCCACTTAAACATTGCTAAGATTTCGAACATCAGCATCTACCTTATCTTTAAATACCTCCTAAAATTGTCCAATTGAAACTTCCAACAAATCTCAGAGTTTAAAAAAAAAAAAAACACATCCGGAGAACTATCATTTTCAAAAATCGATTTACTATAAGGAAAATACCGAACAACCATACAAGATGGATGAACAGATTAAAGTCCTACTATATGGGATGTGAACAGGAATAAACTCACGCCAGGTTCCTTTTCTTCAGAGATCAGCCGCAAACCTTTCTGATTCAAGAGCAGATCGCCGTCCTGAAATGTGCCGCTTGCAGTCCTGAAAATCGAACAATCTTATTTAATTAAAACAAACTCGGAAAATAATAATATATAATGCAGGGAAATATTCAAACGAGCATTGAGATTCTTTTCGGATTGTTGAGTGGAAATATAAAACCAAACAACCAAAATATAGAGGGAAAAAAATTTGAAAGATCGATTAAATCAAGTAAACACGAAAATTGATCCAAAAAGAGAAAGATGGAGGGTGATAGTCACCGTGTGAAAGAAAATGGAAGGAATGAACGAAAATACTTACAGGAAGTTGGTGATTGGGGTTTCTTGAGCAGGAACGGAAAGCTTGAGCGGTGGCTTCTTGATCTTCATAATATCTAACGTCTCTAGGGTTTCTGGGTTCAGGTTTAACGGCGAGCCAAAGCAGAGCTCCCTTTTACATTACTACGGATGGTCTATGGATGGCAGATATGTAATTATAGGGAAAGAGAGAACTAGTTTTGTTAGAAGGATTTCTTGTCGTAATTGCCATCTTTGTATATATATATATATATATATATATATATATATATTTGAAATGTTTGGCGCGCATTCTCCTAAATCGCCGAATGTCGGTCCTTCACGTGGAGCAAATCGTCTATGTTCTTCCTGAGTTCTTCCCTTTCGCCATGAGTGCTGGAAGACCAGGATTAAATCGTCTGATTTTTCTGCATGTGTGTGAGTTTGCATGCGGTATGTGTGGGTTTGCATGGGTGGTCCAACTATTTCCTTGTATTTTCATTGCTTGTGGTAGGATTGAGTTTACCAAAAAAAAGAAAAAGAAAAATTTGTCTGATTTTTGGAATTTCTTATTATTTTGCCATGAAATAGTATGCCCCCAAAATTTTTAATTTTTCTTTAGTTTATTTGGCCTTTCAATTTTTTTTGTCTTATCTTTACTATTATAATGTGCAGCGTAGATGATTTTTCCAAAATTCTCATATTACCCTTATATAAAAATGAAATTTTGATTTAATATTTTGCTTTAATTTCCAAACTACCCCTTGCCTTTGATTTAATTTCCAAACTACCCCTTGCTCATCTATCTATTCAGAATCCCAGCCAATCGCGATTGAAATCGGGGAGAGTTCAATTGCACTCATGGGTTAACACGTGTCCCTTTTAACTCCTATTAACTGTGATTAACTCATTCCCCTCGCTCTCACGTGCATTGCAGGTGCCACTAGCGAGTTCAATCGCACCCGCAAGTTAACACGTGTCCCTTTTAACTCTTATTAATTGTGGTTAATTCCTTCCCCTCGCTCTCATGTGCATCGCACGTGCCACCCGTTAGTTTATATATATATAGTTATAGTGAGCCCCTAATTTTTTTTGTCATATATATAGTGGGCCCTCTAATTGATTCCCTGTATGCCCTTTAGGTCGCCACATGTCCCTATTGACACCCCTTAATTATGGTTAAAATTCACCTATTCTTAGAGTTCACCTATCCTTGGTTTTTAGAAAAAAATATTAGATTTTTTTAACCTTAGGAGTTAGTGAATTTTAACTAGGGTTTGAAAAAATTTGATATTTTTTAAAAACCAATGATAGGTGGGTGAATTTTAACCACAGTTAAGAGGTATCAATAAGGACTCATGACGACCTCAAGGACATTACCAGAAAAAAAAATTCTCTTTAAAAAAAATTGCCCAAAAAAATTTTCCCCCGAACCCCAAGTTCCATACCTTCAAATCCATTAGTTTTTTTTATACATGTATTTCGGCCCCCAATGAAAAATTCTTGGCTCCGCCCCTGATTGTCTGTACAGATTTAGCAACGGTAAACATATGTTGAAGAGATCCTGGCCTTCAAAACCTCATGCTACAAGGGAAGAACACAGATGGTGTAGTTCCCTATTCACATCCAACCTTTAACAAATGTGGTTAAGATTCATTCACTCTTAGGATTCATCTATTTAATCTTATTTTTAAAAAAAGATTATTAATTCTAATTGTAATTTAATTAATTGTAATTAAAAGAGTGTTAAAAGAGACAAGTAAACCGGCATTCAATCAAATCACTGATTTTAAATATTTTTCAGGTTATTTTTATAATTTTTTTGTAGAAATCGCTTGTTAGTATGGAGGACTAGTGAAACTCTTGCACAGTTGCACTCTATGTAGGAGTAACGAGAAGGTTGCTTTTGTTGTTTCTCGATCTTCTCCTTGTGTCACGTGCTTTTTTTTTTTTTTTTTGTCTCTTTGGCAAAAAGATGTACTCTCGACTTCTTCTTTTCTGCATAAGAGAGTAAAGCAATGAGCGTTGTAAAAATAAAGGATAAAGAATTTTAGGGCCGAGACCACCAAGACCATGCCCCCCGAGCATGAGATTTTAGGTGGGGCTAACCATGTGAAATGAGGCCCACCTGAAATCCTGTGCTCAGTAAGCATAGTCTCGGTGGTCTCGGCCCTAACATGGTCTCAATAGCAAATAATTTTTATTTTGAGAACTATATCTTTGTTGAGGAGTAAAAACACAGGTCCACTCCATCGTATCACACCATTAGGGTTTTCCTCTCTTGACAGTGGACTACCTTCTTGACCACCTTCGCCCTTTGATCTCACTAGAAATATCCGGCTACGGTATGCTTCTCTATTTCTTTAGTGGAACCTTCGTCCACACACACCATCAATTTCATTGTTGCTTTTGTTGTTGGAGTTTTTCTTCCTTCACAGACTAACCCACACAGAATAAATGAAAAGAAGGAGAAGAATTTTTCCTTTGTTTTTTGGATATTGAAGTTCGTTGCTTTCGAGCAAAATCCCAATTGACCTATTTCTCTCTTGAAAATTTGTAGTAGCAAAAACTGCAACTTTTCTAGTGAAGCATTTGAATCCTGCTCAGAAAACAGGGGTGTATGTTCTTCCAATTTTGATTTTTTTGAATTTTTTTTTTTTTTTTTGGTATATCTATGGTTTTCTATTCATAGGTCTATGAGTAAATTTGAGAGAGAGAGATATGGAACTAGAGAAATGCCGAATTGGTTATTGGGAGGGAGAAAGGGAGGAGGACTATGAGAACTATGGAGGTTTTGTCATTGATTGTATTGGTTCTTTGGATGAATGTTGGTTGTGACAACTGAGTTTAAAGTTTTTAGGGTATTTTCTTTGAAGAGAATTCCATCTCGAGGTTGGGGGTTGGTGGGCGTTGTTTTGAAATTTCAAGGTTTTCTTTCATGGATTTTCTTGTTTTGGGGTTAGAGATGAATACGCACGTGGGAATGAGTGTTGGGATTTGGAATGATTAGGATAAGGCCATGGTTGTCACAATTTTGGGTGGGGTTTTTCCCAGATTGCCCCTTTAATATGGGGTTCTTCCCCAAATAACCAAGTTTTAAAAACCATTCTCTAAATGCCCCCACACACATGTGCATCTATTCACACATGCGAATTTTTCTCATTTTATCCCAATCATTTGAAAAAAAGGCTTTGGGTATCCCTACCTCATTTCCGACGAGTTCTTTGTCCCCACCCTATTTTTGACGAGAGAACTTCCTTCTCACCCCATTTCTGGCGAGAGATCTTTGTTCCAAGAGCGTTCTTTCCATGTTCTTTTCGTGAAAAAACGCCATTAACCGAAGAACAACCCTCATTTTCGGGTTTTTTGTGTTTTAAAAAAAAAGAATTCAAAAAAATCATTGCATGTATGATTAATTCATGGAAAAATGTTTATAATCATTGTATTTATGGTTCAAAACCTTAAATTTCATGTTATATATGTGTTTACATGTGTTTTTTTTTCATTTTCTATGATTTACAGTCATGTTTCTAAGCTTGAAGACGACGGTTGATGCATTTTGCACGGAGTCGATGCATAAAATGTACGAGGTTGATGCACTGTATCGACCTAGTGCATTTTGTACGCAGTCGATGCATTTTGCACGGGGTCGATGCATAAAATGCACGAGGTCGATGCATAAAATATACGAGGTCGATGCATTGCATCAACCTAGTGCATTTTGTACGCGGTCGATGCATTTTGCAGGAGGTCGATGCATAAAATGCACGAGGTCAATGCATTGTATCAACCTAGTGCATTTTGTACGCGGTCGATGCATTTTGCATGGGGTCGATGCATAAAATACACGAGGTCGATGCATTGTATCGACCTAGTGCATTTTGTATGCGGTCGATGCATTTTGCACGGGGTCGATGCATAAAATGCATAAGGTCGATGCACTGTATCGACCCTGCGCGCAAAAAACTTCAGGAAACTCGGATTTTTGCGATTTTTTCATCTTTTTTTATTATTTTTTATTATTATTCTTTCAAAATCAGTATAAATGGTAATGGAGGGGTATTTGGAAGATGAAGGGAGTGGGTGAGCTTCATTCATCTCATCCACGTACGTATCTTCTTCTTCTTCTTCTTGGAATGAAGAACTCTTGTCGGAAATGGGGTGGGAATGAAGAACTCTCGCCGGAAATGGGGTGGGAACGAATAACTCTCATCCTTGAACCTAAATCCCTCTTCTTCTTCTTCTTCTTTTTCTTTCGAAATCAATGGAGGAGTATTTAAGACTTTTCATAAATACTAAATTATGAAAAATAGATGATAAGGGCATTTAGAGAAGGGTTTTAAAAACTTGGTTATTTGGGGAAGAACCCCATACTAGAGGGGCAATCTGGGAAAAACCCCATTTTGGGTGTTCGGCTTTTGATTACTTGACGAGAAGCACCGTTTCTTTAGAAGGTCTAATTATGACCGTTGGGAATGATGAGAACCTACAAAGCAAATTTTCGGAGCTTGTGGAGAGCCCAAACGCTTCCAACTTTAGCTGAAATTAAGTCAAAATATGGGGAATGGTACTGGGTTAGGGAGATGGGTGTTGTAGAGAGCTGAAGGAAGGGGAAGAATCCTAAGTTACTCAGCTTCTTAATCTTTGATTTGAGGATGAAACTCAACTGAAAATGAGAAAGAAAGTCCTTCAAAATCTTTACGTTGTGCTTTTCAGGGTGGATAGGGTAATAGACACAGAGATGTTCTTCCTTGCATCTATGTACTTCTCTATTGGGTATGTAATGTAAAATATATTTTTTTAATTTAATTATTTCCACACGACTGTTTTGTTGCGTGTCTCTACAAGTCGCCACGCACCCTTTTTAGCACTCACTAATTATGGTTAAGCTTCACTCACTCCTAGGGTTCATCCATCCATCCTTAGTTTTTGAAAGAAAAAAATATTAATCTTAGGTTGATTAAGCTTAACCACGATTAAAGGGAGCTCTACAAGCTGCCATATGTTCCTTTTAACACTCACTAACTATGGTTAAGATTCACTTACCCTAGGGTTCATCCATCTCTTGGTTTTTTTTTTTTTAAAAATGATAACCTTAGGTTGATTACACTTAACCACAATTAAAGGGGTACGAATGGGACACATGGTGGCTTATATAGGCGCTTATAGAGGCGCACACCAGTGAAAGAATTGGGCCCCTAATTATTATTATTTTTGTCACATCCAAACGTGATTATGATATTTTTGTTCTTTAGAACAAATTATGACTAATTGTTGCCAAACGGACGATCATTCCTTGGTCTCGTAAATAATTATAGGCAGTTTATATATGACACTTCGAGTCATTCCACGTACGAATCTCTTAAAGAAGGACCGGATTTTCAGCACATAATTGGTCTTCATAACACATCCTCATGAAGAACAATTCATTTTATGAACAATAGAATCATCGTAATTGATGTAAAATAGACATTATGGTATTCATAACACATCATCAAGAAGAACAATTCATTTTATGAACAACAAATCACCATAATTGATGTCACCTTATGTTATGTGCTTCTTTTCCTTTTCAAATAAAAATGAGAAATGGATAGAATTAGATCTCATTAAAGTGAGATCTACATATTTTGGGCTCATTTGAGAGAGTCTAATACCTCTCAAATTTCTTTTTAAGAAGAAACTCATCTTCATTCATTGATTCTTAAAAATAAAGGATTACAACTCTTAAATAGACATAGAAGTAAGTTATAAAACTACCCACTACAGTAAACCACCCATTTACAATACCGACTAAATCCACTAGATGTGCACATAACATTCCACCTCTCTTAATTTAACCTTGTCCTCAAGGTTAAGTTAGGAATTCTCTTATTATTATTATTATTTTTATTTTTCTTTTTCTTCCTCTTGATCTTCAATATCATTTTCTTCTTTCTTCTTTTGGTGTGCACTATAAACTATGGCCACAGGAACGTAGCTCTGATACCATTTGTTATGTGCTTCTTTCCCTTTTCAAATAAAAATGAGAAATCAAATGAGAATGTGATAGAATTAGATCTCATTAAAGGGAGATCTATACATTTTGGACTTATTCGAGAGAGTCCAACACCTCCTAAATCTCTCTTTCGAAAGAAACAATCCTTTATTCATTGATTCTCAAAATAAAAGATTGCAGCTCTTAAATAGATATCGAAGTAAGTTATAAAACTACCCAATACTATGAAATTAGGCAATGAGGCATGGTGAGATGACCATGTTGATGACGTCCGACGATCTAGCAAGATGGAAGAGGACATAATACAGTGGGAGTGATAAAAAAAGCCTAGTGCTCTGATACTATGTAAAGCTTGAAGAAGATGGAGAAAAATCTTATATAAACTTTTACATACAAAAAATAAGAGGTGATCTAATCTAATACAATTGTACAACATATTATACAACTAATACATTGTAGTAGATGCATTCTAAAGTTCAAATTCAAATGTACCTTTCAAGTGTAAATAACACAGTTCTGGTTCATATAATGTAATTCACAACTCATTAGGCTTAAGAGAAAAAGAGAGAATCTAAATTTTCTATTTTGGAGAGCAGCATCTTAGAAGAATAGCTTTTGACCTCAAAAGTGCGAAATTCTATCATATGTAAAAGCTCATAGGCTCCGTTCTTTTGGCATAACTTTTAAAGTCTAGAACTTTCATTGTTTCATGCTTACTTTTACTTAATGTCTAGAACTATATTATTTCAAATAGTGCAAAAGTTTTACAAATATGAAACTTTCAAGTTCCACCAATTTTTTTGGAATTTTTATGTTCCATATTTATGAAATTTCTAATTAAATTGAACAGGATAAATTCAACATAACATTGAGTAAAAGGGTTAGAAACCCTCTCCACTCTCTTCCCAGACTCTTGTTCGAAAACATTAATGTTCCGAAGTTTTAAAACTTCCACCAAAAGAGCATAACCTTAAAACTTTTAAGAGCACGTAATCTTCTTCAAGTTGATTCATTACAGCATCATAGAAAACTATCCCTATAATCCCCAGTCTATCCTTTAGAGGTGGCCCACCAACTTCTGAATGGAAACCTCCTCTGGACCGGCAAAATCATGGATAAGCCCAAGCTCATATACCCCTAAAACCAATTAATTCTACCAAATAATGGAGTGGATGGTATAGATCCAAGACCCTTGAAATGATCCAACTTGCGTCTACCATTTTTTGAACTATTACGACTATAATCATATATTGAAAAACAAAATAAAAATTGCGCGAAGCATGATTAAGTAGACTAGATCATCATTATAATCCAATAGATCCCAGAAGTTAAAATTAAGATCTAAACTCTGGCGCCTACTAACATGACTTCACTTGTGTAGATCCCATCTGAAATCTCAATAAAACACCAGAACACCTGCTTGATTCTTCATTGTGGCAACCATCGTCGAAGTTTTGAGAATAGCTAACAGCATCATAATGAAATTTTAAAGGCTTGGACCCATAGATGCTCTTGCTTTCTCTCACTAACCTTCTAAGAAGGTTTCGCCACCTCCGGCTTCTGTTGGTGCCACCGCAGACATGAATGCCCGAGTATTCTTTATGTACCCCTAGACACGATGGGGACGGCATACAGCCGGAAATGTAAGACGACCACAGGTTGCTCGGATCCCTCTCCATTTTTACACCAATGTCAATCTAGCAATTTCAAATGGGTTGCTGCTAAACCTGTATTTCCAAGAATGATATGAGGGAGAAGAGGATGCCATTTTCTTTTATATTGATAACAGATGCTATCTGAGCTTGTAGGGAATATTATAATTTTTTTTTTCTGCACCCATGTTGTGGTCCTAAGTCCTAACATACATCTATGATATGTATCATCTTTCTAACTACTACTGTTTATGCTTGAATTACAGTAACAAAGATTCGGTGGTGGGCCGGATAGCTCAGTGGGCTTTTTGAGGCCCTGCTTTTGTTGGGCCAGGTTCAAGTCTTTTATGTATTGAAGACATTTTGCACATATTAGTATCACCCTGATTTGATCATAGTTTTCCTTAGTAATGTAGAGGTGGTAGGGAAGGTTACAGTTATTGGTCTAGTGACTATTCTGAATAGACCGCCACCTTCGAGGAGAGCCAAGTGATGTATTGATGTTTGGCTTCTAAAGGGTTTATAGGTTTGTGAAACCATTTATTTATCAGTGCCTTATTCTAAATATATGAGGTCGGCATATTGTATTTTTCTATTCTAGTCTCAATGAAATGGAATTCATTTCATAAGATTTTGTAAAGAAATTAATCATTTATTTATCAGTGCCTTATTCCAGATATATGAGCTCGGCATATTGTATTTTTCCTTTCTAGTCTCAATTGATTGGAAATTTGGAATTCATTTCATAAGATTCTATAAAGAAATTTATCATTTATTTATCAGTGCCTTATTCCATATATATGAGACCGGCATATTATATATTTCCATTTAGTCTGAATGGATCGGAATTCATTTCATAAGCTTTTGTAAAGAAATTACATCAACTGCTAAATTGACGTAACCCTTATCATCAACTGCTAAACTGACGTAACTCTTATTATCTTTATATATGCAGTTGGGTATATATTGTCCAAAAAAACAAAAAACCGTATATTTTGTACACCATTAGAGGGCTATGCGCATTCTTTGAAAACCATGATTTTATTTGTTAAACCTCTACACTTTAATTGGCCATATTTTGTGGGGGGCTTTTACTAACTGGTGGAAGAGCCCAAGCCCAGTCCTTTGAAACCCATAAAAACAACTTTTGATTATCAAAACTGGCACAAACTAGACTGTTAAAACTAATCTGGCGAAATTCAGAGAGGTAAATGAAAATCATATCTGACTTTTGGATAATAGATGGGATGTGAGTGGAAGCCAAAGAAAGGGTCAACAAGATCCAAATAATTGTCAGCTATGAGAAACCACAAAAATATTGAAATAAAAATTTTTCTTTTGAAAAAATTGTATAATTACTTATTTATGCATGTGATTTTGGTACAACTAAACCTTCAATGGCCAGTGGCCAGACCCACCAAAACTCGTGGGGACTGAGCCCTTGTCGTGTAGTCTCAGTGTTAGGCGAAGAGAAAAGGCATATACTCTGTCAAATAAGAATCATTTCTCCCTAGAATTCGGTGTCTCCCACCACCTCTTGTTTATCGTATTCTAACTTGCTTTGGATTCAACCAAACAAAAAAAAAAACTTGCTTTGGATTCCAATTTTTTCTCTTCTCCTGCATTGTATGCTATCCTACAATAATGCTAAGCATATTCTCACAATTCTTACTCTCATTTTTTTTAGATGATAAAACAAATGATTTTTTGATTTTAGAATAACTAGAAAGTTAATGGATAATAGATTAGTGGATGGATCATAGCCACTCATTGCACTTAGCTTTGCCTAGACAAAGAGCAGAGCTCCTCGTCCAAGAAGCAACATAGTAATTAAATATGGTAAGGGTCCCGCGGCTCCCGCCAACCCCATCTCTTACAACAACTATTAACCGATCGAGTTTAAATATAAATTAGGGGTGGATCAGTGGTTCCGGCCTTTCCCTAAGCTGGAGGTTCTGGGTTCCATTTCTTACTCTCCTTTGGGGTTAGTCCTGCCCGGATTTTCGGACTTTCTTGGTGGGGCAGATTGCAGTCTTTCGCCACATCCCGATGATCTAGTCCGAAGGGTTGGGGACACCCTGGGTTACTCAAAAAAATATTTATTTAAGAGATAACTTGAGGTGATCCACCAAAATATGCCCAATTACATAAAACTATTTACTTGACGGAAATGCTTTGTGATGAGGGTGTCCCGACACCTGCAGACCTCGTCTTGGCCAGCACACCAACCCCGTTGGCTAAATTACCAATATTGTGATAAGATATATTTTGGGGAGCTTCGTTTATCTATTAAAACAAAGCTGTGTATAATATATTCGTACTCTTTTTATATTAATTATAAGTAGGAATGGCTCCCCTAATGTCTCTCGCTCGTGGAAGAGAACAAATGCTAGGGTCTGCCACCGGTTGGCTCCGAGTTTAGATTAAGCTATGCATGACAGCGACCCCTGAACCTAAACTTTGGGCAGTCTCCAAATCGGTTGAAAAAAGGCAAGCCTGATTTGCATGTATAATTTAACAAATAAATGGTTGAGAAAATCTAAATTCTAACATGAATCCAGCCAGCCGGAACACTTACCGCCCTCTCGATAGGATTACTAACTCTGGAAACTGACACTATCAACGCCCCAAGCCGGCCCAAGCCATTTGAAGGTATAAAGCGAGAATTCTAAATTCTAAATTCTAAATGTAGTTTTTTTTTAATTGGACTCGCTATAAAATTGGATATTTATTTTTAAATGTGACATTTTTTAAGGTTTTTTTTTCTCACTAAATCAAGTTCATAAAGCCATCAAAGCCCACGCTTTGGGGCCTTCATTTTTTTGGGGCCTAAAGTGTAGGCTTTTGTTGGCTTAAAAGATGGGCCGGCCCTGCAACGCCCAAGTGGGTAGGGGTGTAGTCCAGCCGCCCAGCCGAGATGAGCTGATCTTGGCTAAGCTTCAGCTTGGCTTGGATATGCTTGAACTCGGCTTTAACTTATTTTGAGCTCGAATTTTTAGCTTGAGCTTGGCTTAAACAAGCTCGAGCTAAGTTGGAGCTGAAACTTTATTTAAGTTGCTATGTACAAAAATAAAATTTGGGGTAATCCTTAAGTCCAAATACTAGTAGAGAGTTAGGGTCAAGGTTTCTGTTTTTGAGAAAACTTTTTTTTTTTTTTTTTGGCTATTACTCTCTCTTAAACTTATTTGTTACAAATTAAAAATTAATTAAAATTAAAATTTATATAATTAATAAAACCACCTAAAATATTATTCCCCAAATAAACAAAATAATTATTCTTAATGACATGTAAAAGATATAGACCTCTTTAGGAATTCCATGTAAATCAAGGATAATTCCATTACTTCTCACACAATTTTAACATTCACTGGTATAATATAACCAATTGTAATATAGGCTTGAAAATGTGAATAAATTTTAAAAGGGGAGTGTTAGTTGCCCTAAAAAAATAACACTTTTAGGGTCCATTATGTTGCAATTTTATTTATGTTTTTCTTTTTGGAAAAAAAATTTTGATTTTTTTTTTTGTATAGAATATGTTTTGTAAGCATATTTTATTTTTTAAAATCTAATACCATATTTTTTGAAAATCAATGTAGCAGGAAATTTTTGTTACCTCAATTCTCAAAAATATAAAATAAAAAGATTAGAAGGAAAATTTGTATATTTTTATAAAGATAAAATTATCCTTCTATTACTATAATACTAATTTTTGTAAAAACAAAATTATTCTTCTTAAAAAATGTAGACAAGCTTTTTATAGAGATTAAATTATCCTTATGTCTGGTGTTTAAGAAGTAGATAATTTTTTTTTATATTTATACAAAGATAAAATTGTATTTCTATCTCTACTATTAAATTTTATAAAGATAAAATTGTCATTCTATTACAACAATATCAATTTTTATAAACACAAAATTTTTCTTCTTAACTATATTATAAGTTTTTATAAAGAAAAAATTCTCTTTTATCGATCTCTACTACTTCTGTTTATAAAGATAAAATTGTCTTTCTATTACTATAATGTCAAATTTTCTTAAAGACATAAATTTCCTATCTTAAAAACATAGATGGATTTTTTATAAAAATAAAATTACTCTTTGATAATGTCGGGTGTTAAAAACTTGGGTGAAATTTTTATAAAAACAATATTGTCATTCTGCTACTATAATGACAAATTTTATAAAGAGAAGATTGTTTTTCTCTACTACTATAATTCTGACGAGGGAAATAAAAAACGTAAATAAATTTTTTTAAAGACAAATTTGTAATTTGCAGAGAAGTTGATGCTCGTTTTCATCACTTGTGTCTCCCTTCAGCATAACTCCTCCTGAAATTTATTACAATTTAAAATATTATCATTTTTAAAGGTAATATTGGTAAGGACAATGATTAGGCCACCACGCATTTGACTATATAGTCAAATGTCATGTTCACGTGTCCATTTTTACACCATTTTAACTATGGTTAAGCTTAAAAAAATCAAGGTTAATATTTTTGTTTTTTAATACAAAATTAGATAGCTTAACCCTAAGAGTGAGTGAATCTTAACCGCATGGACGAGTGAGGACCGCACATTTGACTACATGTTAAATACGGCGGTAAGTTAAACATTTCCCTAGTAGTAAACATTTCCCTAGTCTTAATTAATTATAGTATATATATATATTGAAGGTGTGGGCCTCTTAGCGCACCCGATTAAATCCTCCGGGCACGTCCAAACCCCCCTAATCCACACACACCAAGAAAGAAGGGATAAATCCCCGAGGGTGACCAACAAGGAGAAGAGAATCGAACTTAGGACCTTCATTTCCTGAGGCGTGGTCCTAGCTAGCAACACTAACCCTAATATATGTTTTTGTATTTGATGTAGAATTGTGTTCGGATTATGAGCGTTATATACCTTCTATTGAAACAATAAATACAATTCATGAAAAACAAGTAAACCAAACAAGTTTTTCTATTTTTAGATTTGTTTAAAACAAGTAACGATTGGTAATGCCAGTGATTCTTACTTTTAAAAAACAAAAAAGAAAACAGATCGAGAAAAGTCATTTTTAGTATTTTAAAAATAGAAAAAATGATAATGCATCCAAATACAACTTAAATAGGTTTATATTTAAAAGATATTTTTTAATGGCAAGTAATAGATTTATTTTTTGTTGTTGGGTGAAATGTTATATGTAACTAACACTCTACACTCACACACAGCGAAACCTAAGGTAGCCGCTAAGGTGCCATAAGGGTAAGTCCAAGCAACCACTCCAAGCACGCCATTGAAATGAGCATTTTCTTTCTTAAATGACACTTTAATTGCGTTTTGAGATGTAATTAAAGATAGAAACTAGACATATTCCTGTAAGTGTGGCCTTGTGCCATGGGTATATGGCAGTATGGGTGTGTAGCCTATGGCCCTATAGAGTGTGTGAGTTATGCGTGATTAAAAGCAAGACATATTCCTGTATAACCGAAATTTCGCTGTGGTTCGTTGTGTTCAGCATCCGAAATAATCGAAATTTTGAAACTTGACACCCCGAGTTCTTAACACTTAACGGGCCTTATTACTCCAAAGGTTTAAAATTTTGAAATTTCGATTGATTTCGGATGTCCCAGTCGAAACGAAATTTTCTGAAATTTCGGAATTTCGGCCGACATCTCACCGAAATCACATTTAAATATAAAATATTGTTCCAAAATTTGGCCCGAAATTTCCGAAATTTCAGATCCAAAATTTTGAAATATTCAGAAATATTTATTTTTTTTTATATTTTTTATATAATATTAATTATATATATTATTATTTTATTTTTAAAATTAATATATAATTTTTTCGAAATTTCAATAAATTTTTTGAAATATTTCAAAATTTTAATTAAAAAATAATTTTAAAAAAAAAATCAGATTTCGGCCGAAATTTGAAATTTCACCCGAAATTTTCAAAATTTGGGCCAAAATCTGATTTCCAAAATAACCTCAGTTTCGATATCAGTGGATTGTCTGAAACCGAAATTTCAACGAATTTTTAAACCATAATTTACAGCTCTGCCGAACCACCGGCTACAAAAGAACACCCTGCGCAAGATAGAAATTGGATAAGATGGCGGAATAACAGTAACACCCCTTTTTTCTTCTCTCCCAAACTCCAGTGGCTTCTAAGTGCTCTCATCACTATCAGAGTAAGCTCTCTCCCTTCTGTTTGTATATTTTTTGTTTTTCTGTATTGATATATATGAATTTTTTCCATAAATTTAGACATTCCCACTCTTTTACCCAGTCTCTGTTGTAATATCCCCGTTTATGTTTTCCTCTGTAATCTCTTCTTCTTTTCATGGATTCTCTCACAGATATCTCTGGGGGTTTCTCCATGAACATTTGGGTATAAGTTTTGTAGAATACAAGTGAGAGGTATTATATATGGATTTGATTTTACCTTCGAAACAAACCCCTGGAGGGATTTTTTCGTTTGATTGTGTTCTGGGGGAGAGGACAGAGAATAGCAGTTTTGGGCCTGGGGCAAGGGCTAGGGCTAGGGTTTACTCTGACCTCAGTTTAAATGGTAGTAGTTCTTCCATGAAGGTTTTTCTAGGGTATAAGGCTTGTTGTTGTGTTCTATCTGCTGATGGTGAGGTGAGAAAACCCAATTGGTCTCGAAAGAAATGGAGAAATCGAGTCTCAGCTGTTTCGAAGATGGAAACACTTAGTTCTAACGGTAGATTACCAGACCTTGCTAAAACCCCAGGTGGGCATGTGAGCAATGGGAATTCTTCTTCAATTCCGGTTCATTCGTCAGGCAGTTTTGAAGATTTTGAGAGTAACAATCATCTCCATCGCTTGGTTAGGAATGGGAAATTAGAGGAAGGTTTTAGATTTCTGGAGAATATGGTTTATCATGGCGATATGCCTGACATAATCCCATGTACAAGTCTGATTCGTGGTTTCTGTCGGGTTGGAAAGACTAATAAGGCAACCAGGGTTTTGGAGATTCTAGAGGTGTGTGGGGCGGTTCCGGATGTTATAACTTACAATGTCTTGATTAGTGGGTACTGCAAGTCCGGGGAGATTGATAGTGCTCTACGAGTCTTGGACCGCATGAGTGTTGCTCCGGATGTCGTTACATACAATACAATATTACGTAGCCTATGTGATAGCGGGAAGTTGAAACAAGCGATGGAAATCCTTGATCATCAGTTGCAAAAGGAATGTTATCCGGATGTTATTACATATACTATTCTGATTGAAGCGACTTGTAAAGAGAGTGGGGTCGGGCAGGCTATGAAGCTCTTGGATGAGATGAGGAGTAAAGGATGTAAGCCTGATGTTGTTACTTATAATGTTCTCATAAATGGGATTTGCAAGGAAGGAAGATTAAATGAAGCGATCAAGTTCCTGAATAACATGCCATCGTATGGTTGCCAACCTAATGTGATTACCCATAATATTATTCTCCGTAGCATGTGTAATACAGGAAGGTGGATGGATGCAGAGAAACTCTTAGCTGATATGCTCAGAAAAGGTTGTTCACCTAGTGTTGTTACGTTCAATATCTTGATCAACTTCTTGTGCAGGAAGGGTTTATTGGGTCGAGCTATTGATATCTTGGAGAAGATGCCTAATCATGGATGCACTCCCAATTCCCTAAGTTACAACCCGTTGCTTCATGGGTTCTGCAAAGAAAAGAAGATGGATCGGGCAATTGAATATGTGGATATAATGATGTCTAGAGGATGTTATCCGGATATTGTGACCTACAACACGTTGCTTACAGCTCTATGCAAGGACGGGAAGGTTAATGTTGCAGTTGAGCTGCTTCACCAACTAAGTAGCAAAGGTTGTTCTCCAGTGTTGATCACATACAACACAGTAATTGATGGGCTCTCAAAGGTGGGGAATACAGAACATGCTATAGAGCTTTTAGGTGAGATGCTTGCAAAGGGTCTTCAACCTGATATAATCACCTACTCGTCGTTAGTGGGTGGGCTTAGTAGAGAAGGAAAGGTCGATGAAGCAATCAAGTTCTTTCACGATTTGGAAAGATTGGGTATTAGACCCAATGCAATTACATACAATTCGGTCATCTTAGGGCTTTGTAAGGCTCGTCAGACTGCCCGTGCTATTGACTACTTGGCCTTTATGGTTTCCAAGGGGTGTAAACCCACTGAAGCTACATACACTATTCTCGTTGAAGGTGTAGCTTATGAAGGTATGGCCAAAGAGGCCTTGGAGTTATTGAATGAGTTGTGCTCTCGAGGGGTTGTGAAGAAAAGTTCAGCACAACATGTGACGGTCAGAATGTAAGTTGGAAAAAGCGGTTTTAATTTGGTCTCGAATGAGTGGTATGGTAACTGGTAAGTACTATATGCCCTTAGATTTGTTTCCTCTGAGTTTCCACCTTAAGTGACTTGAGAAGCCTGTAAACCATATTAATTTTCTTCTATTAGGATTTTTCCTTGTCATGACAAGTGGAATCCAAATTCATTTTGTTAGAGGACCCATGTTGCCTTATCCTCACTCAGTCACTCCTATGGTTATGAGTTATACTTTATAGTTCCCAAGAATATTTGCATATTTTCTTCCCTTAATAAAATTATGTGTTCTTGTTCAGGAATGCCTGGTGCAGGAATGCCTTGTGCTTTCAGTTATCTTCAGAAGTGATGTCTTTGTTTTGTGGCAAAATGATTGTTTGCTTTCTTATAATTGAAAGCCTGAAACAATAAATTGCTTCTTTGTAGTGTGTTATGCTTCAATTAAAGGATTTTAATGGATCATTTCCTTTCTCTTGGAGGATGAATACTTAAATCAGTTCCCATTTGGTTACTCTAATACCAAAGGTATGTTGCACAAGGAGGGATGACCCAATACATTGAAAGTCTGATTTTGTGTTAGAATATTGAATCAATGCTTATTGTGTGGATGTGTCTATATATATGTAATTTATACTCAAGACCATATATTATATAGTGAACCAAAAGGGAAACTACAAAACAGAAAAACTGCAATACGGGAAAAAGCAAACAGTACTATAAGAACCCTGAAACTACCACAAAGCAAAGCATAGCAAAGATGTAGGGGTTCTTGTGCTTATCGTAAATATATATCCACTTCACAAAGCTAAACTAATAAACAGAGACACATCGACCCCATATAAGTAGTATGAAATCGTGATAAAGAGCAGAGAGACTTCAATGTATTGTCCCATTTAAAGAGGACTAGAAGTATCTTATCTGCACTAGGCAAAGACGTTGGGGAGTGGTTCAAAGGCTTAAGGTGAGTAAGTAAGCTAGGTATATATAATACAAGTAATATACACAGGGTTGAAAGCTGCTGAGGTGTTGCCTCTTAAACATCAAAAACATCTTACATTCACACGGCAAACTGCAAACTTGGTTTTCCCTCTTAAACATCCTTTTTTTGTATAATCAGTTGACGTTAGATAGAAAGCTCACCTTTTTTTGCTGAGGTTGACAAGATAAGATGAGTCTGGTCTGCAACTTCAACTAACCCAGTGTAGCCATAAACTCTTGTTACATATATCAAATTTCTTTTATAAATTCTGCATACAGCATCTTTAGAAATCATACTCAGAACTACTTGATCTACCAGCATGCCATATCGACCTACAGACTAGAGAATGGGAGATTTATTTAATTTAAAACAGAATTGAAGTACTCAAAACCATGCTCCTGGGCTCCTGTGCTATCATGGAACTATGTAAGTGACTCAGTAAATTTGCCTTTGCACAAAAAGCATAAGGGCCCCTCATCAATGATAACATTTGTAGACCCCGTAGACCCCTTCATAGTTTAGTGTATGAGAAGCATCCTACTAGCATAGCTAGAGATTGAGATAATTGCCTTTGAAGATCAGAGCTGCTAATGATAGAAAAATAATGTCCAAAGAAGATTGTCTCAGAAGCTTAGATTAGAGACTCATATTACCAGATAAGTCTTCTTCTATTAAGTTTGAAGTGATTTGATTCAAATACAATTGTCCTGATTAGACTAGCAATAGGGATTTTGATTTAGTAGAGGTGTTTACTGAACTATTATTACCAAATGTAACAGCCTAAGTTTGATATTCTTAGAATCTAATATGCATCCAAGACTTATCCATGTCAGAGGATAGAAGCTTGAATGAAGTGCTTCAGGGGAGTAGATCCAAAGCAAACTGCCATGGCTAATGCTGATGAAAACATGGATAATCAGTGGATAAGAATATCATTACTAAATTTGATTTTTTAGCGTGATTAAAAGGATTAGTTGTGTTCATACACGTGGTGCTCAGGCAGGGAAGACACTATACACCATAATTAGTGGATCACATGGAGGATTTTCCAGCGTCGTTGAGATATAGATTCCTCCTTCCATTTCATATCTGATTTGTTTCTTGGGAGCATGTTTGGTTTAGATGTTTGAGGAATTAGGGAAATAGACCTACTCTGTTCTTCAGTTTACCCGTTTCCATGTTCGGGCATTCATAAATAAAGTTTTAATATTCCAGTTGCCACCAGACTTCAACCATGATGAATCACATATCCACTAGTAACGAATCTGAAATCTTAGATTCTGAACTATTTGGAGAATGGATTGAGCGGACCACATGGAAACAAGTAGTGTTCCAACTAGCCAAGTACCCAGGAGATGTCTGTAAACTTCTAAACACCAGCACCAAACAAAGATGTCCCTTTTCACATTAGGAGTACCGTAGCCATGAAAATCATGTATAATTGCAATATCATTGGTTTTTTTTTCTCAAGTTATGATAATTCAACGTGAAAATTGCAAGCAGTTGAATATGAGAGAGCAATGACATTACAAGATAATGGATAATGAATGGGTGGATACCTGACCACTGCAATTTATGTGGTATTATATTAACTTACTATTGGGGATATAACATCATTGGCTTTTAGGCACATTTGAAGAATATCCTGGTTCTTTCCAAAAAAGAAGAATATCCTGGTTGGGTTAGGCACATTTGGATAATATTCTTAACGATCCCAAGACCACCCTAATGAGAGGGGCACACCCCAACTTTTGAGCTAGAAGGGCAAGTGCTGAAGGTTATTGACGGTCCTTGGGGAGTACAACAGGTCGTTATATGGCCATGTTAGTACTTTTGGTCATAGTTACAAACTTCTCAGACTTTTTCAAAAAGTCTTGAATAATATGGGATCTTTGCGTTGAACGATTAATTTACAAAATATTTACGATTTTTGGAAGGAAAATAGTGACTTTTTCACAAGGTTGTGAATTTTGCAAATTATTCACGAAAATTTGAAATAGTCTTATATAAATATCTAATATATGAAACACATGTTTTTTTTTAATAATTTCCATAATTAGAAATCTTATTAATATTTTTATATCTTACCTGATATTTTCCCTTTTTTATGTTGAATTTTGCAGATTTTTTTCAATCTTTTCCCTAGACGAATAATTCTTGAATCCCGACTTAGTAACTATGCTCCTCGTTAATATGTATGAGGCGTGTTAGCCCCACTGTCAGAAACGCCCTACTCTCAGTTGAAAGCCAACACCTTTTAAAGCTTGGACATGTGTTGGTTTTTGATTGAAAGCAAGGACAGGTGTTGGCTTATGAAAGAGTAAGGAATGCTTGAGGGTTAGGCTAGCACAGTCCAAATTATATGGGGAGTGCTAGGCACACTTTCTCACTTATAAACTCTCTTTTTCGGGATATGAAGACAGATTTTGTGTTAGATTCTGCAGGTTCTATGACAAATCCTTGGGATAGTTATCAAAGTTCAAAATTTTTAAATCGTGTGTGGAATGTAACATAATCTTACATGACATTAGCCTTCTTTTAAACATTCTTTTAAACATGTATAAACCAAAATCAAAGGCACTTTTGTCTTTTCTAACCCTATCTTTTTTTTCTTTCTGATATAATTTTGTTTTGAAAACCAAATTCGCCCCTACCATACATTAACGCTAGTCCAACACCATCTTGATTCATTGTATGCCCAAAGATTCTCTTGGCAAAGCCAAAAATTATGAAACAATACATTTCCATTCACACTGGCTCAAGACCTTTTTTTTTTTTTTTTGGATAAACGTGGATATCCTGTGCCTTCGAGACTCAGACTAGTCCCACGTGCTGGATAGGGAATATCCCCACCCCCATACAACTGATATTGAGGGGAGCCCATGAATCAACCTCGAGACCTCCAGGTTTAAGGTTTGTCCTTCGGCCAAAGGGCTACACATACGGCTACACCCTCGGGGGTTAAGACCCCTCTCTTATGATCATATCTTTTCCACCACACACCCAAAATTGAAAATAAAAAAAGAGAATAAAAGAGGTAGAAAAGAGAGCAACCCCACAGAGAATTAAAGTATAATTCTACATCTTTTCCAAGCTAGAAAATTCTTCTTCAAAAGCTAAGCCATGAAGAAATCTTCATCTCTCAAAGATGCAGATGAAGTTGGGTTGCTTTCTTGCTGGGGTCGTCTAAAGCTCAAGCTCCCATGGCGAAAAAGAAGTGCAGGTTGCAAGCTAACATCGATTGTTAAAACAAGGCAACCAAAACCAGTTAGCTTCAGGTATGACCCCTTGAGCTATTCTCAGAACTTTGAAGACCCCAACAATGAGGATTCTTTGCATCGTGGGTTCTCCTCTAGGTTTGCTGCCCTGCCACCAAAACCGCCCAGAGATCTCTGAAAAACGGTTTTATCAGAATGTAGTTTTGAAACTGAGGTGAATCTAATTGGAATGGACAGTGCAGATCAGATTTGGTTTGTTAAAATACAGTGTCTTCTCTATCTTTTAAGCTTGTCTTGACATGTCTTGATATACGTCTTACAGTATCTTGCTTATGTACTGTTTCGTCCTGGTAAGGGAAGTTCGCATTTTCTATCTTCTCGCTTCTGGTATATGTAAACGAAAACAGGATGTGATTGTTCTTCAAAATGTTGAAAGCCCATAAGAAGAAACGGAAAGAAGAAATTCACTGCAATTCGTGGAAGTTTTAGCTTAGCTATAGACTGGAGATTGGCTTGCAAAATTCCTTGCTTTTATACGTGAAGGCTCTTTCTCTCTCTCTCTCGGAGAGGACAAGTGGGGAAAAATTTACTCAGAATGTAATTACTCCTTATTAATATATGAAAAAAGTAAACGTACCTGGGTTCTGTTATGTGACGAAATGAGCCGTCCTCATTGGTTTACGCCCCATTTTAAATATTATCAATTGTAATTAAGATTCACTCACCCTTAGGGTTAAGCAATCCAATCTTGGTTTTTCTGAAAAAACAAAAACTAAATCTTAACTTTAATTTAGTTAAGTTTAACTAGGGTTAAAGGAGTGCTAAAAGGAACACGAGGACATGGGATAAGTTAAGTAGCGGACCCATGGGTCTGCTAATCATTGCTCTTATTATATCTAGTCGGAGTTTGCCTAACCCAGCTTACTAAAAAAAAAAAATATGATGGGAATGTTTAAGCTATGTCCAGTGATGTCGTATTTTGACTCGAGCTCAATCAGATCACCAACTTAATACAGTTCTAACTTCTAAAATTACGCATCTAGTTGGATTTCCAGCCTGAGCACCACATTAGATTGTATCTTGTGTTTGTCATTCGCAATGGATAGTGTTTCTTGTGGGGATGGATTGGAACAAGTAGCAAACTCGCACGGTGTGAAGGTGATCACTTGATCATATCGTTCACTATATATGTTAGTGACCTTGATAATTTTTATCTAAGGCATTTTCATCTTTATATTAATTATTAATTTTACTAAGGATAATTTAATCTTTTTCATGAAACCAATCATTCAATGCAATAAAATAAACATACGTTAGAATTTTCTTGTAATTATTGTCTCACTTCATTTTAATGAATTTTGATGCTTTGATGGAATGAATTAGATGTTAAAAACTTATTATTGTTGATTATAGCTACTTTTTTTAGCATATTATCTCACCAAATTGTTAGATATATTAATTAGTATCGTTTCTAATTTAATAATTATTAGTTTTTATCTCATTTTTTCTCCGAAGGTTTTCCGTATTTTTTCGATTTTTTCAACTTTTGACCATTGCCGAATTATTCCTGAACCCCGACTTTATGACTGTGGTGTCAAAAGAGACACGTGGTGACCTCAGAAGCATAACCAGATTCACCAAATCCGGTTATCACCGTCGAGGATTTAGCTTTTTTCTTTTTTTCCTATTGATGTCGGACAACCAATCTAGTTAGACTGCAACCGGAGTTAGAAGGTTAGAATCTGTCATAGTTGGGGAGTGGGAATATCAACCACACTTAATGAGAATAGATCCTAGTCTCCACTGTAGTGTTACAATTTACAACTCTGCCACAATAAAGACATGACAAGGCTGGTGATCCTTTCACAATCCTTTCTTAGACTTGTCAGCAAAGGAGAGGTGATTTTGAAAATGATTTTTCTTTCTCATCATAATAAACATGACTGATAACTAATTACCAATAAAAGAAATTAATGTGAACAAAAGGTTGGTTGAAGAGCAAATTAGATCAATCGAAAAATATGCCTTAACCGGAGTAGTTCGGGAATTATATGAAAACTTTTAGTTGATAGAAATACCCTTCCTTTATATTGTAGACTAGGATCATGTTCTTCAACTAAGTGTTGAAAAATGATGCGCTGATTTGCAAAGTTACACATACCAGTATATTTGCAAATTATGATAAAACAACAACTAATATGCAAAAACCCCTTTAATGAAACCCCTAACAGTCCTATCTAATTTCTTAGATAGGATCAAGTTCAATTGCGATTCAACTGGGAGAGAGTTCAATAATTAAAAAATATTTAACTATAGCTAATTTTTTTTAATCTTTAGAGTTAATTTTTTTTTAAAGTGATATTGTTGAATCCCAAGAGTTAGTAAATCGTAACACAGTTAATAGGGTTAAAAGGGACACGTGTTAACCTGTGGATGTGATTGTATTCTTCCCAAGTTCAATTGCAATTGACTGTGATCTCTGTTAGCTACCTTCGTGCAATGCTTACAAGCAAGTGACAAAAATATCAAATTTTTCCAAGGGCGCTTTTGCTTTATCTTCCAAGGAGGAATATCAATTGGCAACACCTTTAGTGCCACTACCAAGCAAAATCAAATCAAGAATTAACGGTTTCAATCTCAATCCCTGCCCTAGATAGCGAGTGCTATCCCTCTTAAATAATTTTTATAACTCGTACTGCGGAGATCAAATCACAGCCAATCACGATTGAATTTAGGGAGAGTTTAATTGTACCCACAGGTTAACATGTGTCCCCTTTAATCCTATTTACTATGGTTAAGATTCTCTAACCCTTAGTATTCAAAACCTTAATTTTTTGAAAAAAATATTTAATTTTGTATGATTAAGAATTTTTAACTCTTAGGGGTAATAGTTTTTTCAAAAAATTAAGGTTAGATACTGCACACTAATAGTTAGAGAATCTTAACCACGGTTAATAAGTATTTAAAGGGGACACATGTTGACCTATGGGAGCGATTGAAGTCTCACTGAATTCAATCTTGATTGGGTATGATTCGACGACATGCAGTAGCTAAATTTGGGTCGTTTGGATACACTTTCGTTTTCTGTTTTGAAAAATTGCAAATGAGTATCTGTTTTCAATTTTTTTAAAACTGGAAATATGTTTGACATTACTAATTGTTACTTGTTCTTAAAAAAGAAACAAAAAAATGCATATGGTAAATATGATTAAATAATTTCAATTCATGATGGTGGTAGTGGTGAGTGGTGGTGGTGGGTGTAATGTGGTGGTGAGTGATGGTGACATCATCATAAAAAAAACTACCAATACTAAGATTCAAAGCAGTCGGCTGCATTGTGAGCTGCCCAGTTGGCTTGGCTTGGAGAATAACAAAAACAAACTTTACAGAGTTACATACTCCAATCTCTAAACGCCTTAACGCGCGTCCGCTATGATCGCTAGAACTTCCCAATGGAGTATAGTGAAGAACCATTTTTAGGTAGTTGATTACTTCTTTTGAATCTGACTCCAGAATAAGAATAAGAATAAGAATAAGAATAACTTGGTTCTCTCTCCTTTTCGGAAGATGGAAAATCTCTTCAACTCCATTTATTCGAGCTCGAAATTTTCGATCAAATGCAGCACTGGATGTCCTAGCCAGGGCTTCTGAAGGGAGAATCCACAATCTCGTCCTCTACAACTACCCGTCCTTTTTCCGGAGCTTTTGTAGCTCTCTTTGCTCGTCTCTACCACTCTCGTCTCAGTCTCCCTAGTCTCGTCTTGACATTCTCATTCGTCGAGCCTCTCAGATTCAACTCATTTTCTTTCTTGTTTCTGTAAGTTTCATCTTTCTTATTTTTTTCAGTTCTAGGGTTCATCTTTCTATAATTTTATTATTTTTTCTAGGGTTGATGATTTGAATGTAGAAGGTCTCGATACGTGGTACTGAAGGGATTCGCAATGGAGCTTTTGAGGCAATCGATCTGCCAGTAGGTTATTCGTTTATTGTTGCTTCAATTATAGTGATTGTTTCAAGATTCTTCTTGTATAAGATTGTCTGGAGAACCTAACACTTCATATCGATGTTGGGAAGAGTAGTTCTAGTGTTGTATATGAGTACTTCTCATTTCTCAAATAAACTCGCAGAAACAAATTATCCTGATGTAAGTAGAAGTGATAATTTTGGTTTTAAGCTTTAGACAGCCAATGCCTTTTCTTGGGATTGCTTTAGATGAATGCTTCTTTCTTTTCTCAAGATGGGGAGATTGCAAGCCTAGTAAATTGTGAAAACAAAGCTGATGATCTTCAAGTACTTTGAAGATGATGATCTTCGCCAATGGAACCTACACGACATTAAGGCGTTTAATATTGGACTCAGTGGATGACATTCAAAATTGAACTGCATCACTAACTCGTACATGTTTGGTCAGGTTCGGTCACTTGTATAGTTGTATATATGTTTCCCGTGTTTGCCTTTGTCAAAATTTCTTCAGTGGTTGTATATGTTAACCTATTTTTCAAATGGTACCAGTCTTGAGAAACACATCATTGGAGGTCATTTCAATCGGGAAAATGCTTAAAATAGGTTCCACATATTGAAAAAACCTCTATATAGGCTCCCTTTTAAGGGATTTATTTTTGTAAGTGTTTGCACGCGTATGGGCGATACACGTGCATATTTAATACATCAACTAACGATGCCCACACGAAGCACACATAACAGAGGAAGAAAAAGAAAGAAGGAAGAAGAAGAAAGAGGAAGAAGAAGAAGAAGGAAAAGCAAAAAAAGAGGAAGAAGAAGGGTGGAGGGAGGAGAAAAAAAGGAAGAATAATTTTGTCTATCGATAAATAAAAACAAATCTTTTTTACTTTGATAATATATTGATTACTACCGTTATATAGAATATAAAAAAAAGATAGGTATATCGATTTTGTTTTTTTTGATATATCTATTTTTGTTTTTTTTCATATATCTAAGTTTGTTTTTGATACATCTAATTTTTTTTTCGAAATATCAAAATAAAAGTTAGATATATCAAAATTTTGTATATCCCGGAATATCTGAATTTTTTTTTGGATACATCTAACTTTTTTTTTCCGATATATCTAAACTTTTGTTATATATTGAAAAAAAGTTTAGATATATCGAAAACAAAATTAGATATATCAAAATTTTATTTTAATATATTGGAAATAAGCTCGACAATTTTTTTTTTTTGATATATATTTATAGTGACAAAGGCAGGGTTCGGGAATAATTTGGTATGGGTCAAGTGTGAGTAGATAAACTTGACCATATGATAATAATGTTTTAAAGATAATATTTAGCGTAGCCTGTGAATAATTGCAGTGATTTTTTAAAATTTTTTTATTACTGTAGGCTTACAAATGCAAATTAGAGGGTGAGAATGGGATTTCAACAACCATACTTACAAAATTGCTGCAAAAAGGGGCAAGGAGATCTTCACGGACTTTAAGTAGAACATGTAGAGGATGACTAAACTTGCAGAGATTTAAAATTTAGATACTATATCTTCTTCCGCTAGCTTCTACATTGACCACTTTTTGATTTAATGATGACCTGAAAGACTTGCAACTTCTAATCTCATCCCTAGTTACATAGACACAACTTACCAGGGAAAAATAGGAGCCTAGCTAGCTTTGAATATCTATCAAGCCATTAGAGCATTCCTAGCAGCCTCACCAAAATAACTTTTTGGTTATTTTGGTGAGCCAAAAGACTAAAAAGGTGCTAAAATGACTCCCAGCAACCTCAACAGGATGAAGAAATCCCTTTGGTGAGTCTACAGTACTCACCAAAGTTAAATCTTCTCATCCTTGGGCCCACACAAATAATAAAACAAGGTTTCTCTCTCTCCCTTTCTTTTTTGTGGTTCCACACAAACAATAAAATATTTTTTCTCTTTCTTCCTTTTTCATTTTCCCACACAAATGATAAAATATTGCTTCTCTCTCCTTTTGTTTCGGTTAAAATGGTGAGACTGTTGGGAGTGTTTTAAAAAGTGGCTCACCAAAACCACTTTTTGTGGGTTTTGGCTATTTTGGTGAGTGAAATTTGGTGAGGCTGCTAGGAATGCTTTTAGTAGAAAAACTTTTTTTTTTCATACAAGAAAACATCTTGCTTTTCTTATACTGTTGTTCCAAAATAAGAAGCCTTCTGTTTTTGTCTTTCTTTGTTTCCAGACATTCCAAAAAAGTATTCAATTACTGCTGATTTATTACATGCACACTGTTCAAGCCATGAAAGTTCATACAAAATTACCTTGATTTTTTTTTTTGAAATATTAATTCTTTTTTTTAAATTAAAAACTTTTTTTAATATTAAAAAAACTCTAAAAACAGTTTTTTTAATTTAAAAAATAATAATTAATATAAAAAAAAAAACCAATGATGGGTGGGTGAACCCTAGGGGTGGGTGAACCTTACACATGGTTAAGGGGTGTCAAAGGAGACACGTGGCGACCTCTAGGGGTTCCAACTCGAGAGATTCTCTCGTCCATCCTTGGTTTTTTTTTTTAATATTAAGGTAATTTTGCGTTGGTTTGTAAAAGGAGTGCTGCACCTGGTTTAAGGTAATTTTGTTTAGAGAAAAGGTTTCCAGATTGACAGTCCTGATTAAGTTCACTGGTTTGTAAAAGGATTTTAGGCATGTCGGGACACATGCCCATCAGTCTGCCCTAAAGGATTGGCCAGCATTTGGAATGACTATGGGCCAAAAATTACTCTAGTCTAACAATCCTAATTATCTTCTCCATCTACTACATTACAGTGTTAGACAGGATCCTTTCCAAATGACAGCTCTTATTTAGATGGTTAGCATCAGCCGAACAACGTGACACAGTTGGTTTTGGTAGATAACCCAAGATATAGTCAGTCTAATATTCGAACAGTCCAGCTTAATGACATCAACTACATACTGCTTTTGTTTACTAATTCCTCTATACTTTTCTCATGAAGGACATCAGTCAGATGATCAGGATTTATTTCAACAGCAAACTTTTGTTTTTTTGGTCAATTCATGGATATTTGTGGTGTGTTCCGCCATCCCGTTCTATTAAACACATAGCAAACAGCCTCCCCTTTTGGCATTTAAATAACAAATTGCACTTTCTGACTTACTAGTTCTATTTATGTTGAAGCCTTGAGGAATTCAAATACTACACTAGTTAAAGAATAAATAATAAGGAAAGTGAGAATCAATGCACAGGACATCCATCAACCACTATCCCCTTAGCTGTCGGACATGTAGCCAACTCGCAGTGCTCACCATCCGAAGCCCACCAGGTCAAGCCTTTCTCCTCCATGTTTAGCGTGAAGTACAGAACCACCCCCATGAAAGCTAACCCAGCATCCAAAGCAGCCGAAAGTACGTAATTGTATCTCTGCCACCATTGTTTTCGGTACCGGAAAATGAAAAAATTGAAAATAACTCCGACGACAATCCAGGAATTGAAGTTCAATGTTGTAGCTGGCGGCATTGCTGCTGTTCCTCCCAGAAGTACCGGAAGGTTAATCAGGGGGATCCAAGATTGCTTGGGGAACGCCTTGTGCAGGAGCCAAACTAAAAAGGGTCCCAAGATACCTCCAAGGAAAAACCAGTTAAGGGCCGTGTAGTTTCCAAGAGGGCCAAAGATACGTCTGGGTCCCACCAGACCCCATATAACAGATGCATCGAAGAAGACACGGTCACCAGGGCACGTCCAAGGACTGTTGGGAGGGAGGAGTTCATCCTGGCATATGTTCTCGATAGAGGTCAGTAGCCACCATGCCACCCCAATGTTGACTGTTCCCGCTATGATGGTTCCAATTGACTTGTATTTAGGATCAAGTAGAAAACCATATGTTAAGAAATTAGAGACATGAACAGAATGTTGGCAGAAGAGGTAAATTGAACTGAGTTCTGATTTTTATAAAAAATTGTACACCATTACAGAAAGTGGAACACTACCAAAATAATGTTTGATACCATGGGATTAATTATACCAGAGATGTTGCAGTCTCCAATTGATAATAGGCCCCAAGTTGGCATCCTCTAGTAAATCTACAATAGGGCACTTCAAATTAATCCTTCTTACCTGATAAAATGTTTGTTTAATGATAAAAAACAATTGCTCAGAAATATCAGATAGCTAGGATCATCCATTGTCAATTTACTGCCACTAAATCTTGGTGAGCCTATCCAATGGACAGGTGGTCACATTGCATGTGCACATGTATGGTAGAGACCTCATATATAACTGTTTTATCTCATAATTTTCTTATAGTTTAAGATTTATCAACTATGAGGCTATGAGTATTGCCTCTAGCATGTGTACTAATTTTTCTTAGTGGGATAATATGTTCCTATGCAGCTTCCAGCTATTTTCTGATAGAAGTTGAACATTGTATTGCCGCTGGTAATTATTTATAAGGAAACGATGGTCTTTCAAATGAGCATGCTGTTTCCTGCTTTATATCCATTTTTTTTTTTCCTTTTATTGTTAATTCTTAGACTAAACACCTCACCAAAAATTAGAAATACCTGAACTAAGAACATTGATCTTGGTGGAATCTTCATGTAGTGGCCTAGCTTGAAATCACTGAGAAAGGAGACAGCCTGAGACATGCTTATATACCCATAGGTTTTGAAGCAGACATTAGCTATAGGCCTTCCTGGTAAGATAATACCCATGAGGTACTCTGTGATGATGTTAAGCCCTGGTGTCTGTAATTAACAGAAAGAAAAAGAGAAAAGAAACTTAGAATGTGAGCAGGAGAGTGGAGACTTATTGTAAATAAATGAAGATCTCATGTACATTGTTCTTGAGATGGTTAAAGAATGTGTTTGCTAGTTACTGATACTATATAGAGCCACAGTTATTGTGAAGCGCATAAATTAAACTTTTTGTTCTTCACATTAATTTCTCTCCTTTAACAAAAGACAAAATAGGCTCTTAGTCATCCTGCTTGACTAAAATTATAAGTATGAGAAAAATGGGAGATGTTGGAGTTCAATCTTATCCACCTGATTTGTTGTGGCAGTTATGATGCTGATGGGAAGGGTGAATATCAAGGCAAGGGCGCAGGCAAAGATGAGTCCCCACCATGGCATCTGAATCTGATCTTTCAAGACAGTGCAGAGCACGAGAGAAATCACCAATGTTGCCACAAGCAAAAGGTAGAACCACCAGCTAGGTATGTCCTTGTACTTCTTCATTAATCTTGTGTGAATGTCCACCTTGCCAGTGTATGAAGCACGGGATCGGTTATAAATTTCCCTGTGCATTTAGAACAATCATTCAGTTTACATGGTTAAATATCAAACAGGACTAATATTGCTGTTAGAAATCTCAGAGCTTCACACAGTAGACACGATAATAAGACCTTAGATTTTTGAGATTTTTCTTAATTGGTCATCTTAGATGGGATATATTTCATTTTTCTAACCAGTGTGGAATAGTCTGTTCCTGCAATAGTACATAAGAACAAAGAAGTTAATGGTGAACTTGGAACGTCTGCTGGAAATGATTAAAGGGTGTTATAGTTTTCACAGGACCTGAATGCTTATCTTTTGTTTTCTAGAACAATACTTCAGAAAAGAGAGGAAAGAAGTAAAAGGAATACAATTGGAGAAAATAAGTTAAGAATGAAATTACAAGGTTATTGTCATTAGTTACTAAGAATAAGTAAGGATAAATTACCTTCCATTGAACAAGGCGACATGTGTGAGGGTAGATGCAATAGTGGCGAAACCGAAGCCATACGTGAGAGCGAAGAACATGCTGAGATGGATCTGCCCCTGCTCTTCATACTTTGGCATGTCTATCTCAAACTTGTCATTTACAATGGCTGATATGTTATACCTTTGTCCCTTGGAATCGAACAAGTGCGAGGAGAAAAGGGCAAAAGTTCTGGCACTGTACAGGTCCATACCCCAGTAGGCTATCGGGATTGCGATATAGACTATCAATAGATATCCAGCAAAGACATTGGCAATGGCAAAGAAGGGAGTAATGAGGGGGCTGCCCAGGTACGAGGCTATGACAGACCAGTCGAGGGTTAAGGCCCCAATACCCAGACCTCTCATGCCTGACCCAAGCTGCTGTGCTGTGACTGACTTGGAGAATACCCAGCAGACCCATGAAATGTTTGACAAGATAGGGAAGAGGTATCCCGGGAACAAGTACCAGGAGAAGCTGCAGGTAAGTGCAATCGTGAAGAACTTCCCACGCGACATACGCTGCTCATCTTTCTCATGAAGTGCCCTGCAATATTCAACTCAATGCTCAAATTACAGGGTAAGTACTATTTTAACTCCATGGAGATCATTGGCCTTAGGCCCTGGAATGGGTGAGCTGACAAGCCCGACCAAGCCCAGGCCGGACAGGTCCGTGGTATCAGGTCGGGTCCATGGTATAATCGGGTCCATTCAATGGAAGGATTGATCAAGGAACCATGCTGCTCACGAATGGCTCGAGCTTAGCTTGTTAAAAGCTCAATCAAAGCTTGTTAATTTAATAATCAAGTCAAGCTTGAGCTTGATTTTTGAGTTCGTTAATAATTAACGAGCTCAGCCTAGACATTCCACTACTCAGTTTGATGAAAGCTCACTCGACTCAATTTTATATATACTTAAAATATGACTAACCTATTAAAGTATACTTAATTTATTTAAAATAAGTATAAAATATTATTTTCATTTGATAAAAACAATTGTTAAACCATTGCACGAGTAATCGATTAAATAGGTGTGTCACTCTATGCAAACACCTCATTGCCCCTAAAGTCATCAAAAGTCCACAAGCTTTGTTCTTTTGGTGGAATTTTTAAAAGTCCGGCAGGAAAGGAGAATAATATTTTGGAACAAAGGCGGGAGTCTTGGAGGAAAGGGGAGATCGTTTCTAACTCTTTTACACAATGGTATTTTAGATTTATCAAAGTTTCAATTTAATTAGAAATTTCACGTGTATGGAATTTTAAAAAATCTATAATTTTTTATGGAACTTAAAAGTTCCATATTTGTAGAACTTTTGCACTTAAGTAAAATTAGGAGTGATTAGACTTTAAAATTTTCGTCAAAAGAACCACCAAAAGAACGGAGTCTATTGGATGATTATTAGGGGTGGCAATTGGGCTGAGTTGGCCCAAAGCTCGATTGTCGGCTCGAAGTTTGGGTGGGCTTAGCCTTCCTTATTTTGGGCTGGGCTGAGTTTGAACAAGAATATAGGCCCGAAGTAAATATTAGGCCGAGCTTGGGATGCCCTTAGCTCGGCCCAAATTTAGCTCAACCAGAATTAAAGATATTTTATACTTTTATAAATAGTATATATATATATATAAAGAGAAGACTCACAAGCTAATCTCATACTCATTGAATTGGAAATGATGTGTTTCACATGGAGAAACTATTTTCGTATTTGCTACCTAAGAATGTTACTAGTAGTATTTAAAAATATATATATTTTTAGCCTTATTTATCAAGGGTTTGAACCTAGTTCTTTTGCTATTAGAGAAACACTTTCTAAAATTGATTACTAAGTTAAAATAATTAGGTACCTAAAACAGTGATTGCCTAATTTTACTAAATTCTAAATTTGTTTACTAATTAAGTTCTTGTGTATTACATGTCGGTGTTTAAGGAAAAGTTAACAAGTAACTACGGAATAACTCAGCCCGAATTCGACCCATACTCAGCTCACAAGCTATTTAATTTGGGTCAGCCAGAACTCGGCCCACACTCTTCTTACGTTGGGTCAGCCCGAACTCGACCCGAAGCCTCAATATATTTGTGAGCCGAGCTTGGGCGGGGGTGCTCAGGCCGAGCTTGGGCGGGGGTGCTCAGGCCGAGCTTGGGCTAAGGTTTTGAACTTTGGGCCAAGCTTGGGCTAACCCTAGCCAGGCCCGATTGCCACCCCTAATGATTATAAACAAATAAATAGTAAAGAGTGAAGAAACTCCCGAGATATCCCAACGAACTTTTCGATTTTAGAGATAAATTCGGATCTAGAAAACAAACACTAGATCTTAATAAAGATCCTCGACCCGGTAAATACCCAATATTGTCCCTGTGAAAGAAAGAAGGATAGTCGCTTACGTCTCAGTCGCACATTCACACGTACCGGAACAAAGAGACTTGAACGAGAGTCATAGGCCACCACATATGCGCCGGATCCACCACGTACTTCCTTAGTATCCCAGCCCAACCGTATCCTAGAACCTGCTCCACGTGCGCATGTTAGCATGAACCTCCGAGGAGTCACATAACAAAACAAAACAAAGCAGAAGAAGAAATCTAATGGAGTCAAAGTGGTGGCCCCATTAAAATAGTACCAAAAAGAGTTTTTAATTACTTCCCATAAAACAAAAGAAGAAGAAGAAGATCTAGACTAGACCTGGGTAGTGATCACAAGCATCCAGCTAGCCAAGAAAGAGATTTTCCTACGATAGAAGGCCTTTATAATATCAACAATACCAACAGCATAGGCATCACCATTCCCAAAGGCAGCACCAGCATTGGCGAATATAGAGATCAGGACGTGCTCCTTCATGTTAAATGGTCCCGGGTTTAAAGAAAACTCCCTCGATCCAAACCCGGGCATTCGGAAATTCGTACGTGGTAGTACATCGGCCATGAAGCGGCCGAGAGGGAGAGTAGCAACCTGAACAGAGATCTGGGTTATGAGAAGCGGCTCCGTACGGTATGAGAAGAAGGTGTTGAGGAATGATAAAACCACACACGATATCAGCCCCAGAGACCACATTCGAAAGGTCCATACTGGAAGAGAAGGGTCGTCCGTGTTCGTCACAGTCAAACGTACTTCTTCAATGGGAGACACCTCATCTTCATCCACCTTCTCTACTGCTTTCTCTATTTCTAGAGTTCCCATGACGATGGAGTTGGGTTTTCTAAACTCTCTGCTTTAATTAAGAGTTTTAGTCTCTATCTCTACTATTATAATGTGGATCGCGTGACCTAAAAATATATTCCTAAAATTACTCATAAATCTCTACTATTGTGGTTAGCGGTTAATATGGGATTCCTCCATACGTGGAACACTTCTACCGAAATTTTTAAGCCCATTAAAGTAAATTCGAATATGACTACAACAGTTTCCTTTCTTTTCTCTAACTTCTTCCCAATCTATCCTTTTTTTGATTCCCAGTTTAGGGGCAACTGCGTGCCCTGTAACCGAGTTTGGATGGGCAGCAAGGCAGGAGGGCCCCATGTTCAACAAGGGCAAATTGGGTATCAAAAAAAATGGGCCCCATTTTTTGTAGGCTCAGGATCCTCTCAAGTTCGAACCCCTAGAGGTCGCACTAGTCTCCTTTTGACACCCCTTAACCATGGATAAGGTTCACTTAGGGGTGTCAATGAACTGAGCCAGCTCGCAAGCTAGCTCAGCTCGATTCAACTCAAAAAAAATGAGTTTGAGCTTTTACTTTGGACTCATTGAGCCGAGCCGAGCCGAGCCGAGCCTTAAAAGTGAGCTCGAAAAATAAACGAACCGAGCCTAAACAATAGGTGACTCGGCTCGGCTTGGCTCGATTAATTTTATAATAATACCCTTTAAAAATTAAATTTATATTATATATTTATTATACCTTTTTTTGGTAAAATTTATATAATATACATTAACGTAATTATTTTTGTTTAACTTTTAACTCAGGCTTTCACGTGACTCACATGACATTCCAAAGAAAAAAATGTCTTTTTAATTTTTTTTAATTGAATTTATTGCTTATCAATGTATTTTAAAAAAAAAATTATCGAGCCGATCTGAGCTCGAGCTCAATGATCTGTGGACGAGCCGATCCGAGCTCGAGCCTCTGGAAAATTCCAACGAGCCGAGCTCAAGCAGTGCCCAGCTCAGCTCGTTGGCACCCCTAGGTTCACCCATCAATCCTTGTTTTTTAAAAATATTAATTCTTTTTTTTAAAATTAAAAACTTTTTTTTAATATTAAAAAAACTCTAAAAACAGTTTTTTTTTAAATTTAAAAAATAATAATTAATATATATATATAAAAAACCAAGAATGAGTGGATGAATCTAGGGGTGGATGAACCTTACCCATGGCTAAGGAGTGTCAAAAGATATATGTGGCAACTTCTAGGGATTCGAACTCGAGAGAATCCTGTGCCTTTTTTATAAGACACAAAGGGGGCAACAACGTTGTTGGGCATCCTAACTCCTCATTTTATGGCTGAATTCGTCACCCACCGAAAGCATGCTTGAGCCCAGCACCCATGACCTGATCGATGCACAACCAGGAGTTCAATCGCGATTAGCTGTGATCCGATCTCCATTTGGTAGCCATCCTTTGCTATTGATCCCACAGTAAAGGCAGTATTGAGTGAGAATATGGTGATCTTCTCACATGCCCTCAGTCTTACTATATTAATTTTTCTTATTAATATATGGGTGGTGCTAGGCGCATCTAAATTCTACTAATAAAAAAGTACAAGGAGTAACCTAAACTCTATGTTGACATTATTAACCTTTACCTTACTTTGTTGTTGATAAAGTAAACATTATATTAATAAATAAATAAAGAAGTTTTGGATTAATTTTTATAATGGTTCTTAGGGATAGAATGGTCATTACAAATTTCATTAATGGCATTCTACGTAAATAATGAGCAAATTAGAATTCTATTAATAGTATCCTATTTAAATTAGAATTCTACACTATTGATTAATGCTGCCTGGTTGAAGCTGATTAACCTATTTTATTTTTCATAAGCTCGAATCTGCTCGGCCCAAACCCAATCCGTGAGATAAGGCTAAAAAAATGAGCCAAGGCTTAGCCTGAGTTAACCCACACCGGCCAGCCCATGATCAATAACAAGGTAATGTGCTTGGACTGTTACATTGTTGGGCCATTGATTGGGTATGAGTTTAAAGGACAAAATTCTATGTACACAACGCAACCTTTAATCAATCATGTGTTGAGAAAGTAGGAGAATAGTCAAAGTCAAGGGTTCGAGATTAGCATAAGGGAAGCTAAGAGGAGGAAACTACCTTGTGGGGCCGTCGCCTTCCTCCACCATGAATATACGTCATGATCTTGGAATGCACCACTGAAAGTGGCAACATCTGTGAAGGGAGTAGGGACTAATGAAAATCAATTACAATAAATAAGGACTTTTTAGAGTCCTTCCAACTCTTTTAACCTACGAATTCTAAACAAGCTATACTTCTTTATTAATTACTATAACCAAACTTAATAATGTATGACTACTTTTCCAACAACCCTTGTTGTTAGAGTTACACTTGAACTCTAATACTTGCCCAAGTTCATCTCCTTCTATTATTGGGAAAGCTACAAGAGTCCTATATTGATCAAACTCTATCAAGGAACGTACATAAACGCTATCAAGAGGCCTTCTGTAAATACCAGAAGAGAAGACTTTAAGGTTTACCATTTTTGTTTTTTCTTTCCTAGGCACATTATTCTTCTTTGGTTTATCATTTCATCTTTCCGTGTATAGCTATTGGCTAGAAATGACGATATTGGTTCCCTTTGTGACGATCCATCTATTGTAAGTATTTTTCCTGTACCGAAGAAAAATAATTGGTTTTGTGTTTGGAAAAAAAAAAAATAAAGAAGAGAAGGGGAAAACGTGAATGACTCAAATCCCACTTATCTGTATTTGTGAGTTAATAGTGGTCATCAACATAAATTCCCTTACAGAGACCACAGAAACCTAAATAACCCATAATAGTTTTTTTTTTTTTTTTTAATTATGCCTTTAAAAACAATTCTTTTTTTCCTGTATCTTGTGTTCTTATTCGTATGTTCACTTTGCAAGCTGATGATGATGTTACTCCCATGGTGAGATCCAGTTCCATGTCACCATCTTCATAGGTAAATATATCGCATCCTTAGTCTCTATTATATATATCTTGTAAAAACATGGATACTTATGTCTTTAAGGTTGACATAAACCAGCTAGCATCAACTCTTGAGGTTGCATTTGCTCATTATCCTGTGCCACCTTCTTCCGACTCTCGGGTATTTGTATTCGCTATTCCCACTATCTGCTTTTTTATATCATCTGGTTGGATTATGAATTTGGTTTCTTTGTCATGGCTCGCAGGATGTACTAGATGTTGAGTAGCATGATGGATCGTCTCTATTTTTGTTGGGTTACCCTGTGTATATACGAGATGCGTATATTAGGTAGGAAGACAATAGACTTGTTTACATACCTTAAACAAACTAACGGTAACACTGTTGGAACACTGAGACATATTTTAAAATTATATGTAGACAATAGGTAGACAATAGCCTTGTTTTAATTTTTGGGGTCTTAACACTCCTATATATAATTATTATTTTTATAATAAATAATTATATTTTTAAAAAAAATTACGTGCTTTTGCACATTTACTAGTATTTACTAAGTATACAACATAAGTGAAAAAAAAAATCATTTAGAAAATTAAAGGACAGTTATGCCCACCATCTTCTTCCTCCTGCACGGCAACCCTTCTCTCCTCCACCAAAAAAATCTGCAACCCTAAACGAGAACTAAACCTATCTAATCATCAAAACCAAAGTGAAAATTTAAAAAAGAAGAAGAAATTTCATGATTAAAGGCTCGGATTTCTTAGGTGGAGGGGTTGCTGCGAAGAATCACATAGCTTAATGGTTCCAGCACTTCATATGCAGGTGATACGCGATCTGCAGTGGCGAGTGCTCCAGCAAAACTATCCAACCCATAAAATCTATTATTCATCATCTTGATGACCATCACAACCACACTCAACAAATTATATAAGATGTCTGTTCATAAAGGAAAAATCTAATTACATGATCTTCCAGACTGCTATTGTTGAAGATAATAAGCTTGATGACGGTTCTGATGATGGGAATGGTGGCCAAGTGTACCATAACTATTCCATTTAGTTTTCTTTTGGGTTTTTGTATAAAGTTTTGGTTGGAGAAAGAGCTTGCCGGGATATTTAATTACAGGGAGAGGGTTTGCAGGAACTATGGCCGAAGAGGGGTTGCAGGAACTAATTACAGGAACTATGGCCGAAGAGGGTTTGCAGGAACTATGGTGTATAATCATTAAAAATTGAGGTGCGCCTAGCACCACCCCTAATATATTTAACTAGCAGAGACCCGTGCGAGAGACCGGATGCACCCAAGAGTTGGAGATAAGAGAGAACTCTTCAATAGTAGAAATAGAGAGGTCTCTAGAATGAAATAATGGATCCCAAACCTATAAGAGTTGGAGATAAGAGAGAACTTTACCATAGTAGAGATATAGAGGACTTTAAGATGAGATAGTGGGTTCCAAACTTATTCGGTGGAGACTAAAGAAAAAATACAGAGTGTTTTTTTGGTAAACTCAATCATACCACGAGAGATGGGATTTGGAGAGCATAGAGAGAAGCCATATTTCTTTATACTATATTATAGATATCACAAATATTTAGTGTAGAAAAAACTAACTTCACATATTATTTTTGATTAATTTGCATGTCTATTTTCAAATTCCATTTACTAGTTACCAAGGAATTGAGTGCTACAAGGCGGGCATACAAATATAGCAATTGTAACTGTCGAAATGTACTCCTCAACCTTTTTCTTTAACACTGTTAGTTACATGTGGAAAAGAACTCCTCACCCTTTGTGGTTAGTCATAGACGGTTAGGATACAAGAGTATACTTAGGGCTGTATTCGAGCTGGGCTTGACCGAGCTTGGCCAAGCCCGGCTTGGCTTGAAAGGATTTGATCAAGGCCCGAGCCCGGCTCGGCCTGAAATGGAGCTTGAAAGCGCAACCCGAACTCAAAATCGTGGCTCGAAACTTGGCTCGGCCCTAATTGATTCAAACTCGAGCCGGGCTTAGCTTGGCTCAAGCTCGGCTTGAATCTTTTTTTTTTAAAATAAGAATATTTTATATTATTTATATATATAATAATGATATATATAAATAATATTTTAATTTTTTTAATAATATTCAAGCCGAGCCTAGTTCGGGCCAAACCGAACCTCAATCAAGCCGGGCCGAGCCGCACAGGGTTGGCCTGAGCTCAGTTTGATTGAGTTTTCGGGCTTTTTTTTAGGCTTGGCTTGACCCGTTCGAGCCTAAATTCGGGCCGATCTCGGGCCGAGCCAAGCCACACCAACGAGCCGATCGGGCTTTGTGCAGCCCTAAGTATACTTTGGGAGTAGCCATAGACTTAGACCTCCTTTACATTGTTTTCTACCAAGCCATAGACGGTTAGGATATTGGATTATACTTTGAGAGTACCCGTAGACTTAGACCTCCTTTACATTGTTATCTACCAAATTATATATTCATTCATACACGAAATTCTACGCTACATTACATGTACAAAGGTTTTTCAATATTTTGATTAATTATAATTAATTTTTTAAATTTAATTAGCCTAAATATTTTTGTAACTGTATATTACAAATTAAATATTTAAAATCTAAATATCATTAAAAATTATTTGCAACTTAGGATTGAAAATTGTTCTTCTATATGTAGAACTGAGAGTAAGAAAAAACAAAATGGGATGAGGAGAGAGGATTGAACCGTTAGAGGGAGAGAGGGTGAGAGATAGCATGGGGGGAGATGAGGTGTACCATTAAAAACTAAGCCCCTGGCCCCACCCAAAAAAAGGATCCCAAAAAATTGGATCAACTACAGTTGATACCTATTAACTTTGGTTAAGATCCACTAACCCTTAGGGTTCAACCATCTAACCTTGGGACGGGGCAGACAGTTTAGAACTGGCGAGGATAGATCAAATCCCATTCCCTCTTAATGCAATTTATGTTAATTCGTTAGAAAGTACGAGAGCTTCTGGAATCTCAATTTATATTCTGACTTCCCTGGGTCCGAATATAATCGTAGATTTGATTTAAGAGGATAGTGGAGCTATAGCACTTTCTAAATTATTTCATTATCATTCTTCTTAATCTAGAATTTTTATAATATTCTAAGTTAATAAATTTAAAACAATTATGTTTATTTAAAAAAAATTTTGCTTTTACATTTCCGTGCATTGCACGGGCCTCTTGCTAGAAGGCCTTGATTACTAGAAAAGAAAATACCCTTGCTTATTGAAATTGCTTAAGAGCATTGTATTTCTGTAGAATCAATCAAGAGAGTTAGCCACCTGTGCCCATATAGACCAATAGAAGAGAGAGAGGTGGGGGTGGGGTTAGTCCTGACCAGAATAACATTATCTACTGTATGTATTGATGTCTTTTCTTTACCTTGAACAGTCTTTTTTCTAAACAGTATCAATGCTAATGAATGTATCTGTTTGATAGAATTATTCTGATCGACATTTACTGTATATATTGATAGTTGTTTAAATAGCAGCAGTGTTTGAGTTTACTTATACTGTATATTTTTATAATTCTTGAACAAACTTCTTGTAGAGGGAGCAGATGTGGACAAGCAAAAACCAATTTCAAGTAGAATAATAATCTTATATTAAAGGCATCTGCAAGTGTCTAGCCCAAATGACACAGTACAAAACAACCAATTTCCTGAATAATTGCACTTCATTAACAAGCCCAAACGCCTTTTGCATTGCTAATTCTATTATGTGCTTAAGCTTTGAGGATTTAAACTACTATGCATTTCAACCTGAAAATATGTAGACAGCAAAGAAACTGTGAATCAAAATGCTGGACACCCATCTACTTTTACACCCTTAGCCGTTGGACAAGTTGCCAATCCACAGTGCTCACCACCTGTGCCCCACCAGTCCAAGCTTTTATTCTCCATGTTAAGTGAAAAGTACAGCAGCACCGCCATGAAGGCCACGCCGGCGTCCAAAGCTGCTGAAAGAATATAGTTGTACCTCTGCCACCATTGCTTCCTGTAGCGGAAAATGAAGAAATTGAAAATAGTTCCGATCAAAATCCAGGCGTTGTAGTTCAATGGTGTTGCTGGTGGCATCATGCCCGTTGCTCCCAGAAGGACTGGAAGGTTAATAAGGGGAATCCAAGATTGCTTGGGGAATGCCTTGTGCAGGAGCCAAACTAGAACTGGTCCTAGGGCACCTCCAAGGAAGAACCAGTTAACTGCAGCATAGTTTCCAAGAGGGCCGAAAATCCGTTTGGGTCCTACCAAACCCCAGATAACAGATGCATCAAAGAAGACACGGTCACCAGGGCATGTCCAAGGACTGTTGGGCGAGAGGAGATCATCCTGGCATATGTTCGTGACTGAGTTCAGCAGCCACCATGCTACTCCCATGTTGATTGTTCCAGCTATGATAGTTCCAATAAACTGGTATGCAGGTGCAAGTGTAAGGCAATATAAGAGTATGACATATCAACAATTGTAGGCACACAAAAAGGGTGTAAGAAATCAATTGTCCAGAAATTAGTAAATTTATCATTTTATTAAGATCATTTGATTTCATTTGAAGGCTTCAAGGTTTCTGTGAATTGCATCCATTGGGACATCTAGGCTCCACTGCATGGGAGTCATTTTCCTCAGTAAGAAAAAGAGAACAGTTTATGCTTCCAGTTCCAGCTATTATAGTAGAGCTATATTTTCCCATTTTGAGTTGGCAATTGCATCATACAAGTACTTTTTTTTTCTTTTCTTTGGGGTAACGGAGGGTGTCCCAAACCCTTTGAGGCAAGGACTAGTCCATTCGGGAGTCTGCACCGACCCACTCAGAATTTTCCCTACAGACACCAGGTAAATCAAGGAGTGGGAGTTGAACACAGGATCACAGGGAGCAAAGGACGCTACCCAACTGCAGCAACCCTTGACTTTCCGGTAAGTATTGAATATGTTATAGCCATATGTGAGCTTGTGTTAGCTGACTTTCTGGATCCACTTCTATTGCTTATTAGATATCAATTGTTGGATTATCGAAGAGAAGAAAGGATGTACCTGAACTATGAACATTGATCTTGGAGGGATCTTCATGTAATGGCCTAGCTTGAAATCGCTGAGAAAGGAGACAGCCTGAGCCATGCTCATATACCCATAGGTTTTGAAGCAGACATTAGCTATCGGTCTTCCTGGTAATATAACACCCATGATGTACTCAGTGATGATATTTAGCCCCGGTGTCTGTAGAGATAACATCAGAGGTAGAGCATCAGGGAGAGAATAACAGATTTTATATAGATACTGACAAGAACAGATTTACATAAATGGTTCTTGAGATAATTAAATTAGGACACACCATGGTAATACATGGCTACGATTTTATATTAAACTCAAAGTGATTTCAGGGTACCTAATTGGACATGTTTTGATTGTCCTAATGGACAGTTTTCCACTGTACAACTACATTGTAGGTACTAGATTATCATGCATTTTAGAAAAGTATCTACTGGGAAAAGAGGTGTTATGAGTTTCCACTCAGTTACCTGATTTGTTGTGGCAGTTATGATGCTGATTGGAAGAGTGAAAGTGAAGGCAAGAAAGCAGGCGAAGATAAGTCCCCACCACGGCATCTGAACCTGATCCTTTAGGAAGATGGTGAGCAGAAGAGAGATCGCAACTGTCACCCCGAGAAGCAAGTGAAACCACCAGGAAGGTATGTCCTCATATTTCATCATCAATTTTGTGTGGATATCCATCTTTCCCTTGTACGAAGCACGATATCGGTGATAGATCTCCCTGTTCATTATAGTTGAGCATCAAACATGACTGTATTGCCAAAGTAAATTGCAGAGCTCTAGAAAATTATAGATGTGTAGGTTAGAATTCGAAATTGAAATTTGTTTTAATGGGAACTTTTAGAAGGGATTTATTTCTTCATGATTAATGGGCAACTACAAGTTACTTCTTAGGAGCATCTAAGAACACTGAAGGAGGAGGGTGAGAAAACCTTGAGTTAAGGGAAATGAATAAAGTTCTTCATAATTGCCATAACATCTGAAGCTATCTTCCAAAAGAATATACGTGTGTGTGTGTGTGTGTGTGTGTGTAAGCTAACTTTCTTGTATTCAAGAGCATGAACTGTATTAGAATAGAGGAATAAAATCTAATGGAATCTGAAAGCAAGAACAGTTATAGAGCAAGTAGTCAAGTCATTGTCAATTCAAAGATAAAAATGTAGAGGGAAAGAGAAGATATGTGAAGATAATATTCTTATTGAAGTATTCAGAAGAACTTCTAAACATCCAACAAACTTGATGCCATGATTAAACTTTTTTGATACTCTGATACTAAAATCTAAAAGCATCCATGAATAAGTAAACACACATTACCTTCCATAGAAAAAGGCCACATGTGTGAGGGTGGCCGCAATGGTGGCAAAACCGAAGCCATAGGTGAGAGCGAAGAACATGCTCAGATTGATCCTTCCTTGTTCTTCATACTTCACCATATCTATCTCGAATTTGTTGTTAACGATTGCTGATATATTATACTTTTGACCCTGGTCCGTGAACAAATGGGAGGAGAAGATGGGGAATGTAGTGGCATTGTACATATTCAGCCCCCAGTAGGCTATGGGGATTGCAATGTAGATGATCAAGGCATAGCCGAGAAAGACATTGACTATGGCAAAGAAAGGGCAAACGAGGGGGCTAAATAAGAAGGAAGCTACAACAGTCCAGTCTAGTGTTAGCGCGCCGAGGCCGAGACCCTTCATGCCTGACCCAATCTGTTGTGCTGTGACAGACTTGGAGTATACCCAGCAGACCCATGAGATGTTTGAGAGTGTTGGGAAGAAGTACCCGGGGAAAATATACCAAGAGAAGCTGCAAACAAGTGCAATCAGGAAGAACTTTGCCTTTGACATTCCTTTCTTATCTTTCTCATGCAAAGCCCTGCAAAAAATTCAAACAAAAAAAGTAGCTCCTATTAGTATAATAATTGTATTTTATTAAAATTAAGGACTCGTTTGGTTCCGTTTGGTTCCGATTGGATTGCCAATTTAATTGCTTGTGACTGGTTTATGATAAAATATGGAAAATAGAAATCGGATCGCAGGGTCTTCTTCCAAACGGACCACCCAATTACTAAGAGACACGTGACAATAATTTTTTTATTTTTATTTTTGTCATTCTCTCTCTCCCAATATGTTGAAATTTGATTTGGAATAAGACCTTGTGGTCCTCTAATCAGACTCATTATGTTTGACAGGTGGTCATAAGCGATTATGAAACAACTGATTTGTAAATAATCAATAATTCCATAATCCCACTAAGTGTGATTATAACGGAGCATAACCACTTATGTAAATTTAATAATAAATTTTTATAAAAATTGATTAAAATAACCCTAAAATTCAAATCAAACTTGAGCCAATCTTGAATCAAGTTCAACTCGAATCTAGCTTCAACTCGATCAAGCTTATTTAAGTCAAGCTCAAACCTGAACATTTGATCTCAAATCAACCTCCAGACGAATTCGAGCATATTTAAACCAAGTTCATCTAAGCTCAAATACAATACATGTCTAACCTTATCCTTATGAAGTAACCAGCTCTCTTTGCGTTCTAGTGTGTACCGCATATGGATCTGAAAATCCGACCCACTAACCTAAATCCTCAAATCTAAGTATCTAACCCTGGAAGGTGAGAAGGGTTGATGGGTCGGGTCCGTAATTTTTTCTTTTCTTTTGCCTAATATCAGGCAAAAGATTAGCTCTGGTCGCTGCCCGAATTGGGCGCCCGGGCATCCACAAACAATATAACATGTGGCAGATGTCAGTCGGCAGAAGCCATTTCACCTTTTCACCTGTCCTCATCATTTTAACTTCTGCCACTAACAACCTTTTCCTTTGAAAATCGCCAGAGGTAATCTTTTGCCTGATATCAAATAACACGTCACCATCAGTCATTGTTCCTTGTCTTTTGCTATTGCTTGAAAGAAAGATTTGTGCGGCCACCAAACTTCGGATAAGGAAGGTGTGTGATTTGTCAACATCGCAATGACAAACGTGCCCTCAATAAAAGAGATGGGATTACAGCTAATTGCTATTGAGCTTAGGAGAGCACGATCGCATATGTGATGTTTGAGGCTGGACTATTGGATGAGAAGAAATTAAATAAATAAATTCAAAAAAAATTCTCTACCAATAATCAAATGCCACATGCAAGTTCGATGTGATCCGATCGGGATGGAGTTTGCTCTTGCTCCAACAAGACCAAAACCGTTTGTGCTGGGCTTTCGACATGTGATAAAGATCGGGATCAGATTTGCTCTTGCTCCAACAAGACCAAAATCGTCCAACTCTTGATGGGCTTTTGACATGCAAGGATAAAAACAAAAAAACACGGAGAATGAAATGACTTCCTTGTTTTATCTCTACATGTCTGGTGTTGAACATAGGCAAGAGCAAGATGACTTTGGACCTTTTGGTCCTGTAAGAGCAAGACTAAATCCGATCCCTTCCCTCTCATACAGGGTTGGGTGAGGGGTTATTTTTGTAACTTACAAAAGGTTGGGAAAGTGGACTTTAGGTAGTGGTATCTTGTTGGTCAAGATCTGGCGGTAAGCGCCGAAGATACCACCATCCCTCTACTTGCTAAATATCAAATAAACAAAGAAAAGTGCAATGCTAAGTTGCTAACCCCACTTGCAATTTCCATACTCTCACTACTTGCTAACTTATCAAATAAATAAACAAAGAGGAATGTTAGTCTACTTGCAACCTGCAAGTTCCATAATCTCTCATGTGTTGCTGTTGGGGTTACTTTTGTAAATGATTAAAACAGCTGCTTGATATGTCCTGCTGTGTCTCGTTGCTTTCAACGTACAATTGACTCATTAGTTGTAGTTAAGGAGCATTAGTTCTACGCCTCCGATTGTCTCTGGGCGAAGCCAGAAAGGGCTCTTGGGTTCCATACATCATACGACAGCTGGTATAAAAATAGAGAGAAGTGAATTATTTTTTTCTTATGATTTTTGACATCTCCCATTTGATATCTCTTCCATTTATTATCACGTACTTCTCTGCCACATGTCTATTTATGTGTGGAGAAGTCAAAATCATGGACCCTATGATTTTGACTTCTCCACCACTTGTCCTTTATTCTATGGAACCCCGAGACAATCCCTTTCTTCGCCCGAGACAAGCCAAAGGCCCTAGTTCTAAGGTCATGTCAGTTTTATTTTTAAATATAAAAAATTGTTTGAGCTCGTAGCATTTATTTAAGAATCAATCGCTTATGTCATGGTGTTTGCTTCGATTTATCATAAGTTATTATATAATAACTGATGATTTTATAATCTCGCTAAGATGAGATTATTGTGTAGCATAACCATTTATGCACAATTTCAAAAATAATCATTTTGCCCCTCGGAGATGTTTTTGGTTATAGGGTTAGACTAAATACAGTCTAATACATTTTCAAATTCTTCTACCCGAATCAATTATGCTTAGAATCTGTTTCTAGATTTAATCTTCTTCCTTGAAATTCAAGGTCCATCAATAGAGGTCTCCAATTTAAAGTTCTTCAATAAACCTTGATACTCTTTTAATTCTAATTAACAACTTTTACTTGTAGAATTAATTTATTTTTCTTAAAAACTACGGTTAGATGATTGAAACCCAAGGATTAATGAATCTTAATCATAGTGAAAACGTATTAAAAGACATACGTGTTGACTACTTGACTCATGGGACATAAACGCCAGCCATATCAGTAGAAAATTTGAAGTAACAATTATTGTAAATACTCAAATTTGCACTCAATTAGATTTATAAGATTAATTAGAGATTCTTCAAAATATTCAATTCATTTTTAAAATGGTTAAAATAGTATTTTTTATAAAATGATTAGATAATTGTTTATTGACCCAAAAAAAAAAAACCAATCAAAAACACATTGGCAATTTTATAATATACTTTTTTACTCTGTTAATTATAAAATTGTCATCGCTGTAGTGCAGAAAGAGAGCTATCAACTCCTTGAAGCAGATCTAGCTCCGGTATTTATAAACTGTTAAAAGATATGTGCTATAAGGACCCACTCCACTCCAATGGTGGCTCACTAACTGACTGACTAACCACGAGAGAGAGAGAGAGAGAGAGAGCACGTACCGGAACAGGGACACCTGAACAAGAGTGCCCGGCCACCACATATGCGCCGGCTCCACCACATACTTCCTCAAGAGTCCAGCCCAACCGTATCCCAAAACCTGTTCCCAAGGCGCATCTTAGCATCAGCCACCGTACAAGCATATAAAAAGAAGAAGAAACAGCATCGTACACAGACACGCGGAGTCGCAGCGCGTGAATGAACAGATCCCGGAAAGAAAAAGAAGGAAGAGATCTACGAGCTAGTGAAGGGAAAAAAAGAAAAAAAAGGGAAATCATCACCTGGGTAGTGATGATAAGAATCCAGCCAGCCAAGAAGGAGATGTTCCTGTGATAGAAGGCCTTGATAATGGTAACGATTCCAACGGCGTAAGCGGATCCGCTCCCAAAAGCGCTTCCAGCGTTGGCGAAAATAGAGATGAGAACGTGTTCCTTCATGTTGAAGGGGCCGGGATTGAGAGAAAAATCCCTGGAGCCGAAACCCAGAAGATGGAATTTGGTGCGGGGGAGGACGGAGGCGAGGAAGTGGCCAATGGGGAGGGAGGCCACCTGAATGGTGATCTGGGATATCACGAGAGGCTCCGTCCGGTAAGCGAAGAACATGTTAAGGAATGACAAGAGGCAACATGAGATGATACCCAGAAACCACATTCGGAAGGTCCATACGGGTAGAGACGGGTCGTCCGTGTTCGTCACCGTCAATCGAACCTCTTCAATGGGTGATAATTCATCTTCATCAATCTCATCCTCCACTTTCTTGTTCGTCGGCGTCTCTATTTCCAGAGTACCCATCGCTAGAGAGAGAGAGAGAGATATGGGTTGTCTTGGAATCCTCACCTCTTTTATTACATCTGAATTTGACTTTTGTATTCGAAAAATTAAGGAAAATAGTGAACGGACCCATGGATCCCAGTTGATAATCTACAGCATCCACCCATTGATGGATGCCCTCCCTCTTAAATGCCCACCACAGTTGGTGAGCATTTAAGAGGGAGGGGGGATGCCTTAGATTCTCTATTGGGATCCTTGGGTCCGCCTATCACTACTCAAAAATTAAAAGCATTTTTGGGGGGAGTGCTAGCTAGCTTCAGTCGGCCGGAGAGTGGGACAAGAAATAATCCAAATCCTTTTCAACCGTGATTTCTATGAAATCGAATTACATCCAATCGCGATTGAATGCATTCTATTAACTTTGGTTAAGATTCACTGACCCAATGAGTTCAATAGCCTGACCTAAATTTTTGGGAAAAAAATATTTAACCTTGGTTGAGAAATTTTAAGGGTTAATATTTTTTTCTTCTAAAAACCAAGGTTAGGTTATACTGTTGAACTTTACGGGTTAGTAAATCTTAACTTAATAGATAACCTTAGGGTACAATTGAAATAAAAAAATGCATTGATTTGATTCCGGTTTCGGGGGAGTTGAGATCATATTCAATTGTCATTAGACTTAGGAGAGTTCAATCGCACTCATACGTCAACAACACGTGTCTTTTAACACATATCAATTGTGGTTGAGATTCACTAACATTAACTCTAATCTTCTAACCTTAGTTTTTTTTTTAAATATTAAAATTAAGGGTTAAAACTTGTTAAAACTTTCGCAATAAGACATGATGGATCCGAACTCTTTCATGACACTTAGAGTGAAAAAATGTTGAGTAGTGATTCGCAGACCAACATGTCCCATGTAGGGGTGTTAATTATTATCGAGCCAAGTGGTGATGTGTTCAAGCTTGTTTTTTAAGACTCGTAATCTTCTCAAGTTGTAACCGGTTGTAACCGGTTTTTGGCATAACTGGTTTTGTCAGGTGTCCCTTTTTACACTCCTTAACTGTGGTTAAGATTCACCTATCCTTAAGGTTCACTCACCTATATTTGGTTTTTAGAAAAAAAATATATTTTAAAAAATTAACCCTAAGAGTTGGTAAATTTTAACCACGGTTAACAAAATTTTGTATTATTTTTATAAAAAAAAACAAAGATAGGTGGGTGAACCCGAGGGGTAATTGAATCTTAACCACGGTTAAGATGTCTCAAAAGGGACATGTGGCCACCTCAGGCGTGTAACCGATTTGTCAAAATTGGTTACAACCGGAGAAGAATACGTCTCGTTTATTAATTAAACAACTTGAAAATAAGGCTTGAGCTTGACTTATTTATTAAATAAAAAAGCCTGAGCTTTAATAAACGAACTTGAGCCATTCGCGAGCAGTTTGTTTCGTTAGATATATCTATTTATTGTTGGTAAAATTTTTACTCTTATTATCTTAGGTAAAGAAATTGTAACGGATAAAATTCGTAAAAAAGAGTAAAAAGAAAGGGTAAAATAGTGATTTCTCTTGCTCATAAATTCTGACAATTTAGCCGTCATAAGCCCACTTGGGCTATGTGCTGGCTCACTTGAGTGTTATCTGACAGGCGATCTTATCACGACTGCACAAGTCATGATGACTCCAAATGCCAATAAATAAGCAAGAATCACCAGAGAGAAGGCATGGATGATGCGCAAGAGAGATGGATGGTGCGAAAGGCAAGAGATGAGAGAAAGGGAAGAAGAAGAACAGAAAGAGGATGGTGCGAAAGGCAGGGAGGATGGTGCGAAAGGCAAGGAGGATGGTGCGAAAGGCAAGAGAGGAAAGAAAGAGAAGAAGAGCAAGAGGAAGAGGAAGAGCAAGAGCAAGAGGAAGAGGAAGAGGAAGAGGAAGAGGGAGATCTGATAACCTTGAGTCGTTCACACCCCTACCCCAAAGTGCTGTGTAGATGGCCACTCACCCGATTCTCTCATCTTCCTTTGGTGTTCTCCGGCTACATGGTGCTCTTTATGGCCTTACAAGCGTTTATGGCCGCCTGATGCCATCACACTTGAACTTGTGCCTGACGCTGTGAATAGTGCCGAATACATTGTGCTGTGAATAGTGCCGAATACGTTGTGCTGTGAATAGTGCCGAATACGTTGTGTTGTGAATAGTGCCGAATACGTTAATAGTGCCGAATACGTTGTGCTGTGAATAGTGCTGAATACGTTGTGCTGTGTGTGGTGCCTAATCCGTTGTCACGTTGTGTTGTGCATAGTGTCGAGCTTGTTGTCCGTTGGCTGATGTACAACGTACCCGTCGTGAGCTGTACAACGTATACGTTGTCCGCTGTACAACGCACCCGTTGTCTGGTGCACAACGGATACACAACGCATACGTTATCAGAGCTAGAGCCACGTCATCCAAGTTACGTTATCAGAGTATGTTGTCAGTGCCTTATCCGAGGTGCCCTACCTGAGAACGTTATCAAAGCTAGAGCCACGTCATCCAAGTTGCGTTATCAGAGTATGTTATCAGAGCTACGTTGTCAGTGCCTTATCCGAGGTGCCCTACCTGCGCATGTTATCAGAGCTAGAGCCACGTCATCCGAGCTGCGTTATCTGAGTATGTTATCAGAGCTACGAGGTCAGTGCTACGTTGTCAGTGCCTTGTCCAAGCTATCTTATCAGTGTTAGAGCTACGTCTTCCGAACTACGTCCTTTGTGCCTTCCGAGCTACGTCCTCTGTGCCTTATCAGAGTTATATTGCCAGTACCTTATCCGAGCTAGAGCTACGTTGTCAGTGCCTTCCGAGCTACGTTATCGGTGCCTTATCCAAGCTGCGTGGTCTGAGCTACGTTGCCAGTGTCTTATCTGAGAGCTACGTTGTCCGAGCCAGTGCTACGTTGCCAGTGCCTTACCCGAGCTATGTGACTTGTGCTACGTTGCCAATGCCTTGCCCGAGTTATGTGACCAGTGCTACGTTGCCAGTGCCTTGCCTGAGTTATGTGACCAGTGCTACGTTGCCAGTGCCTTGCCCGAGCTATTTGACCAGTACTACGTTGCCAGCGCCTTGTCAGAGCTACGTTGTCTGAGCCATATTCTTTATGCCTCCTGAGCTACAATACCCAGTGCCTCACCAGAGCTCGTTCTCAAGTGCATATACCCAGTGCCTCACCAGAGCTCGTCCTCAAGTGCATATGCCCAGTGCCCTCACGATAAGTATCTCTATACTATTATGTGCTTATGTTCATGTGCTTGTGCCTTATACTGTGCTTGTGCCTTGTGCCTTATACTGTGCTTGTGCCTTGTGTCTTATACTGTGCATGTGCCTTGTGCCTTATACTGTGCTTGTGCCTTGTGCCTTATGCTGTGCTTGTGCCTTGTGCCTTATACTGTGCTATGTGCCTTATACTGACTTTATCATCGGAGCTTATTTCAGGGTGCACACCCGCCCCCTCAGGCTCATTCACAGGTGGAGTTTTGCTATTATTCCTCTACCAGCTGAGAGCTACAGACGCGTGGCGTGTACGAGATTTTTTTCCCTTTCAAATTGGCGCCGTCTGTGGGAATTCAACCCACTGTGGGAATCGAACCGTCTATGGGAAAATCCAACCCTCTGTGGGAACAATTGGGAAAAATTGAGAATGAGGCAAAGGGGCTTAGACAATCACAAATGAGGAGCATTCTCTATGTCTGAATGGGGCTTTCATTGCATGACAATAATCAAGAGGTAATTATCGAGTGCTTTCTTAAGTGAATTATCGAGTGCATTCTCAAGTGATTTATCAAGTGAACTGTCCAGTGCATGCTCTAGTGAATTTTCAATATCAAGTGAATTATATCAGCCTATCAGTAAATGATCGATGAACTGTCTAATGAAATGTGTCATAAATGCAATGTCAAATGACTTATCATCTGAGTAGGGTACTCACCACGGGACACGTGTGGCTTATTTAATGAATTGTCATCTGAGCAAATCTAGTGGCTTATACTAATGAAATGCCATCTGAGCATGGTGTCCTATCACGAGGCCTGTCATATGAAATGTCAGTTGTCTGATTACATTTATGATGTGTTATGTTATGCGCCTCCGTACTCCTTTACTGTCATCTCATAATGTGTCTGTGTCTTACAATCGTGATCAAGTGAAAAATCAAGAGACTTATCAAGTGAATAATCAAGAGAAGCGACCAATGCCATATCAAGTAAAAAACATCGTGAATGCAATGTCAAATGATGTCTTATCTGATATGTCTGAATACGGTGATGGGACACTTGTAGCTTCTCCGAGCAAGGTGTCTTACCACACGGTTCAACACATATCTAAGCATGATGCTCACTACGGGACCTCTGTGACTCAGTCAGATGCAGTGCCCAGTAAGCGACCAATTGGCTTATCCTCATACAATGCCATCTGAGCATGGTGTCATGATGCCCCATTACGAGTCATTCGCGTGAGATAGCATTTGTCTATATTTATGATGGTTTTTACTGCAAATTCATCCGTGTGTTTATCAAGTGAATCTCTGTGCTTATCATGTGAATTTCTGTGCTTATCAAGTGAATTTCTGTGCTCATGCACGTTCTCGTGCTCGAAGTGTCTAATGACTTCATTTTTTATGGTGTTGTGTTACATGTACATTTCCGTGCTCTCTGACACATGCTCTGAGGTACTATGCACGAGTGAGAGAATCCGGAGACTTGACTAGGGGCTGATACAAGCTCGTCTTGGCGAAAGCACAACGTATCAGTGACAATGGAGCATCTACAACGGAAGAGAGCGGAGAACGGAGCTCAATCAGTGTCTGCGGACCAGGTATCATTTTTGGGAATTTTACCCATGGAGTATTCTCGGCACCTCGAACGGAGTTCAAGGCACCGAGAAGGGGCTAAATGTAACGGATAAAATTCGTAAAAAGGAGTAAAAAGAAAGGGTAAAATAGTGATTTCTCATGCTCATAAATTCTGACAATTTAGCCGTCATAAGCCCACTTGGGCTATGTGCTGGCTCACTTGAGTGTTATCTGACAGGCGATCTTATCACGACTGCACAAGTCATGATGACTCCAAATGCCAATAAATAAGCAAGAATCACCAGAGAGAAGGCATGAATGATGCGCAAGAGAGATGGATGGTGCGAAAGGCAAGAGAGGAGAGAAAGGGCAGAAGAAGAAGAGAAAGAGGATGGTGCGAAAGGCAGGGAGGATGGTGCGAAAGGCAAGAGAGGAAAGAAAGAGAAGAAGAGCAAGAGGAAAAGGAAGAGCAAGAGCAAGAGGAAGAGGAAGAGGAAGAGGAAGAGGAAGAGGGAGATCTGAGAAGCTTGAGTCGTTCACACCCCTACCCCAAAGTGCTGTGTAGATGGCCACTCACCCGATTCTCTCATCTTCCTTTGGTGTTCTCCGGCTACATGGTGCTCTTTATGGCCTCACAAGCGTTTATGGCCGCCTGATTCTCTCAAATAGGCCATGCTCGCCTGATGCCATCACACTTGAACTTGTGCTTGACGCTGTGAATAGTGCCGAATACATTATGCTGTGAATAGTGCCGAATACATTGTGCTGTGAATAGTGCCGAATACGTTGTGCTGTGAATAGTGCCGAATACGTTGTACTGTGAATAGTGCCGAATACGTTGTGCTGTGAATAGTGCCGAATACGTTGTGCTGTGTGTGGTTCCTAATCCGTTGTCACGTTGTGTTGTGCATAGTGTCGAGCTCGTTGTCCATTGGCTGATGTACAACGTACCCGTCGTGAGCTGTACAACGTACACGTTGTTTGCTGTACAACGTATACGTTGTCCGCTGTACAACGCACCCGTTGTCTGGTGCACAACGGATGCACAACGCATACGTTATCAGAGCTAGAGCCACGTCATCCGAGTTACGTTATCAGAGTATGGTATCAGAGCTACGTTGTCAGTGCCCTATCCGAGGTGCCCTACCTGAGCACGTTATCAGAGCTAGAGCCACGTCATCCGAGTTGCGTTATCAGAGTATGTTATCAGAGCTACGTTGTCAGTGCCTTATCCGAGGTGCCCTACCTAAGCACGTTATCAGAGCTAGAGCCACGTCATCCGAGTTGCGTTATCAGAGTATGTTATCAGAGCTACGTTGTCAGTGCCTTATCCGAGGTGCCCTACCTGAGCACGTTATCAGAGCTAGAGCCACGTCATCCGAGCTGCGTTATCTGAGTATGTTATCAGAGCTACGAGGTCAGTGCTACGTTGTCAGTGCCTTGTCCGAGCTATCTTATCAGTGCTAGAACTACGTCTTCCGAGCTACGTCCTCTGTGCGTTCCGAGTTACGTCCTCTGTGCCTTCTGAGCTACGTCCTCTGTGCCTTATCAGAGTTATATTGCCAGTACCTTATCCGAGCTAGAGCTACGTTGTCAGTGCCTTCCGAGCTACGTTATCGGTGCCTTATCCAAGCTGCGTGGTTTGAGCTACGTTGCCAGTGTCTTATCTGAGAGCTACGTTGTCTGAGCCAGTGCTACGTTGCCAGTGCCTTGCTCGAGCTATGTGACCAGTGCTACGTTGCCAGTGCCTTGCCCGAGTTATGTGACCAGTGCTACGTTGCCAGTGCCTTGCCCGAGCTATGTGACCAGTACTACGTTGCCAGCGCCTTGTCAGAGCTACGTTGTCTGAGCCATATTCTTTGTGCCTCCTGAGCTATAATACCCAGTGCCTCACCAGAGCTCGTCCTCAAGTGCATATACCCAGTGCCTCACCAGAGCTCGTCCTCAAGTGCATATGCCCAATGCCCTCACGATAAGTATCTCTATACTAGTATGTGCTTATGTTCATATGTTCATGTGCTTGTGCCTTGTGGCTTATACTGTGCTTGTGCCTTGTGCCTTATACTGTGCTTGTGCCTTGTGTCTTATACTGTGCATGTGCCTTGTGCCTTGTGTCTTATACTGTGCTATGTGCCTTATACTGACTTTATCATCGGAGCTTATTTCAGGGTGCACACCCGCCCCCTCAGGCTCATTCATAGGTGGAGTTTTGCTATCATTCCTCTACCACCTGAGAGCTACAAACGCGTGGCGTGTACGAGATTTTTTTCCCTTTCAGAAATTATGGTGTTAACTAATTATACTTAAGTTTTGTATTTAAATGAAGTAAGTATATTTTCAATATTTTAGCTTGTTAAGTGTATAATTTATATATATATATATATGTCAAGCTTTTAATGAAACACTTACTTGTGTGTTCAAGCTCGAGTCATTAAGTCAATGCACTTGAAAATCTAATTCAGACTTGACTTGTTATTTAGATAAATAAGTTTTAGTGAGCTTTTAATGAGCTGAGCTCGAGCTGTTCAAGAACAGCATGGTTCATTAACCACCCATTTACTCTCATGTCCCTTTTAACCCCTTTTATCTATGTTAAACTTAACTAAATTAAAATTAATATTTATAAAAGAAAAAGGTTAGATGAATGAATACTAAAAGGGAGAAAATCTTAACCACAGTTAATGAGTGTTAAAAAACAAGGTGTGGATCAATGAGATCTTTCCGCTACCTAGCAAAATGTCGTCCATTAAACATTTCTCAAAAAGAACAGTGATAGGCGTACCCATGAAATCCATTTAGAAACCTAAGGCTGGACTTCATTGGTCCATCACCCCCCTCTTAAATACTTGTCAACTATGGTGAGTATTTAAGATGGGGGTGATGAACCAATGAGATTCAGCCTTAGATTTCTAAATGGATTTCATGGGTACGTTAACTATTTCCTTTTCAAAAATATGCTTTTAATGATCATCACTCCACGTGTTCCTTGTAACCCTAATTTGTTAGTGGTGAATATTTAAGAGGGGGTGATGGATCAATGAGATCCAGTCTTAGGTTTCTAAATGGATTTCATGGGTACGTTAACTATATCCCTTTCAAAAAATATGCTTCTAATGATCTCACTCCACGTATTCCTTTTAACCTTAATTTGTTAGCTTTAACTCTTATGGAGAATACTTAACCTTACTCTTTTAGGTTAAGATGATGGTAACGAAATAAAATTACTTCTATCACATGTCGGATAATGTGTGGAAGCCCAAGACCACCTTTTTTGACATCAGCAGAGCCGATCCTTTACCTAAGATGATCAATAGAACAAGGAAAGTGCTACGATAACTCAGTAGCGAGTAGACATGCCTTTTTTTTATTGAAAAATTGAGGCACGGCCAAATGAAAGATATCATTTTTAAGTCTCAACAATTGAATTTTTTCCAGTAGGCCAAGAATTTCTCAAGAAATAATTTGGACAATTCTGTCATTAACGGTATGTATAATGATTGGATTAATTAGTGCAAAAATGTCAGTGGAGAGAGGTTTCTTTTTGGGAAGTGGAATGATCCTTCTCTTTTTGGACGGCAACATCATGTGATCCAGCTGTCATAAACGACTTGAAGCCAAATCTTCTACGGCGAATCCGGTTATGCCTTGAGTTAGTCACGTGTCCATTTTGACACCTAAGATTTACCCACCTCTAAGGTGCGTTCGGTTGGCGATAAATCGGATGAAAGGAAGGAAAAAACAAAAACTTTAATTTTCTCATAAAATAAGTATCAAAATAAGATTTTAGAAAAAAATTTGTCACAATTAAAAAAGTTACAAGAAAATGAAAGTGTGTTTTTACAAAACCAAATATAAGAAAAGTATAAGAAAACAAATTTTTCTTTTCATTTTCCTTACTTTCTTACCAAACGAACATACCCTTACCCACTCATCCTTGTATTTTTTAAAATATTAATTTTTTTTAAAAATAGTTTAATATTAAAAAAAAAAAACTTTAAAATAGTTTTTAAATTTTAAAAAAAGAAATAATATTTTTTATAAAAAAAAGTAAGGATTGTGGATGAACCCTAGGGGCAGGTGAATCTTAACCACAATTAAGAGGTGTCAAAATGGACATGTGACTATCTCAAGGGATGATAACCGGATTTGCCGGAGAGGATTTGGCTTCAAACGACTTGGGTTAAACGTTAGCGGAACTCCCACCTTCTGGGTTATAACATGAAGCCGGCCTCATGGGCTTGTACAGATTTCATTCCCTTACTAACCCAAACCTCCTAACCCTTACATCCCACTTTTAAACCTCTCAACTTGCTATAAATGTCATTTTTATTTGTACAGTATAAGATTCTTATAAAATTTATTAATTTATTGTGATTTTGTAATTGAATTTGAAATAATAAATTTAATATGTCAATAATCATCTTATTTACTTTGATTACAAATTTGAATGATGAATGGTTTTAGTAATTCTTTTTTATAGTTTAAAAAGTGAAAATGATATATTTTAATCTACCGGGATTGGTAGTCACTCTCATCTCATCCTAAATTCAAATTTGATGCTCTCACGCTAATTTGATGCCCTCACGCTCTTGCACTGCTATTTGGTTACTTAGGTCACTCCATCTCACCTTTCATTTTAGTTTGTGGGCCCATTATGTAGTTATAAAATACTAGCAAGTGGCACGTGCGACGCACGTGAGAGCGAGGGGAAGGAGTTAACCACAGTTAATAGAAGTTAAGGGATACGTGTTAAACCACGGGTGTGATTGAACTCGCTAGTGGCACGTGCGATGCACGTGAGAGCGAGGGGAAGAAGTTAACCGCAATTAATAGGAGTTCAAAGGGACACGTGTTAACCCACGGGTGCGATTGAACTCTCCCCAATTTCAATCGCGATTGGTTGTGATTCTTAATAGATAGATAAGCGAGGGATAGTTTGGAAATTAAATCAAAGGCAAGGGGTAGTTTGGGTTTTAAAGCAAAACATTAAATTAAAATTTTGTTTTAATATAAGGGTAGTATGGGAATTTCGGAAAAATCATCTACGTCCTGTCTCTCCCATTATAACAGTAAAGAAAGATAGATGAGTGGGTGGACCGCTGGATGAGATAGAGAAGGGAAAGAGCTAAGAGAGTACAATACACTGCAACGGATGCAGCAGATTCGCAGTGCATATGCATAGTAGAAAGTGTCATTAAGATTAAAAAAAATGAAATAAAAAAAAGGCCAATTTCCCATTTTCAATGATGTAATCATTGATATTTGGAGAAGGATTACCGGCATCTCTGCCATGTTTTCAAACATTCAATCAAAACATCTTTTATCAAATAAATAAGTGGGATGAAGGTGATAATTAATTTATATAATAAGAAGAATACCAGCACAGTAACAGAATTCGGTTTTTTTTTTTTTACTAACTCATATTATAAGTGCAACACTTGGCATTGCTATCCCTTCATAAAGTTTAATTTTTTTAAAAAGAGATTAATTTTCATGCGGAGCTCTGCATGTGCAGAGCTCCCCGATTACACTGCCCAGGGGTAAAATGTGTAATTATCAATAATTACACATTTTGCCCCTGGGCAGTGTAATCGGGGAGCTCCGCACATGCAGAGCTCCGCATGATATTTAAATTGTTTTAAAAAACAGTATAGAGAAAACAAAATCTTCAAAAGAGAAAGATATGATTTAAACAAGTAACAAAGAGATGCAGGGACACTTATGGCTACCAGACTTTGGAAGTCTACTATTGGGATATCATCGCTTGTAATAAAGATTTTGCTGCCACAGGCCTCCTGCTTAATCCCTCCTTTTTGGAGAGTAGGACAAGAAATGTGTGATCCCTACTTCCCCACCTAAAGTCTATTATCTAACTAAGACTTATTCCTTAGATGTGTAGGTGTACCCCTCTCATGAGGGTGGTCTTAGCAACTAACCAATAACACTAGGGTAGGTTCGTTTGGCGAGAAAGTGAGAAAAAAAAAAAAAAAAAGTAAGTTTTCTTACACTTTTCTTATGTTCGGTGTGTAAAAAACATACCTTCATTTATTTTGCATTTTCTCAATAGTGAGAGACTTTTTCCCCAAAACTTCCTCCATCTTTTGATGATTATTTTTTAAATAAAATTAGGTTTTTTTTTTTTTTCTTTCACCCACTTTCTCACTGAACAATTACACCTTAATGCTATGTTTGGTTGCCGAGAAAATTGATGAAAATATGGAAAAGAAAAGAAAATTTTGGATTTTAATACAATTTTTAGTTATGCTTTGTCTAATTTTCTTTTCCATGTTTTTACTTATTTTCTCGACAACAACATAGGGTAAGAGTACGTTACATTGTTTCTCTCTTCCCCTACCTTCTTTATGGTGAAAACATGTTCTTACTTTTTCTTAGTTGCTTTTATCATCGATCAAAGTTTCACCGTTTAAACCCTCTCCCTTCTTTAAATTTAGTCGGCTGCAAAAATGTGGAAAAATAAGAACATGTTGGGAAGATAGAAAGTGAGGCTAACATCCTCTTTAACAATACTAAGTGGCCGTTTGACATTAATTCTAGTGATATTCTTGTGTTGAAGAACAATTATTCTTCTTGAGGAGTGTCCTAGAAATCACATATGTGCTGAAAATCGTTTGACAACAATAAGCTAGAATCTATTCCAAAGAACAGAAATAATAGAACCAAGTTTGGATGGAACAAAAAAAGATTAAAAAAAACAAAAACAAAAAAACAACAAAAATAAAATCTAAAAAATGTTTTGAAAAGTGGGGAGATTAATGAGCTGCAGTGTGAGAGAGCCCTTTTTTTTATTCTTCCTAAAGAAATAGTTTTGAAAAGTGAAAAAAAATTTACTCATCAATTCTTACTTTAAAACGAGAACATTTGACGTTGATTTTGTCCCCTATGCTACTGCCCAGGACCCAAAAAAAAAAAACAAAAGGAACAAGACAAAAAGGTAACAATATCATTATAAAAATGAATTATCATTGTTTTCAACTTCTCTCCCTCCCTCTTTTGTGAGGTGCAATGTAAACACTAAACAGATGAGAAAAAGAGAACCCACCAGAATGGGCCATCCCAGTCGACATCGATGAGAGAGAGAGAGAGAGAGAGCTACTCGGTGTTTGCCTAGAGAAAGAAATCATAATGATTTTAAGCAATGAGTTAAGATCAGTGCAGTATTAAATTCAAAGATGGGGGTGCGGCCACTTTTTAAAAAAGTAGAAGATCCTGCATATGGATTCCTGTGAGAGATCGAAATACGTAGATATTTTCGGCTTTCAGCCACTAAATTAAATAATGGAGGTTTTGTCATTATCACGATATGAATCCAACAATTTCACGGAGGTGAAGCAATCCAAGCGCGAATGTCACGCAGCTAGAATAAATGATATGGCACCTAACAACAACCATCAAGTGGCTTAGAGGTGGTTGAGCTGAGTTCCTACTCATTTCGGTTTAGACTTGTGGTTCAGCGTTTAAGGTCAAGCTCGGCTTATCGAGATCTTTCATTAGCTCAGCAATACGTTATGCACTTGCCTCAAAAGCATAGGCTTATATTTATTATAAGGGCTTTGCTACTAAGACCGTCTTAGGCTGAGAACACCCAGACCGTGCTCTTAGAGTACAGGATTTTAGGTATGGTCCATTTCATATGGTGGGCCCCACTTGAAATCCTGTACTCTTAAATCAGTCTCAGTGGTCTCAGCCCTAACATGGTCTCAGAAGCATTACTCTTATTATAAATAAAGGTGTGCTAGCCATATTCTCAAGCATTGCCTAGCTAATTTTGACTAAAAACTAACAAATGTCCTTGCTTTCAACTAAAACCACTATTTTGAGAAAAACCAACACATATTAAGGCAAAGAAATGTGTTAGTTTTTAGTTGAAGTGATGACAGTTGTTAATTTTTGACTGAGAATAAGGAATTCTTCTAACAAAAACCAATACATATTAAGTCAAAGATATGTGTTAGTTTTTAGTTGAAAGTTAGTTTTAATTGAAAGTGATGACAGATGTTAATTTTTGACCGAGAATAAGGAATGCCAAGATATGTGTTAGTTTTAGTTGAAAGTGATGACAGATGTTAATTTTTGACTGAGAATTTTGATTGAGAATAAGGAATGCTGGATGGTAGGACTATCATGGCTCTTATTATTACTAATTTTTTTGAGATTAGGATTTCTTTTTCCACACCAAGCTTTTATTTATACACCTCTTTACCTTCTTTTTTATTGGGATTTTGCCGGTTTCATTTTCCCCAAATTGCACTATCCTTATTTGGGATGAACTAAAAGGGAGAAAGTAAAATTGAAAGAGAGTGACACTAGCACTCCCATTTTTATTAAATTCCTTAATTAAGTTGCTTGCTTTATGATTAATCAACTAGGAATCATTTAGTTAAATTACAAAATCGGTGGGCATCTCAATCCTCAACCGCCTTACTTCAAGGAATCGTCTGGTCACATCGGTCTCTTGGATTTTCATCCTCTCCTTCAAGTCATGCTCCTTTTATTTTCCATTCAGACTCACAAATTGCTAAATTAAAATTTACTTATTCAGTACTCTCTTTACGACTTTGAGTATATGTGGCGAGTGCACGACAAGTATAGAGTATTGCTACACTGGGACTACAAGCCTACGCTACTTTGGTGCCTTGACATGTTAATACCTTTTTTTTTTTTTGGCTCGGTATCATTTACCTACGGTTAGATCAATGGTTAGTGGTTAAAGGACTGGAGCTCTTGCAACTCATCACCTGGGGGGATTGGATCCCCAAACCTCCCTCAACAAGAGGCCACACTCCACCACTGGCGCAAGAGGCGGGGTGTTATACCTTGTATGACGTGGCAAGCATGAAGTCTACTCCAAGGAGTCCGGTTACAATTTGAGAGAATTTGAAGTCTTTACTTACTTACTATCTATCAAAGTATTGCAATCCTCGGACCCAGATCCTACTAATTCGTAATTACTGGATAATAGCAAGAGCATAAACCGAAATAAGTGCAAAAACAATTAGGGAAGACTATAGTGTGAAATGGGATTGCTTGAATTATTGCTTAGAATTGTTTTTTTTTGGTATATGTGATACACAATATGATCACGTCTCAAAGTCAAAGTCAAATTCGACTTCAGCCCACCATGACTTAAGGAGTGGAGATAAGTCTAACTGATCAAAGTCCACGCTTTAAAAGTTTTGGTCTGTTTGCCTGTTCGTTGATCTGAGATGTCACATTCAGGAAGAATCCAAAGGTAAAAACCATGGAAAATAGGGGCACCCTAGGCTTGGCCATGGCTTAGCTTAGCCCAAAATCCCAGCTGAAGAACTCAAGGCTGGTTGAAACTATGACGAGAGAGAAGAAACCACTTGGCCCAAGCCTATCTCAATAGTAAGCTTCTTCTTGCTCTTAACCACAATACTTTCAGATTGGGCCGATGCTCATTGCCGATTCAAAGTTAGGCCCCATGACGACCCAATTACCAGCAGGCCTTAATTTAAGCCCAATCCCAAACCATGTACCTTGAATTCCATGGTGCATCTAAAGGTAAGTGCGCCACTTTCACGTGTTAAATAAGGAAAACCGGGTCGATCATTTAATTAAACTTGCATGCTGGATTATATTTCAGAGAGGTCCAATCGAACAGAGAGGCAATGCCCAGGCCTGTAAAAAAAAACGTTAAGGGCCAGGCCTATCTTCTGAAGCCCAAGTTACGTATTATTGACTGTTCAGGCTTGGCCTGTGAATTGCACTGTATGACCCAACTTCATCTAGGGTGTCAATGAGCCAGGATTCGGCTTGTATTTTGTATTTTTAATAGGCCCAGCCCAAGCCCCACTTACAAGATATCTTTGTACCCCAAATTCAGCCCCTTGAAACCCTACACTACAAAACATTAGGCCCATTTAGTGGGCCGAAGCCTGATGTACGTTTCAGCTGTAAATTATATACCCTGCCACGATAATGGAAAACCGGAGAAATTCAATTGATCCATGGGGGGAGTGAGTAATTAATGCTAACCCCTAACCTTTTTTCATAGGTAGCGATGTGAGGGGGCATTTGCAGCCACTGGCTGCAAAACGCCCCTTGCAGCTGATTATTGTTCCACTCTGCCATTAGAATAGTGCTTGTTTAGACATCTTGCTTTTGGTTAGCAGGGCTTATGGTAAGATAAGTGAACTCTGATTCAGGTTCTTTAGTCCATCAACATCAATTTTCATTTTAGACAGATCATAACCTATATGTGGATCTGCAATGGGAGATGCTGCTGGAGGGAGGTATTCCCATCCCAATTGGTAGATACTAGGTTCTCATTCGCCGCTTCGGTTGCAGGACCGACTCCGATTGGTAGAATCTCATCAGCCCAGCTTAGATTGGGACGGCCAATCCAGACTAGAAGAAATTAACAAGCATTTAGATTTAGCCTCACATGACTGAACCGAACAATTCAATAACCATTTACCAAATGAGGTTGGGCAATTCAGCTTTATATACTGGCTCATCAATACATTTGGGCCTTGAATTGAATCCCAAACCTGAGTCATGGGCTCCTAAGTTGGCCCAAAACTATTTGTGTGGCCCATTAATTGGATTAAAATTGAGACCAATGCTGCATCAAAAGGGTTCTAGATGTAATTGAGAAATGAAACGATAAGATGATATCTTATGCACCTTCTTGCTTCTTACGATGTGGTGGGTCCCTTGAGAAGCTTATGATGGGCCCCATGTTGAGAGGCTTCTGAAGTACGTTTATTTTTTTTGAGACTTCAAATTTTTGGCACAAACGCTACATTCATTCCAAGGACTCGAACCCGAGTGTTTCCCTTGGGAACAAACTTTCTAGTTGGAGGAAAAACAATTCAAACTTTCTAGATGAGGTCCCCTTCGTTTGTGGTTAAGAATCTGGGAATTATGGATAGGACATGGATGGCTGGTTTTGCGATGATGTCTATCACACGTGGCACCATTCAGGTTGGGAATTCATTCCAATCTTATTTACTAAAATTCCTTACATACTTGGAATTTTTTTCCTTTCCCACTTTATTTCCCCCTCAAATATTATATTTTGAAAATTATTATCTTACTTTTTTAATTTAATAAAATTAATGATGAAGTTATATATCTCTGTTTTTTTTTCTCTTCTCTTCTGTAACGAATTACAAAATTATATGTATTATTTAAACTGTGTTTTAAGATGATGACTTTTATTTAGAGGGTGTGGCTATTTATGGGACCCGCACGTCATCATTAATTTGAGGGAATGTATAAAATTTAATTCCTAACTCCCAATGGATTGATATAAATTTCTGATTCAAACTTAGAGCACAATCAACATAATAACACCCTTTCATCTATTTATTTATTTGTTTGTTTATTTGAGTAAAAATGGAGTATAATTGTGATTAAAAACAAGATTTCCACCAGCTTAGGCCCCTAATGATTCACTGGCTCTTACATGGTTAGTGCTACGTACTCTGAAACTAGAGGTTGGAGATGCTTGGATTTGGGTCACAGACTCACATACCGTCCAATCTATGACTATGTATTAGAACATACTTATGAGTGTCACGGGTAATTTACGTTGTCAGGTAAATCCCGTGCGGCACTTGATCAATCCGTTGATCAAGTCAGCCTACTCAAACAGTTACCTAAGAACAAGAGTAAAGCACACCACAATGCACAAGAAAGAAGCAAAGATCAATATTATTGTATAAAGGGAAATGTTACAAGACACTATAGAGGTACTGGAAATAAAAGATACTAGGGGAGCAGGTGATCAAAGATGGTGCAAAGACAACCCACTCAAGTGAACTACCACCTCCCTTACAAGGTGGAAAATAAACCTTTTACCCTTTGGCAGAAGGAAACATCCTATGTGCTGGTGGAGTCATACTCCCTTATTACAAAAATGTCACTAAGACTTTAGCGACTAAACTACCCTTTTACAATAGATCAAAAAACATATAAAAATAGTACCACCACCAAGGCCATGCAAACATTGCTGGACGAATGGTCGTGAGGAATGGCATGGAAGAGATACTACTGGTGGAAAACTTAAGATCAAAAAGACAGCTAAAACGATCCTCATGGAGATACCCACTAACCTCTATGTACCTTGTAGTCGTAGGCTCTTACTACCATCCTTGGGTGGGCATCAAATTGTCTATGGTAGATGTCAGAAAAATGATCTTGGGCATCCACACATCATCTAACATGTAGAGATAAAAAAAGAAGTCATTTCATTTTGTCCCCATGTTTTTTCTTCTCCTCACTTTATATCTCTCCCCCTTTTTATCGGCATATGTCGGATGGTGTGTGGATTCCCGAGATCATTTTTCTGGCATCGGTTAGAGACAATCTTACCTATAGTTGAGATGAGATATGGTGTATTTCATCTCACCTTATTACACTACTTTGTATTCTCTAAACTTATCTCTAATACTTTCATTTTAATTCTTTTAAACAATAGTTAAGGTTTACTAACCCTTAGAGTTAAAAAACTAACCTTACTTTTCAAAAAAAATTAACTACATAGGTTAAAACTTCTTAACCATAGTTCAAGGCAGTTTAAAGGGTTTTGTGATGGGCGAGGAACAGACTATTACTCTTATAATAGTGTTCTTGCTTCATATAAAATTTTAGGAAAATGTTTAGCTTACTGAACCATAAGCTAGATAGCGTACCACGGTCTTCATTGTCCGTAACCCTTTTTAAATACTCACTAATTGTGGTTAAGATTCATCCATTCCTATGGTTTATCCATTCAACCTTATAAGAAAAAAAAATTAATCTTAATTTAGTTCAACTTAACTACGATTAAAAAAGAGTCACTGGAAAATAAAAACAACCGAAACTGATACGAAACGGGTGATATGTATAGGCATTGCTAGCCACATGTAAGATATTTATACTAATATGAAATAGGCGATACGTATCGTTTAGTTGTTATTATTATTTTCATTCATTGTATAATTGTAATTGTGTTGTTTTTGAGTGACTCCCATGACTTAATGTTTGGTAAATTTGGTTCATATGACTCATTTGATTTTTTTTAAAAATTTAATTTATTTATTAAAATAGAAAATTTTTTTTATGTATCATCTGAAAATTAATACCGAAATCGATATATATATATATATATATAGGTTTCGTTTGGGACATATGCCCTGGAACTGTATTTTTAATCATTGCATTGGACACTCCGGTACGATAAATAGCCTATCGCGGTTTGATAATTCACTGATCAAAATTTTAATACGACACCTGATCCATTTGTGGGATCTACCATTATTTTTCTTTATTATTATTATTAATTCATTTATTTTATTTTTTTTATTTTGCTGTGGAAATTACTTGTTCGTATATTTAAAATTTGCGATTTTGCTTTAGAGATTAACAAACAGACACCACCAACCCAGTGAAATGAAGGGAGAAACTGAAAAGAAGGGAAGGAGACATTAGAATACAAGAAATTTTGGGCACTCGATCTTCTTTTAACCACCAAAACCAGATAAGAGAGAGAGAGAGAGATATGGCGATGGCAATGGCGCTTCGCAGGCTTTCCTCTTCCGTCAAGAAGCCGAATCGGCCTCTCTTCAATGGTGGTTCCCTCTATTACATGGTTGGTCTTCTTTCTCTCTCTCTCTGTTTCTTTTGAATTTCATTTTCTGTAGAGACGAAAACCAGAGCTTTAATGGCAATTTTTTTTTCTCTGTTTTCTTTTTTAAGGCGTCTTTGCCGAACGAAGCTTTTTACGAGAAGGATAGATGTCGTGCTACGGTGAGCAGTTTAATTCTCTTTTTTTTAATTTCCGATTTACAATCGTATCTGTGATTATTTAGGGTTCATTGCTTTGTTTAGATGATCTCGTTTTGTCTGCTTTTGTTTTGATTCGAATTCGGAAAACTTCATTCCAGTGGCCAAAGCAGTTGAATGCTCCTCTCGAGGTTGTCGATCCCGAGATTGCCGACATTATCGAGCTCGAGAAAGCAAGGCAATGGAAGGTGTTTTATCACAACTTTCTCTTTTTTACTGCTTCAACATTCACTTTGGAAATTTTAGATTTCATTTAGATGTCAAATGTTTGAATTTTGATTAACTAGAAACCTGCTTTGAGAGTTTCTGGATTTTTTTTATTCTTATTGTTAATCTGTAATTGGAATTCATTTCATTGTTTTTCTTTCTTGGATCTGGCCTGGGCCTCAAGTTGCAGTTTAGTTAATAACACGATTTTCTTACTGGGAATTTATTTGTGTTTATGAAGGGACTTGAACTCATACCTTCGGAAAATTTCACATCTGCATCAGTGATGCAAGCTGTTGGATCTGTCATGACCAACAAATACAGTGAAGGATATCCTGGTGCTAGATACTACGGAGGAAATGAGTATGAGGAGCCACTATCATTTTTTCTATCTAATAGTTGTAATTTATGCAATATTGATTGACAGGGGCAGAGCCAGGGGGGGGTACATGCCCCCATGAAATATATATATATAAGGGCATAGCCATGGGCATGAGAATCAGTTGCCCCCTTGAACTTTTGAAAAAAAGTTATACTATATTATTTAATTATTTATTAGGGCATGCCATTGGGCAAGGGGGGCAACTGCCCCTTGAATTTTTTAATACAAAATATATCTTTTTATACTATGTTATTTAATTATTTAACGGGGCATAGCCATGAGGCAATGGGACAATAGCCCATTAACAAGGAGAAACAATACCCATAGGATATGTGTGAAACGTATGAATGAAATGGCCCATGAACATAGTCATTAAAAAAAATCTCAACAAATCCATCAACAATTACTAACATTTATAATCAACCGTCACTTGCCCCCCCTACAAGAAAATTCTAGCTCTGCCCCTCGTTTCTAATGTCCTTTTGTGTATTCAAAATTTTATTTTCTTGTTTATATTTTATTTATAAATTTCCTTATTAATTGTGATTTAAAGGATGGGTCTTACATCCATTCAGGTACATTGACATGGCAGAATCCTTATGTCAGAAGCGTGCCTTGGAAGCTTTTGGGTTGGATCCTGCAAAATGGGGAGGTATGTGTGTATGACTAATGTTTTTGGCAAGAGAAACCTTCTACTGCATACTTTTCTTTTTTCCTTTGTGGCTTAATTGGTGTTAGGGAACGCTTACGAAAAATATGCAGACATGTGGATTTTGCCCTTTGGGAGATTTTTCTGTACTAAGCAGATGTTATTTGGTACTTCTAGCCTAAACATTTGTCAATTTTTACAACTTTGGAGATTGTTTGTGTGACTAAATGAAGAAGTTGAAGTAGTATAAAACAACATGCTTCCTAGATGGCTTGTTTAGCGAAGGATTTTTCACACACCAAATATCTTACATGTAGCTTCTTAGGTGGCAATCCAAAAGATATCCACGTGTTTGCTGCTCGTATAGGAAATTATCAGTCCAATAGACATTTGCAAGACTGCAACACGCACTTTTAATCACATTTACCCGGGAAAAAAAATTCTTTATCTCTTAGGTCTGATTTCTAACTTTTTTTTGGTACTACATTAAGAGAGACCATTTCTACTTTAATTGTGTTCTAAGCTACTAGCTTTGCTAAAAGATTAATTTACTTTATTTCTTGCAGTGAATGTGCAGTCGTTGTCTGGCTCTCCTGCTAATTTTCAAGTTTACACTGCATTGTTGAAACCCCATGAGAGAATCATGGCACTTGATCTTCCTCATGGTGGGCATCTTTCGCATGGCTATCAGGTGCTTACAATTTTCCTCCAGTTGAATATTTGCCACATAAATTGGACGTTGTTGTCCTGCATCTTGACAATTTGCAAAGACAAAGCTCGATGAACACTTTTTTTATACCTACAAATTGACCTTTCCTTAGTGATAATTATGTATCTTCAAAAGTTGATTCAGTCTATTGCAATGGTTACAGATACATCAAAGGCGTCAGCACTTGCTCTGTATTGCATTATCATTCTATGAAGCATGTTTTTGTGTCTGCTAACTGGTCTTAGCAAAGAGTTTCTAGATTGATTATGTACAAGATCAAGTTGATGACTTCATTTTGTGTTGCAAGTTTGTATGAACACACTCTTTGAATGTCTCACTGAACAAACTAATACATTTGCTTGACTAGGTGTGCATGGAAACTGATTGTACACAGAAAATGAGATCCAATAATCTTTCCTTTTAGATAAAAGAAAAAAGAGAAGTAGAGTATTTAGCATACTGTGCATTTCGACAGGTTGTCAAGTTGACAATTTCATGTGTGACCTTTAAATTCTTGTTCTGTATATTTTTTTGATTATAAGTTACAGTGAACGAATATTATGTGAACATAAAAAAAAATTGTTTCATATGACACATGGTTGGAATCTACATTGCTCATGGAAGCTAAACGAATGCATTTCTTCCGGAAAATTGGGAAGGAAAACTTCGATTACTGAATTTTTCAAGCTGAGCGACGAACACAGAAATTAATTTGCACACACACGTACATATATATTGTCAATAAAAGGCATGTACTACACAGGCAGCTCTCTTTCTCTCTCACACACACACACATACACGCAACACAAGTATAGGATGCAAGCAAGCCAAAGAGCATCATCATCTCAAACCATAGCCAGCTTTAATGTCTCATTTTCTGAAATTAACATTTCTATGTTTGGAAGAGACCACCACAATGTAGACAATTTAGAAAGACCATGGATATCTTTTGAATCGCTGGGACATCATGTATATATCTTGAAATATTTCTATAAAAAAATATATTTAAATACCTGAAATACCCAGGACATGGAATATTATTATTCTTACTCCTATGGCGATGTTTCTTATGCATATTTGTAATATCTAGAAGTTTTTTTTCTTCCAAGAATATTACAATGGGGGTTGGGAGTGAACTTGAACCTTGATATAATTTCAAACCATAAAAATGGTTTTACTTTCGTGGTTTGAAGTGTATTTGATTCTGAATTTAGGAAATTCTTGTCATCTAAAACACTATTGACTGTTTCTAGTTATAGGATACAATATATTAGTTTCATCATATCTTTTGCTATTGTGCAGACTGACACCAAGAAGATATCTGCTGTGTCTATATTTTTTGAGACAATGCCATATAGATTGAATGAGAGCACTGGTTACATTGACTATGACCAGGTAACTTTTCATATTTCTCATTATGCTGTATTTTCTTTCTGATATGTTGTGTTGTTGACAGTAATTATAGTCTTGCTTAGGTGATTCAAGTTTTGAAGCAAAAGAATTATTGGGGAAGAAAATAGAAGTCAAGCTCTGTAGAATTTTGGAGAAAAACAAAAGAAAATAAATGAAGTGATATAGGGATTACAAAATGGGTTGTAGGGAAATGAACCGGAACCCGACCCAAGGTTCCAAAACCTTGACCTTAATTTGTGTGAAACGTTTGGCGTTTTGAGCGAGTTGACGTGTTGGGTTGAAAATTGTCACCCTTATCACCACATTCACCAAACGAGCTTTTGATCTTATTTCATCTTCAGGTTAATTGTTCAATTAATGATCTTTAAGCTATAGACCTCAGACTTAACCATTATGTGTTCCTACATGCTACCTAACTATCATTAGGAAGATCCAGAAGTCAACATGTCTTTAGAAACAAAGCATAGTGAATTACACCTAATTACATAATAAATATATAAATGTTGAACTATATAAAAAAAAACATTAACAGAAAATAGAATACAATAAATACCTAGAAAGAAAAGATGTGGATTAAATGTGTGAAGATTCTTATTTTCGGTGAAAATTTTAATTCTTGTGAAATAGAACAGTCTCCACATAAAGCATATATGACACCCCCTCCTCCCAAACACACCCTAGATCCTTTAGCAATGCAGCTGACTGAGCCACATCACTTAGAGCTGTCATATCACTCCCAATAAGTAGACAACTATGACTTCTATAATTCAATTACTTGTGAAAATGTGATGCCCTTATTAAAGTTTAACTCATGGGGAATATGCAACTAGATATGGGATTTAGAAGTACACTTTACCTCCCACTTGTGTACAGATGGTCATTTGTATTGGATAGAACTGTAAAAACATGTATCCGCAAACTAGAGAATTTAGGTGCACCATACACTTAAACAAATGAACTACTAGACATGAAATTCAAGTTTTTTAAGCATTACTCAAGAAAATGATTTGGCCTTCCTGTGACTTAAAATTAGAAAACTTGAAACTCTCTTCTTTCCAAATATGATATTCTTCTGGTGTATATATGCAGTGATATGGACAGATTGAGAAGTGATGCTAATTTTTGTATGCATGGATTAGCTAGTATTGGCTAGGCACATACTTGACTTTTGAATTTTGATTAATCTTGCTCTCATAGATTGTACTTCTGTAAGCATTTCTAAATTGAAAGTTAACTTATGTGAAAGGAAAAATATCATTGCAGTTGGAGAAAAGTGCCACACTCTTCAGGCCTAAACTAATAGTTGCTGGAGCAAGTGCATATGCACGCCTCTACGATTACGCCCGTATTCGCAAGGTAAATTCCATTGGATTGAACTACAATAATCAAGACAACATTATCCTGCAGACTTTTGTCTTGACCTTGTATAATAACAGTTTTAAATCCTGAGGATACATTTTTCATGGATTTGACAGGTCTGTGACAAGCAGAAAGCTGTACTATTGGCAGATATGGCACATATTAGTGGGTTGGTTGCAGCTGGTGTCATCCCATCTCCTTTTGAATATGCAGATGTAGTGACCACCACAACACACAAGTCACTTCGTGGTCCGCGAGGGGCCATGATCTTCTTCAGGAAGGGAGTGAAAGAGATTAACAAGCAAGGGCAAGAGGTGAGTCGTGTAAAGAAAAAATCACTACTTCTTAACTACTTTAGGTGTGCCTTTTCCAGCCCCGTTATTTTGCTTCGCATGCCATTTTTTCAGTCATTTTTGGTTCCTTTCAGTACTGAAATTGAGGTTCTGAAGTTTGAAGTATATGGAACAAAATTTAATTAGTTACTTCCATCTGAAGGTGCTATATGACTATGAAGACAAAATCAATCAGGCTGTCTTTCCTGGGCTTCAAGGTGGTCCACATAATCACACAATTGCTGGCTTAGCTGTTGCATTGAAACAGGTCTGTATGCTGACGAGATAATTTTCATCTGTTTTGGAAATTGAAATGAGATAATTTTCTTCTTCTGATTTTGTCTTAGTTTTCTGTATATGTGCATCCACTGGTAAATGTGTCGATTTAGTTTTGAGGTTTGTCTCTTGAGTTTTGTTTTCCTTGTTTATTATCGTTGATAAACTACCATAGCGGTCATGCATACAAAAGATATTTGTCTACATGGTTCACTGTTATTCGGCCTGTCAGATTTTTATAGAATGGAGTGTTTTAGTTATGTAGGTTAGTAGTATTCACGAGCTCTTCAAAAGGTTGTTGTGCTGAGAAATAACACAAGTTTTAGGGATGCCACGTAATAAATTCTGGAAGCTATGCTTTCAATCTTTAGGATGCACAGATTGTGCTCATTGAAAGAGGACCGGTTAATCATGCTCATACTATTTGGAAGTACCGAGTTTGGTCAAACTAAATTACACAATAGAGTAAGCAAATATTTGCATGTGTTTAGTAGATGATAGGATAGCATATTAAGCATTTTTTTTTTTTGTTCTTATTGTGGCCAAGCTCATGAAGATTAATTCTGTGACTATTGTATAAGTGCAGGCTACAACTACAGAGTATAAGGCCTATCAAGAGCAAGTTCTCAGTAATTGCTCAAAATTCGCCCAGGTATGACTAAAAGACTTGTTTCAAACCTTGGTACTGAAGGAAGTTGTTCTGGATATGATTTTCTCTTGTTCCCCATTTTTAACTATTACTTGGTGTATTCTCGTTATTACTAACTGGTTTTCTTCCAGTAGTATGAGCTTCTGAAGCTACTAATTTTGCAGACTTTGGTAAAGCATGGCTATGACCTTGTTTCTGGTGGAACTGAGAACCATTTAGTCTTGGTGAATTTGAAAAACAAGGTAGTAAAATATCTCCTTTCTTTGACAGTTCTTAATTCAGAGATTTCTATGCTTCAGAAATTCGTGTAGGAAATCTTCCAACCTGGTTGTTCTCCACAGCTCTGGTGACAACTCTTAACTTAGTGACTTCTATGCTTCAGAAATTTCTGTGCAGGAAATTTTCTAACCCTATTGACGACCAGTTCTCTATCTTGAGGTTGTGACAAATTTGAAGTAACTAATCTGCTATAGAAATTAAATTTGAGAAAATTTTAAGTGACCTCATGTAATACGTGATATATGTTTGCTCCATCTCTAGATGGACTCTAAATATTTTTTAGCATGGCTTGGATTTTCTTTCTACAGGGTATTGATGGCTCTAGAGTTGAAAAGGTGTTGGAATCAGTTCACATTGCAGCCAACAAGAACACTGTTCCTGGGGATGTGTCTGCCATGGTTCCTGGTGGCATCCGAATGGGTAGAGGCCTCTTCCTTGGTCATCTTGTACCTGTCTCATTCTTAGCTAAATTAATATGGTTTGATGAAATCCATGTTTCAGGAACCCCAGCCCTCACTTCAAGGGGATTTGTCGAGGAGGATTTTGCAAAAGTAGCTGACTTCTTTGATTCTGCTGTGAAGGTGGCCTTGAAAATCAAAGCTGAAACAAAAGGTTCCTGATTTTGGCATCATTTCTCAAGCATATATTTACATCTTTATGTGTGCTTTATACTTTTTAATAAGTACATGTGTGCGGGTCTACACAGATTGAGATAGTTGAATTTGCTAACATGATGTGCATGCTGTTGGTTTTCGAAAACCAGGAACAAAGTTGAAGGACTTTGTGGCCACAATGCAAAGTGCCCATATCCAATCTGAGATTACAAAGCTCCGTCATGAGGTTGAGGAGTACGCGAAACAATTCCCAACCATTGGATTCGAGAAAGAAACAATGAAATACAAGAATTGAAGAAGGATCTTGTTGTGCAAGGTATGTAGCTTCCAGTGGATTACTGAAGCAGATCTCACTGAACATGGGGTCTTTTTTACTAGGATTAAACCTTTAGGAAATCATTATCTGGGAACACAGTGATTGTGTTCTCATTCCTTTTCTTTCTTTCTTTTTGCTGAAAATAGGATGCATGAAACTTAATTCTACAAAGGTCATTACCAACAATTTTTCGAGAAATGCCACCAAAATATGCTGTTCTTTTGTGCAAAGACTGGATAGTGGCCTATATATATATATATCACATTTTGTTTTTCAAGAAGGTGTCCAACTTTGCTGCTTGTATCATATGTATCTAAGCATTTCACATTGTAATTATTTCTCACCCTTCTTTGTTTCTTTATATATATTTGCTTGGAACAGACACCTGAACCATGTGGCGCAAAGGTATTTTTAAAGTCAATGGAAGCGAATGAGAGTTGGAAGTCTTCTGTAGGTTAAATGGTTATCAACCATGTGAATTTAGAGCTTGCATCAATAAAATCCTGCAGAACCTTTGGTGTAGATTTTCATTGTAGCGTGTATATATATTAACTGATGCTTCATAAAGTATATAGTTGCCATTATTTTGAGAGCAAGCCTTTTGTCTGACATGTTTAGCTCCGTTTTGGACCTGGTAAGAGTATGGAATATTCCTTATGAAAGTATTTTTGGCTTCACACAGGCATGTCTGGAAAAACTCTCTGAAGTAGATTTTTTTTTGTAATCAATTTAGAATAGGAATACTTGGGGTGGGGATGGACTGGTAGCAGATTACCTTCATAATCCAGTACTCTCCAATTTGTCCCACCTAGCAAATCTCTTAAACCAAATTCAAACTTATTACATGATCCTAGACAACCCTATTCGTTATATGGCCCCTTTTTTTTTGGTGGGGGAATGTTCGCTATATGTTTTTTAACCACATATACCAAACATGATGGGTTATTTTAATTTATAATCATCGATTGGGTTGATTTTCGCTTAGTAATCAAAACTTAGTCATGTAGCTCCTATGTGAGACCTGTGACTTGTGGCAAATCCAATCGCTAAAATTTGAAATTCACTTGTTCGTGCAAAACAATTTTTTTGTGAAAATATGGAATTGCTATTCTGAGAACCTTAATTATTTTGGATTTATCTGATTTAACACCTGTTTATGAACAGGAAACCCCAGTTCTGAAGCCTTGTTACAATGTGGGTAAACAATCGCCCACATGAAGATAAAAGAATAATACGGACAGGAAATATAAAGATGAAACAACCTTAATTATTTTGGATTTATCTGATTTAACACCTGTTTATGAACAGGAAACCCCAGTTCTGAAGCTTTGTTATAATGTGGGTAAACAATTGCCCAAATGAAGATAAAGGAATAATACAGAGGAAATATAAAGACATCTTTTTTGGCTCCCAGGAAATAAAACACTATGCCTGACAATATAAATAAGAACTATGCATGTTGCATAAATAAGAACTATGCATGTTGCTGGAACCGGTGTCCCAGTAATCTTTTTATTCACTGTCAGTACCTTATTTTAACTATTAGGGGCTATATAGTAGGTTAAGGACTTAAGGTGGATCATGATTCGTGTTAATATTATTTAGATAATTTTTTGCAGCAACCGTAATTGTCAACCTGACACCACCCTCTGCTGAGTTCGAATAACTGCCAATCACGATTGAACACCGGGAGAGTTCAATCGGACCCACAGGTCAACACATGTCATTTTTAACCCCTATTGACCATGGTTAAGATTCTTTAATCCTTAGTGTTCAACAATCTAACCTTGGTTTTAAGAAAAATATTTTTAAAAAATTAACCTTAGGATTAATAAGTTTGGGAAGTGATTAAAAACTCTCGATAGTATACTATCAAGAGTTGGGTCATCCGATTTAAAATCTAACGGCACCAAATATAAAGTGGGGTCTACCATTAAATGCATATGAGCCTTTGCGCCGATAAATTTTAAATGGAATGGTCCCGCTATCGATGATACATAGTACATACTATCAAGAGTATTTTTATTACTTTCCAATAAATTTTAACAGGAAAAGATTAGCTCTAGTGAACGCCCGAGCCAAGCGCTCGGGCATTCACAAATGATGGGACATGGGGCGTTTTAAAAGGGAGAGATATATGTTGTATTGGGCTCGTTTCCGCAAAAACAAGAAAGGGCCTATCAATCGGCCACTTATGGCCGATCGATCGGTGGTACGACGGGACTTGAGCTTGGACCGCCGATCGATTGGCCGGGGTGCGCCGATCAATTGGTGAAAGCGGGAATTTTCCGGAAATTGTTATTTTAAGTTAGTTTTGCTTTGAGAAACTCCAATTCCGTGTGGGAGACTTTCTAATTGTCTAGGTCTCTTATTTAGGCCTATAAATATGTGGTTTTGAGTCTAGGGTTTAAGGAAATGGGAATGCAATAGCATTGGAAGTGGGAGATAATAAAAAGGGTTAAAGCATACTAGGGCTTAGGAAAGGTTTAAGGGATGATAGATAGGGATTCTTCTTTGGGTTTTCATAGAGAAGTGAGTTGAGTTCCTCAAGGTTTCTGTGAATAAAGAAGTGATCGGATCTTGACCCGTAGACGTAGGCAGGTTGTTGCCAAATCATGTATATCTCTTGTGTTCTCTTGTGAGTGTGATTTGTTTATTTTTTTCCATCAGGTTCCATTATTTTCCCCTAACAATTGGTATCAGAGCTCCGGGTTTATTATTTTTCAATAGCTTCGAAAAATTCTGGACAATTTTTCCTAGAGAAGTTTGATGAAAAAGAGAGTTTCAATATGTGGCAAAGGAGGGTAAAGGATGTCTTCGTTCAACAGGGTCTCGCAAGGGCGGTTAAGGGGGATTCCGGTAAATCGGAAAAGATGTTTGATGTAGATTGGGAAGACATTGAGGCGAAGGTAGTCAGCACAATACGTCTCTGTCTTGCAGATAACGTGATGCATAACGTTATGGATGAAGAATCGGCACCGGATCTTTGGAAAAAGTTGGAAACACTCTATATCGGAGAGAACCTTACCAACAGGTTATACTTGAAAAAGGAGTTCAATACTTTAAAGATGGTAGAGGGTGCAGATCTAATGGAGTACATTAATGTGTTCAACCAGATCTTAAATCAACTGTAGAAAGTTGGTGTCAAGGTGGATGAAGAAGACCAGGTCATGGGGCTTCTTACATCACTTCCAGACTCATATGATCATTTGGTGACAAGCTCATGTATGGCAAAGAGACATTGCTAATGGAGGAGGTCACGGCGGCACTACTCTCTTACGAGATTAGGCGGAAGTCATCGCATGATGAGAATAATCATGTCATGATTGCTCGAAGAGGAGGAATGGACTTGGAGAGATGATCTGGAAAAGGCAGGGGCAGATCCAAATCTAAAAGAGAAGGCAGAGTCCAGTGCTATCATTGCAAAGAATTAGGGCACTTCAAAAGGGAGTGTCCGAGGCGTGCTGATGGGAAGAGGAATTCTTCCGGAAGAGATTCTTCAGCAATAATAGCAACGGACAATGAGGAATACATTGGAGATGTTTTCACAGTCTCCAAATGTATGGACAATTCTTCTGGTGAGTGGATTTTAGATTTAGGGACTTCATGTCATACTTACTCAAATATTTAATTTTTTGATACATTCCAAAAGGGGACAAGAAAAGCATTCCTGAGTGATGGATCTAAATGTGAAATCACGAGGTTTGGTAATGTAAAGATAAAAATGGTTTACGGAGTAATTCAAACTTTGGGAAGAGTAACTTGTGTCCCTAAGTTGCGAAAGAATTTAATATCTCTCGGGCAATTAGACTTCAAGGGCTATTGCTACACAGTTGCAGATGGAGTTATCAAAATAAAGTAGGAAAAGCAGGTTTGCTTAGTTTTAATGAATGGGAAGAAGTGTGATGGATTATATCTCCTGGAATGGAATACGGTGGTAGGTAGAGCTACTACAAGGTCTACAGGAAAACGAAAACCTGATGTTGTGCAGAAGATAGAAAGCTCACCTAAAATCTCTTTCGTAGTCGGTGCAAAGATGAGTATTCCGGTAGGTTTTCGTAAGAGATGAGATGGTGATGATGTGCCTTTGACACAGAGAACGAATCTATGTCGTCGTCCGAGATTCTTCTAAATTGGAGGATGGGTTTCAGGCTACACATGGATTTTGACCATGTTCATCAGATCCGGTGGAGTGTTTTCCGGAGTTGGATTTGAGGGAGTGTGTAGTTGGTGGGTCTTTTTCGCAGATGGTACAGAGGCGGGCAAGGTCAAAAAGATTGTTTGTGGTATTTATAAATGGGGTGACAAAACTTTGAGAGAGGTTTTGGTTTGAAGTGGTGGTGTTTCACAGATGTTGGTGAGGCAGTGTTCTATCTTGGAAGTTTGCTTGGTGATTAGTAAATCAGTTCTTTTGATTCGTGGTGGTGTTGCAGAATTCTCGTCAAGATGAAGATTTGTTGTATTTGGCTCGTTTGCACAAAAACAAGAAAGGGTCGATCGATCAACCACTTATGGCCGATCGATCGGTGGTGCGACGGGACTTGAGCTTGGATCGCCGATCGATCAGCCAGGGTGTGCCAATCGATCGGCCAAAGCGGGAATTTTCTGAAAATTATTATTTTAAGTTAGTTTTGCTTTGAGAAACTCCTATTCCGTGTGAGAGACTTTCTAATTGTCTAGGTCTCTTATTTAGACCTATGAATATGTGAATTTGAGTTTAGGGTTTAAGAAAATGGGAATGCAATAACATTGGGAGTGAGAGATAATAGAAATGGTTAAAGCTTACTAGAGATTGAGAGGGTTTAAGGGAGGATAGATGTGGATTCTTCTTTAGGTTTTCATAGAGAATGTGAGTTGAGTGCTTTTGTACTGATTCTTCAAGATTTCTATGAATAATGAAGTGATCGGATCTTGACCCGTGAACATAGGCAAGTTATTGTCGAATCACGTATATCTCTTGTGGGTACGTGTTTTGTTTATTCTTTTCCGTCGGATTTCATTATTTTTCCTAACAATATCAAGTAGGGAGAAATCAAAATCATGGAGAGAGAATGAAATGATTTCTCCCCCAAATTATCATTGGCCAATCATTTGTGGATGCCCGAGCGCTTGGCTCGGGCGTCCACCAGAGCTAATCTTTTGCCAATTTTAACGCTCTTACTCGAGCTCCTCCCACTCTTTTGACATTCCACGCCGTCATTTCAATGATTCTTGCGTTAGCCTAAATCTGCAATGATTGTGATAGTTCATGGTTGTGGTTAGAAAAAGATAATGAATTTTGCGAGAATGACACTCTTCCTTACCGATCGAGAAACTGGATAAAATGGCAAAATGCGTTTTAGAGGAGCAAACACATGAATGATGGCGCGCACTCATACATGCGAAGGTGGCACTATCATTACTTTTAGCAGGAATGCTAGCCGCACTCTTCTTTTCCCTACAATATCCATTTGGGTATAAACAAAGGAAAATAATCACCTCCTTAGTCGGTGACGTGAAGAAGTGCATCTCGGGTGCCTTTTAATGTCACGTGTCCCCCTTTTAACTTCATTTAACCGTGGTTAAGATTTACTCACTCCTAGATTCACTCATCTATCTTTAGTTTTTTTTTAAATAAAATAAAAAACAATTTAACCATATGAGTTAGAAAAATTAACTAGAGTTCATGACCATTGAGTTGGCTATGGAGCGAGCTATTGCTTATAAACAAAGACTTATGAACTTATGGTGGTCGGTGGAGCACGAGTACATAACACTGAAACAAAACCCGATTACGAAATTTTTTTTGAAAGGAAAATAATCTCATCATGGGCGAGGAGGAGAAACTGCGTCTCCTCCCATTTTTTTTTTGCCACATGTCCCTGTTAATTTCTATTAATTGTGATTAAGATTTACTAATACTTAGGATTAAAGCAATTAACTTTAGTTTTTAGAAAAAAAAAAAACCCAAGCACAAGGATAAAACTTGTTAATCATAGTTCAAAAGCAATTAAAGGGATTTGTGAGGGCTAGGAGCAATAGTCCCCTCCTTGGCCCGAGGAGGGGATTATTGCTCTTTTACGAATTAAGAGTAAATCTACATTCCCTTACTTTGTAAGACTATCTAGTATCACTCTGAGCGTATCCTCTACAAGTAAGTTTATGCGAGTACCTGTAACCAACCCACGCATACCCATAAAAATGCAACTCAATTTCCTTATCTTTTTTCTTTCTCAAAATCTTAGTAAAAGTAGGGTATTACAAAAAAAGAGCTCCTTACTAAAAGAGGGATACTTGTTGAGTTGTTAAAGCATAAATCAAACTGTAAGTGTGTGTTAGTTTAGTTGGTAAAGTTTCTTGACGTCATACCAGAGATGACTTGGGAACGAATCTCACCTACATCAGGGTTTAGGGAGTTTATGGGAGGGGGAGGGGGAGGACTATCCCTCATTGTGTAGCCCATAGTTCCATGTGGCCTCCAATGAAAGAAAAATCAGAAACCATATACCATATTTGTTATTCTGGCCACAGTCGCTTATAGAACTACAAATGTCTTTTCTCTCGGTACAAATGTCAGCTTTTCTTTCTTAAAAACTAACTTAGGTGAACAAGGAAGCAAAGCTTGGCCCATTGGTTGAGTGTGCATGGCGCCACTCACTTCACCAGGATCTAAGTACTTGGGAGGGTGTGATGTTGGAAAATCTACCGACCACTAAACTTTGAACAGATACTAACCTTACTAATTGGGGGAAAAAAACTTAGGTGAACAGAAAAAAAGATTGGTGTGTAGTTGGCTAGCATCCTGGTTTTGCTCCCTATGGTTATGTATTCAACTCCCACTCCTCAACTCACTCTGGTGTCCATAGGATAAATTCCGAGTGAATTGGTGCCGACACCCAAAGGAACTAGTCTTTGCCTTGAAGGGACACCCTTTGTTACCCAAAAACAAAGGTCGTAGTAGATCATATAAACCGTTTGCCTTCAATTAGAAGTATGGCCTAGCGGTCTGGACCAAAGCCTTTAAGCCTACCAAGGAAAAATAAGATTTTTTTAGAGCTCTAATAATCAGGCCTCATTGAGCTGGGCCAAACTCAGTAGAAGTAGCCTAGCGGTCCGAGATCGAATCACAGCCAATCGCGGTTGAATTCATGGAGAGTTCAATCTCTCCCACAGGTCAACATGTGTCCCCTTTAACTCTTATTAATTGTGGTTAAGATTCTCTAACCCTTAGTGTTCAATAATTTAACCTTAGTTTTTTGAAAAAATATTTAACTCTGGTTAAGAAATTTTAACTCTTAAGGTTAGTATTTTATTTAAAATTAAGATTATATTATTGAACACTAAGGGTTAGAGAATCTTAACTATGGTTAATAGGGATTAAAGGGGACACGTGTTGACATGTGGAAGCGATTGAACTCTCCCTGAATTCAATCGCAATTGGCTGTGATTCGATCTCTAGCGGTCCGGGCCTAAGCCTACCGGCGACCTCAACTATGTAATCAACCCGGCCAAACTGTGGTCTAGCCTTACCCATCGACGAGATCGAATCATAGTTAATCGTTATTGAACTCTCCTTGAGTTTAATAACACGTGTCCCTTTTAACCATTCTTAATCTTAGGATTAAATTTTTTTTTAATAATAATCAAGATTAGATTGTTGAACCCTAAGGATTCGTGAATTTCAACCACATGTAATAAGGGTTAAAAGGGACACGTGTTGACATGTGGGTGCAACTGAACTCTCCCCAAGTTCAATTGCAATTGGCCAATCTCCCATTGACACCCCTGTGGGCCCTAGTGGAAAAGAAAAAGGAAATGTTTAACTGACAGCAACATTCCACCCAATGTGTAGTTCTCATTAGGGCTGTCAATGAGTCGAGCCAGCTCGAGTCGAGCTTGAGCATGATTAAAAAGCTCATCGAGCCGAGCCTAGCCCAATGAGTGAGCTCGTTTAGATAACGAGTCGAGCTCGAGTAAGAGGTAGCTCAGCTCGACTCAACTCGACTTGACTAATTCAATGAATATCCATGTACAGTTATATCCCTGCCAATATTGAGTTTTACATTAAAATTATAAGAAAATGAAATAAGTTTTTTAAATTAAGAACATGAAATGTTCATCGGGTTAGTGAAAGCACTATTTTATCTTCTCATTTTCTTTGTATCCCACCATTTAATCTCTTAATTGTTAGAATATCGTTCCCACTGTACATTTTTTTAAAAAAAATTAGAGCTTAACGAGCCAACTCAAGCTCGATGATTTGTGGACGAGCCGAGCCCGAGCTGACCTTTTCGAGCTTGAGCTAAGCTCGAGCCGAGCCTAAGCAACATCAAAAATCCAATGAGCCGAGCCTGAGCAATGCCCAGCTTGACTCAACTTAGTTCGTTGACACCCCTAGTTCTCATTGGTCCATGCCAACCTTTTTAACATCTGTGGTTAAGATCCACTCACCCCTAAGGTTAAGTAATTTATCCTTAGTTTTTAAAAAGAGAAAAAACAAAATCATTAACCTTAATTTTCTTAAGTCTAACCATAGTTAAAGGGTGTTAAAAAAAATACGTGGACACGGCATTTGACTTAGATAGTCAAATGAGGGGAACGGATTACCACTGGCAGATGCCCAAGGCCCAGCCTCGGGCGTCCATACATCATGCGGCATGTGGCGCTTAAAAGGGGAGAAGTCATTTCATTTTTTGACTTCTTCCCAACTGATATCTCTCCCACTTTTTATCACCACATGGCAGGTGATGTATGGACACCCGAGGTAGTCAAATTTTTGATTTTGCGGAACAACCGTGCGGCGCCTTGATCATCCCATGATCTCGACTAGCCTTACACCATTACACTATTCGTCCACTGAACCGACTCAACGTCTTGTGCTACAATGCTACGACAAGGTACGACCCACTATCGAGTCTCATCCACTAAGCTATGTTCAACTGGCTTACGCATTACTTCATCGTGTCGCACCCGACATTCGTCAAACACATAAGGCTCCCACGTCACCGAGGTTCCGTCTCAAGCATTTCCCATAATGCTAAGGTTCCCCGATTAAGCCGAACATCCAACACGGCTCGATACTTTCGAGCACGACTATCGGTCATCCCAATGTATTGCGGATAACTTAGGAGCATCACTGCCCCGCTTACCGAGCATTGAAGGCATAACGCCCACAACGCGATCATCAGTTCTCTGATCGAGTATCCAAACCATACCTCGCATCCCTCCTAGACGACCATATTACATACCGCACGCTTAAAGGCCGAACTAGGGTGAAACCTCTTGCACGAAGGCTCTTACGCAGTGCTAGGATATCCGTCTCCTTTGCACCGTCCTTGGATTCAACCATCCAAGGAGACTTCAAGATCCCCTTTAGGATCTTAGAGCCCACCCCCAACTCCTTTGAAGTTGCTCATTAGGTGGCCCCAGATGTGTCACAATGGAAGGTAGAGTTACGTCATTCTCCTCAAGGTGGATGATAAACCTTTTACCCTTCACCAGAAGGAAACATCATCATTGCTAGTGGAGTCATACTGGTCTTTTACGGAACAGTACACTGAACATCCACAAACCGTCTGTACCATTGAACTCGTATTAACTTTCTCTTCGAATGAAAATACTATCGGCCCTACTTCCAACATACCATGTGGGCTCCACAACACTCACCCACATGTATCCGACCAAGCACCAAACTCAAGCTTCACTCCATAACTCTTCGTGTGCACTTTACCTAGGGCTGTCAACGGATCGGATTCGGACCAAATCTGCCTAGATCCGAATCCGATCCAATTAAGAATCCGACTGATCCGAATCCGATCCAAGATCCGTCGGATCATGAAGTAACCGATCCGAATCCGATCCGATTATATATCGTCCGATCCGAATCCGATCCGATTAAGGTTATTTTAAAAAAAAAAAATCTATTTTATTAATAAAAAATCTAATAATACCTTAATTAATACTAATTAATGTTAATTTTTTTAAAAATTAATATTTTATACATAGAAAATCTAAATAATATATTTAAAATTATTATTATTATCGGATCGGATTTTAATCGGATCGGATCACCCTATATCCAGATCTGATCCGATTATAATCGGATTCCACCGATCCGATCCGAATCCGATCCGACGGATCACATATAGGGTCCAAAGTCCGGCTAATCGGATCGGATCCGGTCCATTGACAGCCCTAACTTTACCCAAACCATAGTACCTTATACATAACATTAAGACACTTCTATGCCCTTCACTTCAGTACCCAATACAAAGGCATCAACCTTGCACCACGTTACGCTATCGCTTGCATAGTGCATCGCTTATCTCCTAGGTACCGCATTGGCATCCCTTACCCATAGGGCGTCCGCAAGAGGTAATCCGTTTCCTCAATCCCCCCCCCCCCCCCCCCCCCCCCCCCAAAAAAAAAAAAATCATATACGTTCTGACCGGAGGCATTGCGTAAGGCTGAGGTAGACACACCCAGATGGCCTCGGATTAGGTTAATTAGATTAGAGTGGAAACAGTGGTACAGAAACCCGGAATAATGACAGCTTGCCTTGAAGAATTCACAGCAACAAACTACAGAATCATTAGTTCAATACCCTCTCATTTTGCTCCTCGATCCTCTGAAGTCAGCAATATTAAAATAAAACCCCATAGCTCTCTCTCTATCTCTCTTGCTTACTTAGGGAATGAAAGTCATAAAGAGATCTGGAACAGAAGATAAAGGTGTCTCCTTTCAATTCTTCTCTCTATTTTATCTTTTCCTTTGCCTCTTGATTTGGACATTAGGGTTTAAAATTTTAAAATATCCACACTCGAGCGTTTCCACAACTGTCTCTATCTTGTGTTTTCTTGAACTTAAATTTTTTATTTTTTGGGGGGGTTTTGGCCTTTTGGGGTAGAATTGAATTGAGAGGAGGAAATGGCGAGAGCGGGAGGAGTCACAAACGCGGTTCATGTAGGCATTGCTGTCCAGGCAGACTGGGAGAATCGAGATTTCATCTCTCATATCTCCCTCAATGTTCGTCGCCTCTTCGAATTCCAGGGACTGGGAGAATCGAGATTTCATCTCTCATATCTCCCTCAATGTTCGTCGCCTCTTCGAATTCCTCATTCAGTTTGGTATGCCCGATTGAATCGTCTCTATTGATATCTCAAATCTTCTGTTATTTTGAGCTCTTCTGTTCTGTTCTGTTCTTGTTTGCTGTGATGAGGAATGCTCTCTTTTGTTGACAATGGAATAGGGAATCTCTTCTGATATTTTTCCTATTTGATTTTGAGCTGTTCTGTTCTTGTTTGCTATAATGATGAATGCTCTCTTTTGTGAATCTCAAATTTTTCCTATTTATTTTATTTGATTTTGAGCTGTTCTGTTCTAGTTTGCTGTGATGATGAATGCTCTCTTTTGTTGACAATGGAATAGGGACTTTACTCGGAATTTGTTGGGGTGAGGTGGGCTGGAGTGTGGGGGAGGGATCTTTGTAGTGATGGGGCCTTAATTACTAATGTGAGAATGCTGGGGCGAATGGCGAGAATGTGAAGGAAAGTAAAAGAGAATTGAGTTTTCTTCCACTTTCCCAGCATTCCCTGTGCAAGAAACTATTTTGGATGTGAGCCAAGTTCAGATGGGCAACAGGGCACACTGTTGCCCATTTGTACCTAAAAATGTGGGGCCCACATTCAATAAGGGTGGACCCCACATCAACAAAGGGTGGGCCCACAAGTGTGGATATTGTTTTGGCACAAATGGACAACTGTGCCCATCCAAACTCCATGTGAGCCCTGCCAAAAAGTAATTTGATTTTACGGGCGATTAAGGGTTGACTGAATGGTGCTAGCACTCTCCCAAACCAATGTTGTTTGCTCTGTTCGTAAGATCTGATGACTCTGATTGTGGAATACCAATAGACCTAGGTTCAAAACCCTTGATCAACAAGCCCCTGGGTAAAGAAATGTTTTTTTTAAAAAAAAAGACGACTTGCAAGCAGCTTAATTACCCCTCCCTCCCAAAAAATAAAATAAAAAATAAATAGTTGAAAAGATAGGGACCTTGAATTGTTGAGACTCATAGAATCTGTCCTGTTTTCAATGTATTAGAAAGAGATGTTGGGTTGTTGCAGTCTGAAAGATAAAGGTATTCAAGATTGTAGAACAAATCAAAATTTTCGTTGCTGTCACTTAATTTTGGAATGTATGCTTACACATACATGGGGTCACATTCCTTGCCTTTTGAGTACTGAGGCGACTTTGTGAAATGGGTCTAGGATTTCTCTTTAATCCCATATTGTGTTTTATTGTGAGCTGTATACTAGAGGTTGCCTGATACTGGGGCTTGTGCTCTTCCTCCCTAATTATATCCTTTGCAGTGTGCATGGTATCTTCCTATCCTCTTACAATAATGTGTAAGGTACTTCTCAAGTCCAATGACTGATGAATTTCCTGACCAACATAGCTTCTTTTTTTCCTTTTGTCTTTTTTGGATTGGAAAGGAGTTTGTATTCAGAATCTCATTCCAAATGGGAATGATTTATCTGCATGTTTCCTGCGTCAATATAACTATTTTGAGAGATTGAGGTCGAAGCTTGCTGCGATGTGCAACTTTCCTTAGATGCATTTTTATCTACCTTGGGAAGGATGGAAGTCTTCTAGTTAGAATTTCTAGTATGTATAGTTGAGACAACGTGAAACTTTCTATTCTGGGGTTCGTTTCAGTTTCAAAAAGAGGCTTAGGCTCTCTATCCTGCACTGACATTTGCTTCCAGTGGAGTCTTTTCACCTAACTTTGAATTTAATTTGGATGTTGTTAGTGAAGGTTGCCAATTTTAATCACGTGTAACTGTTAGTCTTTTGTGGGATTAATTTTGTTTGTGGCTTTCACTCATGTTTTATGATCTCCTCCACTTTCAGAGGCTACAACAAAGAGCAAATTGGCATCTCTGAACGAGAAGCTTGATATGCTGGAGCGACATCTTGAGCTGCTTGAAGTCCAACTCGGCACTGCATCAACCAATCCTTCTCTTCTTACCTGATGTCTTACTAGATTATCTCAAATGGTGGGGAAGAAAACAGTACAAATGACACACAGACACACAAAACGACATACACACACACCTAGAAGCACCCTTTGGTTTGGATTGTGAACACATTATTTTGTTTTGGAACCCAACCTGAAAGGTAACTAATGTTCATTCTTTTGGGTTTATGTTTTGTTGCTAATTGTGATTTCCACTAAAATTATTGGGTATAACCGGTAGTCTTCTAGTTATTGTACTATACTATTATAGTACTAAAATTCTTACAAACTATATGTTCTTACCAATCAGACTGGTCGACTACCATCTTGATATCCTATATGTTCTTACTAATCTCAGATTATTGGTTGGTCGACTTCCTTCCTAGTCGATATCCCAGTCGTAAGTGGTCTCTTAAATTTATTTGACAAAAGCTCACAAAAGGTCGAACCTCTTGAATAGCTGAGAGAACAAGTCTAATAAGTAAGGATTCATTATATATATAAGAATAGTTTAAAATAAAGAATTCCTCTTTTTAGGGAATCTTTTTTTTTTTTGTGAGGAGTGTTTGTGTCTCGGAGAGCAACCGACTAAATGACTAATCCTCTGGGCACTTGGAGCCCCCCCCTAATCCACAAGCATCAGGAAAGTCAGGTGCAACTGCTGTTTCTGTTGCCGATGAAGAAAGAATTGTTTTAGATGGGAAGGACGAGGATGTCGACTCCTTGTTGAAGGATTACTTATTGAGAAGCCTAAATTTACATTCGAATAGAAGGATGATGATTACATGCTGGACAGACAAATGCATCCTTGGGTCTCTCTATCTGCGCATAAAAAAAGAAACCCTTGGATAACTAAGTGATCAACTTTCCTGAGGTAATAGCAGATATTTTAAAAAATTCTCATAAAATCTCCCATTCTATTTGGTTAAATGTTGCTAATGAAATGGACTCTAAAGAGCAGAAACATCCTAGGACAGTTCACGCTCGTTCAGTTATCATTACCCGGTCTAAAACAAGAGGGCATCTCTTGTCGGTCTTCCCTCCCCGTTTTAATGATTAATGCCCTTATATGGAATATTAGAGGGATAGGGAACTCCTGTACCCGTTTTAGAATAAAGAATATTATTAAAGAGCTTAAGATTTGCTTGGTTGCGATTATTGACCCCAAAACAAATTCTAGCTTCATGTCTTTTGTTGGTAAGGATATCTGTCTTCTTAATATGGCTACTAACAGTGATTCAGATAATAGAATCTGGGTTTTCTGGAATTCTGATGTCATTATCTCAGGCTTTCACTCTTCTTCTCTCAATTTGCTTGTATGAATATCAAGTACAAAAATTTAGAGTTGGTGAGGACTACTTTTGTTTATGTCAGCTGCTCTAGTATTGACAGAAGAGTTCTCTAGGACGATATTTTGGATATTAGTTGAGGCCCCTCTATTCCTTGGCTTGTGGGTGGTGACTTTAATGTGGTTGCTAATGTTTCTGAAAAGAAATGTGGTAGGTTTCCAAACATATCATCCATGGAAGATTTCAATTCTATGATTGCAATTTGTGGCTTAATTGATGGAGGTGTAATGATAGAAAGGGGGCTCACCGTATTTGGGCTAGGATTGATAGAGTATTATTTGATGTTGATTGGTGTAATATGTTCCTTCAATCGACTAATACTCACTTGGCTTGCAGCCCTTCTGATTAATCACTCTTCGCTTTATATCTTGATTTCTAAAAGATCAAGGTCGGCCTTCCCCTTTCAGATTCCAGAATATGTGGCTTAAAGATGCAGGGCCTTTCTTGATATGGTTAAAGATTTTTGGCGTATTCCTCGGATTGGCAATCCCTTAATGCAGTTCTTCTTCAAGTTAATGTTCCTGAAGCCTATCATTAGAGAGTGGAATAAAAATAAATTTGGCAATATTTTCCTCTCTACCAGAATGCTTGAGAACAAATTATCTAACCTTGACGAAGATCTCCAAGCTTCTTGGTCAAAAGACATTTTTGAGGAGTTGCAGACTACTACGGAGTTAGAAAAATCTCTTCAGAGCATTAGCTGAAAGAGGGTGATAGGAATACGAAATATTTTTATTCCATAGCTAATATAAATGCAAAAAGAAATTTTATTCACTACATTAATGATGACAATGGCAACATACTTTCTTCTAATGATGATATTGGCAAAGCAGCAGCTACTTTCTTTTTATCTCTTCTTTCTTCTGAGGAGCATACGGTTCCGAGAATATTTTATCTTGTATTCCCTCCTTAGTTCTGAAGCCGATAGAGAAGATTTATGCAGAATTCCCTCTTTAAATGAGGTTCATGATATTATTTTTAGTATGTCTGCTTTTGGGGCTCCGGGTGTGGATGGTTTAATTGGGCTTTTTATTAACATTGTTTGGATATTATCAAAGTGGATTTAATGGCAGCTGTGGTGTTTTTCTTTAATGAAACATTGGTCCTGAGAGCTTTCAACTCTACCTTGATCTGTCTTATTCCTAAGAAATCTGATGCTTCATCTTTTTCGGATTTCAGACCTATTAGCCTCTGCAACTTACTTTACAAAATCTTGACTAAAATTCTAACGACTTGATTCGGTTATATATCTTGCCTAAACTCATTTCAGAGGAACGATGTGCTTTTGTAAAGGGGAGAGGTATTGGGGACAATATTTGTCAGAGGAACGATGTGCTTTTGTATTTGTAAAGGGGAGAGGTATTGGGGACAATATTTGTCAGAGGAACGATGTGCTTTTGTAAAGGGGAGAGGTATTGGGGACAATATTTCCATAGCTCAGGAGTTGACTGCGGATTTAAATAAATTAGTCAGAGGTGGTAATGTTATTTTTAAATTGGATATGGCAAAAGCCTATGACAAGCTGGAATGGGATTTCCTATTGGCTGTCTTATGCAAATTTGGATTTGTTTGGCAAGCATTTTATCAGGTTAATTAAAACTTACATTTCGAATCTGTATTTCTCTATAGTTATTAATGGGGAAATTCATGACTTTTTCCCTTCTTCTCGTGGTCTTAGACAAGGATATCCGATTTCTCCTGCCTTAATTATTCTCATGGAGGAAATTTTGAGCAAAGGTTTAAAGAATATTTTCAATTCGGGCTATGTGAGCTTCTACTATGGGTATAGGAACAATATTCCTGCCAGTCACTTGTCATTTGCTGATGACACCTTAATTTTCTACAATGGCCATAAAAGATTTATATCCAATTTATTCCAGTTCATCTTTGAGTATGAGAAATCTTCTGGCCAGTTAGTTAACAAATCCAAAAATGAGGTTTTTGTGTCTTCCAATCGTCATTTGAGGTACAGAAACAGCATTGAGGCAACCTCAGGCATTACTTGCAAGGAGGTTCCTTTTATCTACCTTGGTATTCCTATCTTCTCTGGGAGATCCAAAATTTCTTACTTTGATTTCTTGATTGAGAAAATTAGAAGAAGAGTTGAAGGCTAGCATGGTAGGCTTCTTTCTACAGGTGGGCGTCTTATTTTCATTAATTATCACATGCTTGCTTCTATTCCTATTTATACTTTATAAAGGTGTCATTAAAAGGGTGGAGACTATTTTTGCAAATTTCTTTTGGAATGATGGTATGAGTAACAAAAGGGTCACTGGATTAGTTGGGATCAGACTACTAGACCTAAAAAGGAAGGTGGTCTGGGGATTCACAAATTGGATGATATTGCTCAATCATTTCAATTTAAAAGAGCTTGGATCCTTTTGAACTCTAATGGATTATGGAGTTGGTTCATTAAAAGGAAATTTTCTTAAGATGCTCAGCCGTGGATGATTTCTAGTAATCCTGGTGATAAGAAATGGTAGATGGATATGTGTTTCAGCATAAAGCAGGTTCTAATCAACAGTAAATGATATTTGGGCAATGGGGCTAATATAAATTTCTGGTTGGATAATTGCCTCTTATTGAGGTGGCTAGGCATCATCCTACCTATTTTCCTCTTATTAGCGATCTTCTGAGCAATGCTGTCTAGGATCTCCAATATATTGAAGCTCTTCTTTCTTCAGATATTTTCCAGGAGATTATCATTAATCTTACAATTATCCCTTTTGAAGTGGATAAATTGGTTGGTTAACTAATAGTTCGCGATCTTTTTCTGCAAAGTCGTCCTGGGAGCTTATTCGGATCCATGGTCCTTCTATATCTTGGTCCACTTTCATCTGGTCGGCGAATTTGCCCTCTAAAATATCTATTCTTATTTAGAAAATCTTCTTTAATGGCCTCCAAGTTTATTGCAATATCCAAGCGAGGAAGATTCCTCTAGTGAGTAAATGTTGTTGTTGTGTTTCTCCGAATGAGGAATCTCTTTCTCGTCTCTTTAGCACTGTAGAGCTTGCTTCTTCATTATGGATTCCTGTTTGCAATATCCTTTGTGTCCTTTGGGTTTAGAATGAGTCTATCCAATCTCGTCGGATTAGATTCTTTAACTCTACTAACTTGGGGACCGTTAGTGGGTTTCTGCATATATTTCTTCTTTGCATTATCTGTTGGGAAATTTGGAGAATGCGGAATTCTTGCAAGTTTGATGATTAAAAAAAAATGAATTCCTTATTTAGTTCACTCCAAAGTTATTGATTGAACCAAGAATGTCTCTGAATATTAGAAGATTAGTAAAAAGGATTTCGCCATGGAATCATCCTCTAATATCCTATTTCAATTTGGATATTTCTATCTAGTATGTGAAAAGGCCTACTTTCATTAAATGGGATAAACCTTATCCGGGATAGCTTAAATTGAATACGGATGGCACCTGCATAGGAAACCCAGGCATTAGTGGTGGGGGTGGCATCATTAGAGATCATCTTGGAAAATTTCTTGGGGGCTTTTTTGAACTATTATAACTCATCTAAGGAGGCTTGTTCTATGTAGTGTTCTAAAATCCACCTTGATAGGAATCTCCTTCCTAGGCAAGCTAGGGGGTTTCTTGTTCTTGATTGCGTCCAATATTAGATGTTAATTTCCTGGGTCGAGATAAGGGTATACCCCTCCTCCTCCTCCTCCTCCTCCTCTTGTATTGGTTTTTTTATGATTAATAAACTGCTAGGGATCTATGCCAAACCCCTCTCCCCCTCTGGGTGGCTTTAATAAAAAAAACGAAAAAAACTCAAGATTGCCACTTCCTTTCTCGGCGTGGTCTTGACCAACACACCAACCCCAATGAATCTTTCGTTACAATAAAAGGGAAGTGATGTGGATTATTCAAGAATTAAAATAGATTTGCATGTTATGATTATGATAGCAATGAGAGGACATTGATGTTTAACATTGTTGCTGTCACCATCTGAGATCCTTCTAGTGCATATTATCGAAGGTTTCGGATTGTCTCTGGCAAAGCCAAAAGGGCTCTCGGGTTCCATACATTGTGCAACAGTCGGCGTTCAAATGGGGAGAAGTCATTCCATTTTCTCCCCCATATTTCTGACTTCTCCCCATTTGATATTTCTCACCCTTATTCTCACACACTTATCGCCACATGTCTTATAATGGAATCATGGGCCCCATGATTTTGACTTCTCCACCACTTGTCACCTATTCTATGGAACCCCGAGACAAGCCCTTATCTTCCCGAGAGACAATCCAAGGCCATTATCGAAGGCCAAATCCTCCATTAATGTACATACCTACATTTTATGGACTTGGATTGTCTCTGGCGAAGATAAGGGCTTGTCTCGGGGTTCCATAGAATAGGTGACAAGTGGTGAAGGCAAAATCATGGGGCCATGATTTTGACTTCTCCATACATATTAAGACATGTGGTGATAAGTGTATGAGAATAAGAGGGAGAGATATCATATGGGGAGAAAATGGAATGACTTCTCCCCACTTTTTTGCCAACTGTCACACAATGTATGGAACCCCGAGAGGGTTTTCTGGCTTCGCCAGAGACAATCCGAGGCCACATTTTATCTCATTACATCTAATCATATTCTCCAGGCCAGGCTTCATGGATTTAAAAGCTGAGAAATGTTAGCAAAACCTGTCCGCGTAGGCTTAAACCAAACATGTCGGCGCATATTTGTTCAAGGGCACGCAGTCTCAAACAAAATAAAAAGGCACCACCGGAACCAATTCAGCCCTATTCTTTGGAGCCTTGGATCTCGCATTCCAAAATCATTGCGTCCGTAGGGCAGTCAATTCGGGCCTCAAATGAGAGTACTGGGCCCAGCCCTCCTAGGCTTCGAGCCTTGCCAGTAAGAAGTGGCTCTCACATAGGATGGGATATCTCTGTCTTCAGATGAAATTTGGTTTAGTGCTGCTGCAGACATCCTCTGAAGTCTGAACACACAAACCATAAACAGGCCAGTCAAGCCAGTCCTTAAGAAACTCTGCAGCTAGTCAAGGATCCGTTAGGCCCATACGAGTCAACCCCCTAATAGGGCTTCAGACATGAAATTCATGGACTTACATTAGACAGTCCAACAGAAGAAATGTCTACAATCTGACCAGCAACTAGGAATTGGATAACAGACAAGGTACTACTGCTTGGATTGCAGTCCCTTAGTACCATCATCAAACCCACAGATAAAATCTAGCACCACAATAAATAATATATATACGTGTGTGTGTGTGTGTGTGTGTGTGTGTGTGTGTGTGTGTGTGTGTGTGTGTGTATTGAAACAGTTGAGATTTTGAGTAGCAACCAAAAAAAGGTTTGAATTTTCAGTACTGCAAGTAACATTTATGAATCCAGAATCAACTGAATGAGTTTTGAATTGCATCCACAATTCACCAAGGCGAGAGGAATTTCTAGTAAACCTCCAATATTTGATACAAAATCGCCAGAAAGCTCACAGCCTTCTAACAAAAATAACAGACATTTTGATCTTGAAACCAAAACTTTTATCATAAAAAAATAAAATACCTTTGAAACTAGTCAGAAAATTAAGTGCCATAATAACCGTCTCAATACCTACTTCTTCACCTCTTCATATTCTGCTTCTGGGGGCTGCTCACTACCCTGAGATCCCTCAGAGGCAGACCCTCCAGAGGCAGACCCACCAGAGCCACCAGCCATATGTTGTCCAATCTTTGAAACAGCCTTGTTCGCAACATCAAGCTTTGACTTAATCTCATCGATGTTCTCCCCTGCCAATGCATTCCTTAAATCTGCCACTGCAGACTCAATCTCTGTTGCAACCTCAGCCGGGATCTTGTCTCTGTACTCACCCAAGCTCTTCTCTATACTGTAGATGGTTGTGTCTGCACTGTTCTTGATATCGATCAATGCTTTTCTCTCCTGGTCCTTTTGGGCATGCAACTCAGCCTCCCTAACCATCTTCTCAATCTCGTCCTCTGAGAGACCTCCAGATGATCGGATTGTGATTTGTTGTTCTTTCCCGGTAGCCTTATCCTTTGCAGAAACAGTAACGATCCCGTTGGCATCGATGTCAAATGCGACTTCAATCTGCGGCATGCCTCTAGGAGCAGGTGGAATACCCACAAGCTCGAACTCACCAAGGAGCTTGTTGTCAGTTGCCATTTCACGCTCACCTTGCAGTACCCGGACACCCACCTGAGTCTGATTGTCCGCTGCTGTAGAGAACACCTGAGATCGCAGATGGACTTATCAGTTGTGGAGATTGAACTCATTAATAGAAATATTCACACAAGATGCCGCAGAACTGAACATGGTGTTTGAAGTTCAAAGATAGTACAACATGAGCAACTGTGTATACTATATAAGGATACTAATGATGTCTGGCATAGCTTCAGCTGAGAATGACAGATACATGCGTGCATTTTTGTATTGCACTTACGGTTATAGCTTACCATGCCCAGCATAGCTTCAGCTGTGCATGACAGATACATACAAGCATTTTTGTATTGCACTTATGGTTAGAGCTTACCATGCCCAGCATAGCTTCAGCGGTGCATGACAGATATATACAAGCATTTTTGTATTGCACTTATGATTATGAGCAATAGTCCCTTCCTCGGCTGAGGGGACTATTCCTCCTCGCCCTTACAAAGACCCTTTAAATTATGGTTAACAAGTTTTGATCCTTGTGGTTAATTTTTATTTTATTTTTTTTAAAGCATCTAACAAGTTTTAACACTTGTGGTTAAATTTTATTTTTTTTTAATTATTTTCTAAGAACAAAGGTTAGATGCTTTCATAGTTCGAAAACTCGAGGAGTCACCCAAGTAACTCAACCAAGTTACTCGACTCGACCGAATTTCGATCGAGTCACCTCAAAACTTGAAGGAGACACTATTTGCCGAGTCACTCGGGTGACTTGATTGAGTCGAGCCAAGTTTTTCGACTCACCAGACTAGGTCGAGTCAAAGTAAGTCGAGTCGTAGAAAGGTATTTTTATAATTTTTTTAAATCTGAACTCGAAACATCACTGTTTTTGCATCATATTTTTTTAGGTCTAGAAAGACAACCTACTATAAGTTCTGGTAAACCTAGTTTTTAGGTTTTAGGTAGTAAAACCAGTGTACTTAGTTCTTTTAACTCACGTTTTTCAAGTTATTACATATATATTCTGAGTTAGGCCAAGTCATTTTATGAGTTTTTCGAGGTACTCGACCCGACTGACTTTCGAGTCGAGTCGAATTTTTGGGGTTTTTGAACCATGGATGGTTTAACCCCAAGGGTTAGTAAATCTTCACCACAGTTAAAGGGAGTAAAAAAGGATGGCACAAAAAAGGGGGGCAAGACAGTAAATCACCTCCTCAGTCGAGGAAGTGATTATTTTCCTATGGTTGCACACACTTTCCGAAAGAACATGAAAGCTTGAACACTTGTGGACAACAAGAGTCAAATTTTGTTAAAGAGATCTTCAAGGTCAAAATCATAAAGGAGTGGCTCTCATTCACATGCATGAATGCCATATGTACTGCTCTATTGTGTGTATGGCTCATAATGACAGGTGTCTTAGAATATCCATACTAAATGTGTAGAATCAGTAATTCTTAACTAGTCCTACAGCTAGATTTAAATTTTCTTTGGAGTTGAAATTTTGCGCAGTGGACTTCACCTGACTCTTCTTAGTGGGAATGGTTGTATTCCTGTTGATCAACCTGGTGAAGATACCACCAAGAGTTTCAATACCGAGTGAGAGAGGAGTGACATCCAAGAGAAGCAACTCCTTCACGTCTCCACGAAGAATACCACCCTGAATTGCAGCACCCATTGCAACTGCCTCGTCAGGATTCACTCCTTTGCTTGGGCTTTTTCCAAAGATCTCTAAAACTATTTCTTGTACTTTGGGAACACGGGTCATCCCTCCAACGAGAAGAACCTCATCCACCTCCTTGGTAGATATGCCAGCATCCTTCAAACAGCTCTTACATGGGTTCTTGGTCCTCTCAATCAAGTGGTTCACCAAACTCTCAAACTTTGATCTGGTCAGCGTGATATTCAAATGTTTTGCACCAGAAGTGTCGGCCGTGATGAATGGCAGATTGATCTCAGTCTGGGATGTAGATGAGAGTTCTATCTTTGCCTTCTCACCTGCTTCCCGAAGCCTCTGTAGGGCAAGCTTGTCCTTTGCAAGATCAATCCCCTCAGATCTCTTGAACTCACTCACTAAGAACTCTAACAGGGCATTGTCAAAATCCTCCCCTCCCAAGAATGTGTCACCATTTGTTGCTTTAACCTGAAGGAGAGACATTTAATGAGGATTTACCTGACTAAAGCAAAAAAACAAGACCTCCAATTTCAAAACAAATGTGTACCTCAAAAACACCATTGGAGATTTCTAGGATAGAAACATCAAAAGTTCCACCCCCTAGGTCAAAGACTGCTATGAGACCCTCCTTGTTGTTTAACCCATAGGAAAGTGCAGCAGCAGTTGGCTCATTAATGATTCTCTGTACATCTAGACCTGCAATTCTCCCTGCATCCTTTGTTGCTTGTCTCTGAGCATCATTAAAATAAGCTGGAACTGTAATCACAGCTTTGGACACTGACTTTCCAAGGTAAGACTCTGCAGTTTCTTTCATTTTGGTCAGAATGAAGGCCCCGATTTGGCTTGGGGAATATTGCTGTCCATTGGCTTCGACCCATGCATCTCCATTGGAAGCCTTAACTATCTTGTATGGAACCATTTTCATTTCTTTCTGCGTCTGGGGATCATCAAAACGTCTGCCTATCAAACGCTTTGTCCCAAAAACTGTGTTTGTCGGGTTGGTCACAGCCTGACGTTTGGCAGGAGTACCCACAAGCAGCTCTCCCTTCTGGTTGAAGGCAACCACTGATGGTGTGGTCCGAGCTCCTTCAGAGTTCTCAATCACTTTAGCATTCTGCACATAACATAAGCAATAATCTCAGAGCTCTCCAGCAAACCAAATGAATCTTTTTTTATACACAAAAGAAAAGAAAAACAACTGAATATTTCAGGACACCGAGCATCTAACCTTTCCCTCCATAACTGAAACACATGAGTTGGTGGTACCCAAGTCAATACCAATAACATCATTCCCAGCAGGCTTTGAGCTGTATCAAAATAGAAATTACTCTCAATTATGAAACAAAATGAAGATAAGTTATTAGTTATTACTCTCCTTTTTATCGGTAAATCAGCTGTCAATATATATAATAATTGACATATAGTTATTACTTTTTTTGAAGGGTAACATAAAGTTCTTATGGCAAAACGAATCACAAGTACCTGAAAGACCTTGCCAAGCTCGCCCACTTGGGACACCAATGAGTGGTAGCCCATGACATCTTGGCATTGCCAGTCAACTGCACAAACGATGCAAAATATATATCACAGAGATAAGTTTCAACTTTCAATATGCAACCAGCACAAGTTTATGAAATTGGCCCTATAAGAGATAACTTCTATAATAATACAGAGCTGCATCAACTGTAGAAGCTCTTTAGTATTAGCAAGAGAAGTATTGGGATGGAAGGACAGAAACTGACACATATGGACTGGTCTATATTTATCTTTCTTTTTTTATCAGTAGTGGTACACATTTATCTGAAATTACTTGTATTACAGCAAAATCATGAGGCTAACTGAAATTACTTGTATTACATACAAAATTCTGTCAACAAAATCAAACCACATTCCATGAAATCACCATGTACCGTGCGGTAAACGCGATAAAAAAAAGTATTTGAAATCAATTACAGAACTCTGAAAAGGCAGCCAACCAACATCATAAAAGGGTATTAGTTTCCAAAAGGCAAGTTTCAGTCCAGATGCATCCTATGTGCCTAGCATCTCTGCCATTTCACTAGCTTCAGATTTAAAAGTGAAAAAGACTGCCATACAGTAGAAGAAATCTCTCCAATGAAGTTAAAAATGACAAGGTAAAACTCACTTCCGTGTTTCCCATGGAACCGGATCATGTGGTTTGATTTGTAAAAGGATCATCATCATATAAGACCATGTTTTGACAAATGGTTGACGTATACCACAATGAATCAGAGTAGAAGACATAAGCATGCTAGCAATATTTATATGCCCCGTTAAGGGAATCTATCAGCCCGCAAATCACCAATGTCATTCATTTCATTTTCCATTGACTACAGCAAAGATTTTATCCTCATTAGTTTGAAGAAAAACATGAGAGATATAGGGCCCTCCTCATTGAAGCATTAAACATCTCTAGATCCTATGGTTACAGTGCACAAACACACTATCGTTACTTCAAAAGAAATTACAAGCCAATACAAAAACACAAACGTAAGGCAAGGACAAATTCCAAAAGATAAAATAAAGGACACAAGCAATGAAGTAGTGCTTAAAATAGAAAAGTTACTACTTCCTATGCAATATCATGAAAAGTAAAAAAAAAAACATGGCATAATCAACTTCCACGACCTCAGTGAAAGCATGAAGTCAAAATCATCATAGCATCCCAGAAGCCACAATATTAATTCTTATTCACATAAAATAATCAAGGGCAACCGAAATCACCAGATATCAACAGTTACAACATGAATGAAATTTATCAAAGCAGGGAAGAAATAGATATGAAATATGTAAATCACATGCTAACAGAACTTCAAAGAAGATTTTCTCTTCAATAACAAATTATTTAAGTTTTTTTAAAAAAATATAACTTTCGGCGTCAAACGGATAATTCATCAAAAGAAGAAACAAGGTCAGATAATTGACAGTCTCTTTTCCGGATTAACAGAGAAAAGGAGACTGAGATTTATCCTAAGCCTTTTACTGATAGAATACATAATAACTAAAATGAGAGAGAGAACAAAAGAGGAGAAATAATTGTCAAAATAATGTAACAATCCAAAGAAACTGCATCCCGGAACACTATAACGCCATAAATAGAGAAATATGGACGAAGCCAAAGTAACCCAAAGCTTGTTCATCACTACACCATGTTGCAACATATATAAACGAAGAATTTCGTATAAGACTCTGAAAGTACTGAGCTGTTGCTCCCCAAGCAAAAACTCCAATTACCAAAAACAGTAAATGCAAAAAACCCAAGCTCATTAAGAACGATAACAAATACCAAAAAAACCCTAAGAAGAGCAAAATCGAAAGCACATAAATCATATAACATTCGTCCAATCACCATAATAAACACCAATCCCAAATTATTTCCACACAAACACCATAACGGCACCAATCACATCTAAGAAAGATTAAACCCGAACTCGAATCAGGAAATCTTCATTCTACAAAAACCATACCAGACAAGTCTCGAAAGAAGACGAAAACGAAAACAGTAACTTCTGAGATTAAAACATTTTACGAACAACGACATGAGAAAACATACAGATCTGTAGGCTGTTAGGGATGAGGAAGGGAGATCGCGGCGCCGTAAAGATCTGAGCAGAACCGAGGTCGCCATGATCGATTTCTCCAGAGAAAACCAGAAAAGGTTTTAGGGTTTAGGGTTTTGCTCAAAGAGAGAATGAGCGAGAAATGTTTTATCAGTTTTGACGGCGTCACTTTTTCCCCGTTCTCTTAAATAAATGCAAGTGTTCGGAGGTCTAGACACAAATTACAAAAACAAAGCCGTTAGTAAGGCTGTCAAAAAAAGCCCATATAGAAGGGTACCCGGCCCGGCCCGGCCCGGCCCTCCAAAGCCCGGCCCTACCCCAGCCCTTGGGCCGGGCAGGGCCAAAAAATTGGAAGCCCTTGTTCTCTAGGGCCGGGCTAGGGCTCCCCCTGTCCGGCCCTTCCCGGCCCGGCCCAGCCCTACTTTATCTTAAGATAAATATTTTTTAATAATTTTACTAATATGCTCCCTTTAACCTTTCATTAACGTTATGAAAGTAGGGCTATGTTTGTAATTGCGCCAACTAAAGACCTTATAAAAACCAACCTAACACAGAACAAACCCTAACTTGTATTCACATTCTAAGACTTTGCCTCTTCATTCTTCAACTTCAATCGCACAGGCCACATACCACTTCGGCTCTTCATCGATCATCTCTCTCTCTCTCATATCTTACTCTCTACTTTCAGTTTTATATTTAAACATATTTTCAATTTTGTTCTATATAGTTTTATTATTCTACTTGTTTACCTATACTATGTTTTGGTTTATTATGCATGACTGTCACTGATAAGGAAATTTTTTTTTTAACTCTGTCATTGCTCTTTTTGTTGCAATGTTGATCCCAAACCCGAATAAAAGAGGAAGGTATCCATTTCCATGTAAGGTTGACAGTCGGTGTAGTAAAAAAAAATTTATTATCTTAGATGAAAAAAAAAAAATTCCGCTCTTTCTTCCGGCCCTTGAGGGGCCGGGCTAGGGCTCTACTCTTATAAGGAAGGGTAGGGCTAGGGTTCACCCCGGCCCTACCCCAACCCGGCCCTTTGACACCCCTAGCCGTTAGTTTATGACAATTTTCACCCTTACATCTGTAAAATGTCCATCAGTTTCTAATGCATCATTTAATTAGATTTAGTGAAATGAGGATGCTAAAGTCGTAAATTTAATGATTTAATCCAAGGAAGAACCCTTTGCTAGGTTTCTTGGGCTACAAGTTTTTTTTTTTGACATTCTACCGACACGTGTGGATATATCATTTTCTTTGTTTTGGATGCTATTATAGCCAAAATAACGAATATGCCCTTCCAACCATACTTAGAGCCTGGTTAGAAACTTAAGAGCAATAGTCCGACCTTCAACTCCCATTTAACTAGAGTTTAGTATTTTTTAACCCTTTAATTATTTTTATTTTATTTTTTTCTAAAAGAATTAGTCTAATGATACTCCTAAAGTGTACTCCCATATATACTCTCAAATCTTAACCATTTATCTCAATTATTAAACGATTAGGATTCCTGATAATGTGGCAATAAAAAAGATAAAATAAGCCAACTGAAATCCAGACCTTTAGTGGTTGGTTATAAACGGTTAAGATTAAGAAATATATTTAGGAGTATAGACTGACACTTTCTAAAAACAAAAAATAGAGATGGGTGAACCTTAAAAGTGGATGAATCTTAACTACAGTTAAATAGGGTTAGAAGAGGGACACATGGCAAAAAAAATGGGAGTTGAGATCCCCCTCCTCGCGTCAAGAAGAGGTGATTATTTTCCGAGACTTAAATGATCTTGTGTTTTTTTTACAAAAGCATTATTAGGTGGTGACTTGTTAATTATTTTCGGAAACATTATTAGGTGGTGAATTGTAATTGGATAAGGTATCAAAATTGGTATTAGGTAGTAAACAGTGGATTTGTCCTCAGCTTGATATTAGGTAGCGAACAGTGGATTTGTTATCCGTAGGGGTATACATGTGTGATATTATTGGCCGCACCCTTCCAATACGGATGCAACCTATCCGATTAATTCTGGTCAATGCAAAGAGGCAACACACATCCCACAAGTTGTTCGGCTATTATTTTTCCTTAATTTTTTGAAAACTTATTTCCTTTAAGCAAAAATTGGGTAAATTACATTGACCTCTTTTAAGGTTTGGTAAAATTTCAAAAATAACCCTTTTTGTTTATAAATTTACACTATCCTCTCTTGTCAAGTTCATTAGGTTGACATGGTTAACATAGGATACTTTTTTTATAATTTTACCTCATTACACGATGAAATGCTCTCGTAGTCTGCTTCCCCCTTCTTTCTAAATCGGATCTCTCATTTATCTTTTGCACATTATATACAACTTCTTCTTTATTAAAGTCGCATTGCAAGAGGAGCAGGTTCATCGCTTTGGGAAACAAGTTTCAGGTTTGGCCAACCACGAATTGCAATCAAGCAATACTCATAATCTTAGATGTTGATAGGTGAAATATGTCAAGTCTCTTAGCTATTGCCATGGAAATTACTTGATTGCATGTATGCTGCTTAGATAATTCTCAATTAGGGTTGATTCATGCATCCGAAAATCAGGTGTGCATACAATCAAAGTTGCAAAAGGTGAGAATCATGAAAGTTACTTTTTATTATTTCCAAATCCTTAATATGAACCAAGATTCATTCACCCTTATGTTGATTAAACTTAACCATAGTTAAAGGGATCTTTAAAAGCTACCATGTGTCCCTTTTAACACCCACTAGCTAATTATGAATAAGATTCTCTCACCCCTAGGATTCATCCATCAAATCTTGATTTTTTGAAAAATAAAATTAAAAAGTCAATCTTAAGTTGATTATACTTAATACCTACTAATTATGGTTAAGATTCACTTGCCCTAGGGTTCATCCATCTAATCTTGGTTTTTTTTTAAAAGAAAATTAACCTTAAGTTGATTATGCTTAACCACAATGTAAAGGGGGCTCTACAAGTCGTGGCATGTCCCTTTTAACATTCACTAACAGCAGTTGAGATTTACTCACCCCTAAGGTTCATTCATCTAACCTTAGACCTCAGGGAGGGCAATGTAATTTTAGAAACAAGAGAAGAGATTTCTTAAATTTCACCAAACCTCGTGGCCAAGTAAAGTCGGTGTAATTTACCCATTTTTTTAAAGCCGAATAATTACCTGAGAGCAAATCCATTGAACGAACAGAAAATTTGGACAGTAAAGATGAGATAATTGTTTTTAATTCTAAAAATTTAGTTATATAAGTGTTAATTCTATAAATTAATATGTACTGCAACTTATAATTTAAAAGAAAGTGATTCAAAACTCTTGACATAATCTATTATCGAGAGTTGGACAGTTGAATTTAACAAACGGTGCTACGACACACATGCTTTAAATGGTGGGCCCTTAATGCTTGACACCATTGGATGTTCAATCCAACGGTCGAGCCCCTGATGGTAAGTACCATAGAGAGTTTTAAATCACTTTCCAATTTTAAACATAGTTGATGAGACATGTGATCATTTTTATTGGTTAACTTTAAATATTTATATCAAGTGCCTTAGAGTCAATGCTGACCTTAGACTTTAGAGGAGTGCCTAGCCCCGGTGGAATTCAGAAAAAATTCAAAGTATCTGAGTTCAACATGAGGCATAGCTGTACCTTTTTTCCCTCAATATCTTATTAAAAATATGACATGTATTACCAGTGAGAACTTTGAGATGTAGCGACACTTGACACTACCCTAATAAGTGTCACTACCCTAATGAGTTTGATCTACAAGCGTACTTTGTTAAATTAAACCTTGTTTTTTTTCCTATTTGGTATCGGGGATCTTGGTGATACATGAATGAATGAATGAATTGTATTTGTAGTATTGGGGTTATTATTGATTATTTATTTTGTTTTATTTGCTTGGTCTAAGACATCATTTTATCTCCGGCTAGTGATTAGAGCTAAGTTACAAACATAATGACTTAATCACATGACCATCCTTATGAAAAGGGCACGCCTCACCATATGAGCTAAAGGGGCAGGTAAAGTCCAACAAGTTAGAATATGCAACAATTTAGTTTAATGTGGAATTCCTTTTCAGATTTAAATCAGAAAAATTCTAATAACATGATCTTATATTCTTCAATGTTCATAAAATCGCGGAAAAATTCTAATAGCATGATCTTATAATCTTCAATCTTCATAAAATCCTCCTTTTGTTTTCCTTGTAAATGAAGCTAGGGTTGCTAAGGGGCCGAATTCTGGTGACAATAACTTTTTTATGAGTTGGCTGACTTGGGCCAGATTTATTAAAAATCACAAAAATTTAAGCTCAAGCTCAACCCATTTGGCTACTCCGGATAATAAATACAAGTTTTTTTTAATGTAAGACTAAAGACTCTCGACAGTACAGTGCTAGGGCTAATTGATTCCCAGCACAAAACGGTTTAGGGTTTTATAGGCGAATAACAGTTAAGATTTTGAAATTATAAAACCCAAACTGTTTTGTGCCCTAAAATTAGGTGTTTTAAGGCAGCTAGCTGCCTTAAAGTATCTTATTCTAACTTATAAGATAAGGCCATAGGTCCGCACAGCTATATTTCCTTACGGAAATATTAATCGGAAGATGATCGATCGGTGATCTGTTGGGCTATGTAGGGCTGTCAATGGGCCAGGCTTTGGGTTGTTCAGGCCCAGTCCTAAGTGGAAATATTAAGCCCAGGCTTGTCGCGACACATTTGGATTATATTAATGCCATTTTCATATTGGTTTTCCCACATGAAGATTTGTTGTTTAATGGGATGATCCTAGTTGCTATTGCATAAACTCTCCAGATCAGAGAGCTCCCTCAACAGCCGCTTAAGAGCCTCCCAATATGCATATTGCATTGCCCTTTTACAGTAAACTGTCTATTGCATATCTGGCTGGTATTTGATTAAACCCAATTGTATGTGATAATTACTTCTACCTGTTGCGAAATACTTCGCAACGAAGCTACCTGTTAGGTGTCCAAAGTGTTAAATAATAAGGTAAGTTTATATATGTAGGATCAGACTGGCCAGGCTCGGGCTTCAATCGAGCCTTCAATCAACAAAGTCATAGCCCAGCCAATAAACTTTGCGGGTTTTCATTTACTGGGCCTCGCATTATATATTAGGGCTTTAAAATGGAGTCATTTTTGGGGTTTTCCAAAATCCGGGTCAAGTCAGCCCGGTCCATTGACACCCTAGTGCTATGATCCTCTTTCCCTGTAACAAAAAAAAAAAAAATTTGAAATTGACTTTTATCTAAAAAAAAATAATCATTTCCTCACTAGTGGAATGAAGGAAGGTGTCTCATTCCCCTTTATGGTCATGTGTCCTCTTTTTAACTTCCTTTATTTGTGGTTAAAATTCACTACCCTTGGGGTTAAAGCATGAAACCTTAGTTTTTAGAAGAAACAAAATTATTTTTTAACCACAATGGTTAAAACTTGTTAACCATAATTTAAAGACAGTTAAAGGGGCTTCGTCACTTGTGAGGGTGTTGAAAGAAAGGATTATTGCATATATCTAATTTTATAAAGAGCAACAATCTCCTCCTTGGCCTAGGAGGAGACATTCCTCCTAGCCTCACCAAGCCCATTTGAATTATGATTAACAAGTTTTAACCCTAGTGGTTAATTAATTTTTTTCTTCTAAAAACTAAGGTAAGTTGTTTTAATCCTAAGGATTAGTGAATCTTAACCACAATTAAAGAGAGTTAAAAGGGACGTGGAACAAAAAAAAAAGAGCAAGACGATGAGTTACCTCTTCGGACCATGGAGTGTGGAGGTTAATATTTTCTTGTAAACATACAAGGGGTAGTTCAGTAATTTAAATCATTACAAAACCCTAAAGCTCATCCATGTTGCCGATAGGGTACTCTGGAACAATTTCAATGAGTAACTGAGAAAACATTACATACCATCTAACCCTAGAAATCAAATACACCCTGCCTCTTGCGCCAGTGGTGGGGTGTGGCCTCTATTTTGAGGGAGGTTTGGGGATCCAATCCCCTGAGTATGAGTTGCAAGAGCTTCAATGCCTAAGCTAACCACTAACCCTCCTAACGTAGGTAAATCATATTCACACACAAAAAAAACTACAAAAGCAAATAGGGTTTTTGCATATGATCATACCATAATTTAATTTTGCAACAACAAAGAACCTCAACCCTTAGTTCCGTTGAACTTTCATTTACAGCTGTTAATAAAATGATTATTATGTCCTTAAGATATTTTATAACCTTACAAAGCCCCTTTAATTGCCCTTAAACTAGGGTTAACGAGTTTTAGCCCCTATGATTAATTTTTTTTAAGAACTAAAGTTAGATGCTTTAATCATAAGGGTTAGTGAATCTTAACCATGGTTAAATAGAGTTAAAAGGGGACACCCTTTTAACTGCTCTTGAATTATGGTTTACAAGTTTTTTAACCTCTGTGATTAATTTTTTCCTGAAAACCAAGGTTAGACTTGGGCAGTGCTCCCACCTTGATGATTAGAGGTTGTGCAGGCGAGCATCTAAGGCTGAGAATGCACATGAAATCCCATTTAGTACACCTTAGCAATTTATCTTGGATTTTGAACCCCAATCCTCCCTTATGGTGTATGAAGAGAGGATGCATCACCTGCAAACTAGGGGTGTAAACAAGCCATGTTGAGTCGAGTCGGGTGCTTCTCAAGCCCGACTCGTGACATATATATATATATATATATGCTGGCTCAAGGTCGTCTTGAGCTCAATTCAAGCACTTGAATGCTAGCTTGAGTTCGACTCGTCTATATATAATCAATCTCGAGTTGGATTGAGAGCTTGCACTATTATTTTAGTCTCGTTTATCCTAATTTTAACAAAAAGAATTCAAATCAAAATCATAAGAGTTAAACATGCCCATCAAATTCTCCATCCCCTAAAAACTCTTAAGAACTAAACATAGTTATTCTCGTGAGTCTAATTGAAGAAACACGATGTAGAGAATCTATTTGTTTTGAAAAGATGAGTTACCTTTTAAGTTTGACCTCAACATATTTATGTTTCTTAACTTCTATGTGAAAACTAATATTATCAAAGTATTATAAGCACTACAGTAAAATTAATCGAGCTAAGCTAAGCCACATGTTGCTTGTGTTTGGCTTGATTAACAAATGAGCTCAATCATTTAACTTGGCTCAACTCAACGAGCTCAAATACCCAACTCAAGCCCGGCTCATTTTGAGACTAATTGACTCGACTCACGACCTAGCTTGGCTCGACTCATTAACAACCATACTGCCCACAAATGATGATCTTGGGGATATCATACAAGTGGCCGACGCGACTTGCCATCTACAATTCCTTCATTTTCAAATGGGCTTCAAAATTGTCCCTAAATTCGAACCATATCTTTTGGGAGCACTATGCTGATTGTGCTCATTGTCTGTTCTCCAATAGCAAATGGCTGGAGAACTCCTCCCTTGGGCTTCGATGTGGACATTTTTTTGCCCATTGGATTTGGGTGTACCCCTTTTTTAGAATCATGGGTTGTTGATATAAGTGGCATTTTTTAACTAAAAAATGCATATAAATTAATTAAAGTTAGACAATAGTATAAATTGTTGTTTCAATCAATATCCCATAATAATCGACCAGTATCTTATATTGATAGATCAATATAGGATAACGATCAATCGTTAAGGGATATCGATTGATAGCAATAAGAAAATGATCGATTTTTATAGGATACTGATCGATCGATATATGATATCGAATGACCGTTTCATTTAATCAATCAAATAATTGCCCTATATGCATGCAACTGATGGAATACCTCAAGAGTGATTGGTCGTTCTACTATAATGAAAGATCATAGCAACATATCAAGTGCATATAATGATACACAACTCAGAATGATCGATCGTTTAAGAGAGCGATTGATCGTTCTAGAATACTTTGAGTGCATGTGATGATACATGTTTTTAATGTTGGATCCATCAGCCTCAGGCCCAACATTCTCTATTAAAAAAAATACGATAAAAAATAAAATATTAATATTGATTTAAAAAGAAAGGAAAGATTGATGTTGTCCTTTTAGATAATACATTTAAAAAAAGGTTTTGCCTATTTAAAACGCAAACCAAAAATGTAGGACATGAGAACATTAGATCTTACATTGGTTTAATTAAAAAATAAAAGGGAAGAAAACCTGTTTAATTAAAAAATAAAAGAGAAGAAAACCTAACAGATGTACCTTGCTTATTCGGATGATGTGGAGTTTTGCTCTAAGAAATGGTTTTTTGAGAGAATACAAGCGGGAATTGTGAAGTGTTAGAGAACGAAGGATCGCGCCCAACTCAAAGTGTTCGAGTTCTCGAGAGAGTTGAGAACAGGGCGAGGTGTAAGAGACACAATTCGAGGACATTTTTGTCCCAAACAATAGAGGAAAATACGGATTTGGGCCCCGTATTATGAAAAAACCCGTATATGGGCTCCGGGTTTGAAAACTTATTTTTGTAGGCTCCCACGTGTGGGAGCCAAGTGCACGTGCTGCCCCTTCGCATTTTCTCCCCAAAATACCCCTGGCTTGCTGTCAAAGCTTTCTTCCCAAGCTGAAGCTCGGTTACGAACCTTCGGTTATCCTGAAGCCCTCGGTTATCCTGTGATCCGAAATCCTTCAAGGCGCAAATTTGAAACCTGCAAATCCTTCCCCAAAGTAGAACCCTTGGGTACCCAGTACATCCGGAACTCTACGGGCTTCGTAATAGCGTAAAGAAGAAGAAGAAGAAGAAGAAGAAGAAGAAGAAGAAGAAGAAGAAGCCGAAGAAGAAGAAGAAGAACAACCCCGAAGAAGAAGAACAACCCTGTAAGTTTTAGCGGTTTTTAATAAAATTTCAAACCTAAAAATGGGCCCCACAGTTAACGACTTCATTTTCGATGCTTTCAAGTAACCATTTTCGATGGTTATGATTAACCATTTTCGGTATTATTATTAATTTTTGCTCATTTTTCGTGATTTTCAATGGTGAATTAAAAGTGCATTTTCGACCCTTTTGAGTTTATTTTCGGCAAAAATACATTGCAATTTCGATGGTTCTTACGACCATTTTCGGTGTTTTTTACTCATTTTCGGTATTTTCAATTATCAATGCTTATTTTCGGTATATTTATGTTTTTGCTTATTTTCAGTATTATTCAATTATGACATTGTTTTTTCGGTATTATTGTTAATGTTGAGCCCAATTTCGGGATTTTCAATGGTTATGTTATAATGCATTTTCGATGGTTTTGTGCTTAATTTCGGCAAAAATACAGCAATTTCGATATTTCGGTATTTTTGTGTCCTGGCAGAGTAAATTTTCGGTATTTTGCTTTCATGACTGCCATTTTCGATGTTTTTGTGTCCTGACAGTGCCTATTTTCGGTGTTTTTCTGCCTGGCAGTGCATATTTTCGGTATTTTTCTGTGATGACAGTGTCTATTTTCGGTATTTTTCTGTTATCCCAGTGCCTATTTTCGGTATTTTTCTGTTATCCCAGTACCTATTTTCGGTATTTTTCTGTTATCCCAGTGCCTATTTTCGGTATTTTTCTGTTATCCCAGTGCCTATTCTCGGTATTTTTCTGTTATCCCAGTGCCTATTTTCGGTATTTTTCTGTTATCCCAGTGCTTATTTTCGGTATTTTTTGCTATGACTGGTTATTGTCAGTACTTTTGATGGTTATTGTTATGATAGTGTTTATTGTTTTTCAATTTTGCAGCGACAAGATGCCTCGTACAAAGAGAAAAGCCGGTAGGGAAAAGAAAAAGAGAAAAGAGAAAGAAGATAAATATTTTCCTTCGATTAAATGCTCCCAAACGATATGGTTTGACGAGATAAAACCATTATTAGAGGCCAATCCAGAGAGAAAAAGAATTTGGATGGAGAGCTGCTTTGCCCACCTTTACAACATACCTAAAATACCATTGTGTGGCCAAGCAATCCTCCATTTTCTACAGAGGCGTAAAGGAGGGTTACGCTTCGAAGTATGCGGGAAGAGTGTAGAGTTCACAGTGTTGGACTTTACTCTGATCATGGGCCTTAATGCCCAAGTGTCTAAGGCTCCGATCCTTAAACATGAAGCGCCACCAACCTCTCTCAAGTATCGAAAGTTTCAAAAGTTGGCGGTGATTAAAAAGGCAAGGCTTCTTGAGGAGTTCAAGGGATGTGATGATCATATGGATGCGGTGAAGCTATCACTGGTCCTCTTTATTGAGTTGTTGCTCGTAGGCACCGGCACGCATGTGGGTGTTAACAGAGGCCATTTGTGCCTAGTGGATGATTGGGAGGCCTTCAACAAATACCCATGGGGGACTTTGGGTTTTGAGTTGTGCAAGGTTGGCCTAGAAACTGCTCTTTATACGAAGAAGCAGTACAATATAAACGGATGTGCTCTTGCCTTCCAGGTAAACATATGACTACCTAAATTTTGTAAATTTTCCGTGTTAGCTAATTTGTGTTTACTTCTACTTGAACTAATAGTAAAATTTATGACTGATGTCAGATTTGGGCTTATGAGTGCATCCCAGCACTTGGGAGGCTGTGTTCTCGTAATGCACCCCTAGGTACGATGACATTCCCACGGGTTCTGCGGTGGGCGAATACATCCTATCTCAGCTACAAGTCACTTGTAAATGCCATATTCAATTTAAGTAAAGTATGTAATTGGAGTTGTTGTTTTACAATATTCAACTTGCAATATCCTTTGTTATTTTACAGATCATTTGTTATTTTATAACATATCCTTTGTTGTTTTACAGATCAAGCTGAGTAATATAAAGCCTACTCCTGCAGAGAAGGAGCAGCAGGTTGTGAAGGATGTGTTAGCACGATTGAGTGCTGAGGGTGATGATGATGAGGAGGGGGAGGAGGATGATGATGAGGAGGGGGAGGAGGAGGATGATGAGGAGGAGGAGGATGATGAGGAGGGGGAGGGTGATAGTGATGGTGGTGATGGTGGTGATGGTGATGGGGGTGATGGTGACGGTGGTGGTAGCGATGGGGGTGATGGTGATGATGATGTAAGTCCAGCCCCATCTCCGGCGAAGAAGAGAAGGTTCGAGCAGAGGTCAAAAAGTGTACAAATATTGATTGTGATTATTTTTTATGATTTTCGACATTTTGACGTATAAATTGTCTAATTTTCGGGATTTTTACTTACTAGTTGTTTGATGTTCAATATTTTCAGGTTCATGATATCAATTCCTCCGTTGAGCGGGCAATGGAGAGAGTTTTAGACCGTTATTTTGACCGAGTTGTTGATCGAGTTGTTGACCAAGTTGTCGACCGAGTTGTTGAGCGAGTATCCCCGCAAATAAAAAGCTTGTTTGAGCAATGGGCAGCGCAACAAAAAAAAGATGAAAAAACTTCTGGTGATCAAAAATCTTTCAGTGATAAGATGTCTCTCATATTGAGTCCCGAAGCAGCGCCGACACAGGGACATTCTTTCGTTGATGAGAAGATGGATCCCATATTCACTCCCGAAGCAGCGCCGACACAGGGACATTCTTTCATTGATGAGAAGATGGATCCCATCATTGAGTTGACTCCCGTAGATTCGAAGGGGGGTGCAAATTCGAAGGGGCTTGAAGACCTTCTAGAGGTGTGTGTTTACATTCCTAAGACGTGTAATGAGAGTCTGTGAAATGGGTTTTCATCAAGCCGGAACTTATATTTGGCAATATATGCAGGTGTCAAAGAGACCGGTAGTAAACTCTCAATATCTGCGATCCCCTTTCATTCAAATGAAAGGAAGGAAAATGACAATTGGAGCTGCTACCCCAAAAATCCTTTATCAAAAGAGGAGTCGAAGCAACTGCGCGATTTCATAAAGTCGGGAGCAACTTCAATTTTGATTGACAAGGTGATGGTGACAGCGGATATTGTGGGAGTGATTTCTAGCTCAACTACGTGGATTGATTCATTGGTAAACCCAGTACTTTTATTGATGAATCCAGTAGCCATTTTCGGTATTTCAGTTTCATTATCGGTATTTCAGTTTCATTTTCTGTATTTCAGTGGTTTTAATGATGAATCCAGTAGCCATTTTCGGTATTTCTGTATAATTTTTGGTATTTCAGTGGTTTTAATGATGAATCCAGTAGCCATTTTCGATATTTCTGTATAATTTTTGGTATTTCAGTGGTTTTAATGCTGAATCCAGTAGCCATTTTCGGTATTTCAGTATAATTTTCGGTATTTCAGTGGTTTTAATGCTGAATCCAGTAGCCATTTTCGGTATTTCTGTATAATTTTCGGTATTTTTGTATAATTTTCGGTATTTCTGTGGTTTTAATGATGAATCCAGTAGCCATTTTCGGTATTTCTGTATAATTTTCGGTATTTCAGTGGTTTTAATGATGAATCCAGTAGCCATTTTCGGTATTTCAGTGTAATTTTCGGTATTTCTGTGGTTTAATTGATGAATCCAGTAGCCATTTTCGGTATTTCAGAGCCATTTTCGGTATTTGTCTGTGTAATTTTCGGTACTTCAGTGGTTTTAATAATGAATCCAGTACCCATTTTCGCCATTACAGCACCCATTTTCGGTATTTAATTCTCATTTGTACATCCATTTTCAGTAGTTGAGGACCATTTTCGGTAGTACTATCACTATCCATTATCGTTATTTTCGGTATTCTTTTGTGAGATTATCTAACATTGGATAAATATGACAGCAAATTGACATGTATACGGAGTTATTAGCTCAAAGAAATGAGCAATACTCCTCGAAATACAATCAAGTCTGCGCTTTTGGCAAAACTTGGTTCACGGTAACTCATAATACTTTTGTTATGTTTTAGTTTATCCAATATATACATTTATCCAATGTATATCCGCAATTTCTAAGTAACAATAATGTTCGTTATGTTTCAGTATTCGTTATTCAAGGAGTGTCACTTTTTGGACACCTACCATTCAACTTTGAATTCCAAGAACCTGACTGAGGACATGACTAGTCGGGTGGGGCCAGATATGAAGGCCGCTATCATGGGGGTTCGAGGAGGGACCCCCATGTGGGAATGTGAAAGGATATACTTCCCTGTGAACCCCGCTAGTCACTGGCTATTGGTTGTGCTTGAACCCCCCACAAGGCGTATCCTCCTCTTCGACTCATTTTTTCCACACCTGGTATTACAACATGGAGATCATATCTCAGCTATCACAGTGAGGATGCCTGCACTGTTTCACATGTGTGGTGACAACTCAGCCTTCATAGGTCAAAAATGAGAGGTCATTGAAGTCAAAAATATACCAAAACAGAAGAATACGTAAGTCTTTCTAAAACATTTAATCTTATATTTACCAATACACTAACATGACTCATCCTAAGCAACTGTAACTGTTTGTTTTGCATATTCAGTCGGGACTGTGGAGTATTCGTTATGAAATATATTGACTTCTTATGCGCTGACTTACCCATTACGTTCACTCAGGTATTTGTACATCCATTGGTAAATATCATCAATCATTTGTAGCATGCTGACTTTTTCTAACTATTTTTGTAGGACGATATATCTTCAATGCGGAAGCGAATAGCTTTCGATGTTATGACGGGGTCAGTGAAGGCGTGATGGGCTGTGATAACGTCCCAATGTAGGATGCTGAGGTCCCATGATGAAGAGGAGGGAGAAGATAGGCCGGGGTGCAGTTTCTTGATAGACTATTATGGATGGGTTGTGATGTACTATTATGGATTGTTGTGATGATGTTGTAATGTTGTAATATTGACTTCTTATGGACTATTTGTGTACAGTCCTGTAATATTGTGTATTTAGAGATGATTTTCGTCATTTATTACAATATCCAGTGCAGAATTTTGGTTTTTTCGTCATATTACAGATTATTTTCAGTTTTATAGGGCTCCATTTCAGCATTTTAGAGTGTCCCAATAGCCATTTTCGGCATAACAGGGCTCAATTTCGGCATTTTGTGCCATTTCCAGTAGCCATTTTCGGCTTAACATGGCTGATTTTCGGCATTTTACACTGTCTAGTAGGCATTTTCGGCATAACAGGATCAATTTTCGGTATTACAGTCCCATTTTCGGTATTCTGCAGTACTGTATTTTCGGCATTTTTGCCATTTTCAGTACCCATTTTCGTCATTTTTCTGTCAAATTCGGCAATTTTGTCATTTTTCGGTATTTTTGCCATTTTTCTGTCAAATTCGGCAATTTAGCCAATTTCGGTATTTTTCTATCAATTTCGACATTTTTCTGTTGAATTTTAGCAGTCATTTTCAGCATTTTTGCCATTTCCAGTAGCCATTTTCGGCATTTTTCGGTTTTTCCCTGTCAATTTCGGTATTTTTCTGTTCCAATCCAGTAGCCATTTTCGTCATTTTATTACCATTTTCGGTATTTTCCTGTCACTTTCGGCATTTTATTCCAATTTTCTGTCTTTTTCCATCTTTTTTGAGATTCTATAATATTGGATAAATAATAAAGAACCTTCAAACCAACCATTCATTAAGCATTACATGTTTTTCATTACATTCAACATTAGACACTACACTCAACCACCATGGGGAACAAGATTATTACATGTTTGCCTATTGTGCCCAGTTTGTTTACATCTTCCACATCTTACAGTGGACCTTTCCTCACCCTGTGAGAGAATTCTTTTCTTCTTCGGCCTTCCTGAACGTCTTCTCCCCACCGGTGGTTTAATCATCTCCATCTCTACCATGATTTCAGGTGGGAGGTCCCATGATTTTTTGTCAAGCAGTGGATATATTGACTCTTGGTAGGTGGCTTGGTACGTTAGTGATGTGTAGAATGGCGAACAATAGTTGTATGGATCTACCCGATACTTTCTACATCCAGCCAAGGCATGTTCACAAGGCAACCCTATTTTATAGAATTTCCCACAAGTGCAATTCCCATCCAGAAGCTTCACAGTATCTCGATTGTTTTTCCCAACCACATAATACTGATACATAGCAATTCCATGAGAATCTAAATAACGTGCCTGTGATTGTCCCTTTTGTATTTGCTCTTCGGCCCATGTTGTTAGCCTGCCATTCATTTGCATAGCACTGATTTTTCGGTTGTAGAACATATTTTGTACCTTCAGTCGCACATTCTCCAAAAGCATAGTGACTGGATATTCTCTTGCTTCTTTCAGCAAACTATTCAAACTCTCGGTTATGTTCGTAGTCAGCACATTATACCTCTTCGCACTATAAAAGGCTCGGGCCCATTTCTCTTTTGGTATTGCATCCAACCATTGCACAACGAGAGGGTTTGCAGTTGCGAGTTCTGCCATTATCTCATGAAACTTGCTTTCTCTACATGTCTTCACGGCTTTCCAGAAATACGAAAACAATTGCTTATCCTTGAATGTTGCATACATATTTTGGCTAATGTGAAATGCGCAGTAGCCATGAATTGCATGTGGGAATACAACAGGGACTTGGCTTATCAAACTAACATGTCGATCTGTTACAATCACTAGATCATCTATGTGTCCAAGTGCTCTTGATAATTGAGTTAAGAAAAAATTGTAAGTAACATTATTCTCCGACTCCGCTATCCCAAGGGCAACTGGAAATATGTGATTGTCTCCGTCTAGAGCTGTTGCGGCAATTAGTATTCCTTTGTACTTTCCCTTTAAATGTGTCCCATCAATGGCTACCACTTTCCGTAAAGTCCTCTGAAAACTTCGAATACACGGTCCAAGAGCCATAAAACATCTTTCAAATGCCCCATTTTCAGGGTCAGCCACTATTGCTGTTACTGTGCCTGGATTTGTCCTTTTAAGTTCATGAAAATAGGCAGGGAGTTCAACATAAGAGTGGTCGTATGAACCTCTAACTGTTTCAATGGCAATCTCCTTAGCTTTCCAAGCTTTCTTATAACTCATTCTAACCCCATATTCTTCCCACACATCATGAATAATCTCTTTGGGCTTATACGAGGCATTTGCCTCAATACATCCCACAACCATGTCACTCACAACTAAACTAGTTGCTTGTCGATGATCGGTACCACCTAAGGGATATCCACAAGAGTGATGTGAATTATAAGTCTTTATTTTGAAAACACCAACCTCATTCACTTTCGATGCACGCAACCTCCAGGTGCAATTATCTATAAGACATCTAACTGTGTACTTTTGTTGATTTGAATCCATAACCTTGAATTGAAAATTGTTTCGCATCGCATATCTAGACAGTACATTTTGTAGACGTCTTTTGTCCTTAAATAATTTTCCAAGCGATATTTCACCAGCTTCCACTCCAGTTTCAAACTCTGATGTTTCCCAATTTACATAGTCATCTACACCATCATTTAGTTGCATCACATTTGCCAGTGATTGTACGGGAGCTTGTGGTGATGATGGAGCTTGTGCTGACGGTTCTGGATGAGCTTGTGGTGATGCTTCTGGATGAGCTTCTGTATCTACTTGTCTTACTCGACGAAAAGCAGACGCTGAGGAACTAGGAATATCAGCATGCGGGGTATAAGAGTGTATAGTCCTTGTGTCCCACTCTGCTGTTGCCTCCCTATGTAAAAAGTCTTCAAGCTTATCGCAGACACCGTATGTTGCTACATCTTCATCTTGATTAAAATCACTATAAAAATCATGTTCATCTTCATTACTTGAGCTTGAGTCTATACTTTTTAAACATTCATCACCGTTATCATTTTCAGCCTCCTGAATATGAGTCCCCTTATAGAAAGGAATGACAGTCTCCTGAATATGAGGATCAACAACCTCCTGAACACGCTGATATTCACAACTCGCATCATTCAAACCAAACTGTGGTTCTGGTACAGATTTCCTCACCTTCGATATATATAATGGCGGCAAGTATTTTTTTTCTACTTTCCTGACATGTGAAAGAAATGCCCGCAACTCTTCATCGTCTGTAATATCACTGGGAGGGATTGGCGCTGGTGTAGGAATCAAACACCTCACTATAATCTCATACTCTTCCAGTCGAGTGTTAGTCAATTGATAAATTTTATCCAATAGTTTGTCATATGTCATTTTCGAAGATAATTGCAACAACTTTGATTTTCCACCACTGTACACGTACCCTCGAACACGGTCGTCAATGTTCCACTCACCGTCATAACAACAAACTACTGATATCGGCATTATCTGCAATATCTGGAAAACACTCAATCCGTTAAAGTAATCTGAAAATTTTCGAAAATGAGCGCTGTAACCATTGAAAATGCACTGTAGTAACCAGAACCGCCGAAGATCACAAAATCATCGAAATAGCACTGTCATATCAAAATTGCAATAACAGAAAACCCCCGAAAATGGGCATTGTATCCATCGAAAAGCAGTGTCAGAACAGAAAACCACCGAAAATGAGCATCAAAGCATCGAAACAGAACTGTAATAACAGAAAACCACCGAACAGGAGCATAAAATCATCGAAAATACACTGTAATATCGAAAATGCAATAACAGAAAACCACCAAAAATGACCACAAAACCGCCGAAATAGCACTGTAATAACAGAAAACCACCGAAAATCTAATCATCGAAAATGCACTGTTATACTGGAAAACCACTAAAAATGGGTAAAAAATCATCGAAAAAGCACTGTTATACTGGAAAACCACCGAAAATTGGCATAAAATCATCGAAAAGCCCTGTAAAAGAGAAAATGCAATAACATCAAACCCCCGAAAATGACCACAAAACCACCGAAAATAAGCTCAAAACCACCGAAAATGAGAACTGTAACATTGAAAATGCACTGTAATCACAGATTACCACCGAAAATGAGCAAAAAAAATCAAACTTTATCACTACAACCATCGAAAATGAACTCTAATAACAAAAAATGAGGAAAATGAGCACATTACCCTAGCAAATACCGAATATGATCACTGTAACCATCGCAAAATGGATCAAAAACATATAAACACTTACCCTATGTTCTTGTTCTTCTACTTCGTCTTCTTCTTCTTCACAAGGGTTTAGCTCAGTTGCAATGAAGGAGAAAGCTTCAACGAAGGGGAAAACTTAAGTCTACCTCGTTGCAACGAAGGGGAAAGCTTGGGTTTCGGATGAACGCTTCGTTGAAGGGGAAAGCTTGAGCTCAGTCGCACGGTGTTTAAGGGTTCTCTAACAGGGATGGGGGGCATTTTGGAGAAATTTTTTTTAGAGGAAACCACGTGCTCCACTAAAATCACTGTAGAAGCCTACAGAAATAAATATTTCAAACCGGAGCCCATATAGGGGTTTTTTCATAATACGGGGCCCAAATCCGTATTTTTCTCCAAACAATAAGTGAATCCCAAAAAAGTTGTTATGAAAAGTTAGAGCCTATTGTGGACAATAACATGAGCTTATTTTGGTAAAATCATCTATAAAGAAACCCTAATTACCCTGGTTCAAAGATCACTTCAACCCTTTCCTCTTAGGCGTTTGCAATATCTCAAACCCTAGCCATTGTTGTTGAATTATCGCATTTAAACCATCATCAAGCACGTAAACCCTCTTGTAATTAATAATCATAGTGGAAAAAAATTATCTTTACTATTATAATGCGAGAGGCAGGCGTAGCCTGATTTTTCTGAAATTTCCAAACTACCCTCATATAAAACAAAACTTTGATTTAATGTTTTATTTTAATTCCCAAATTACCCCTCATCTATCTATTTAGAGAATAGAATCACAGCCAATCGCAATTGAACTAGGGGAGAGTTCAATCGCACCTGCGGGTTAACATGTGTCCCTTTTAACTCCTATTAACTATAGTTAACTCCTTCCCCTCGCTCTCACGTGCATCGCACGTGCCACCCGCTAGTATTAATTATAAGATAATATTTACATATAAGAATCACTATATTGGTTTATCAAAAATTTTATTTTCATAATTTTTTTAAATGAATTGTATTTTCCATATAAGCTTCATGTAAATACAAATGTATAAGGCTAGCACTCCAAAAAATAAAAGATTTTATGCTAGTTGCCATTTTTTATGTCTGCATCCCTCATAGTTGTCATGCCACTATATTAAAACAAACTAAATCTGTATAAAGTGAACTTTATATGAACATATGAAAGCACTACTAATGGCCTTTGAAAGTTGTTTCAAGAGATATGAAATGGAATGATGTGCCAATTATTGGTATTTGTAACATGTTTATGCAGAGAGATCCTAATTGTAATTTTTGTATAAGGTTGATGGTCCAAATTGTGCGAAGTAGTCGTTTGTAATTATCTTTGTATTCTATCATGATTTCAATTGTAACATAAGTTCTCGTGGTTCTAACTATGATTTCTATAGGATATATTCATGAAGTTTCTCAAGAGAAAAATAAATAAAAGAACTCAAATCAAAAGTTTACCCAAATGTGATCAAAGATGAGATGAGGAAGAAAGCTTGATTTGTTCATTTTTCTTTTGAATGCAAACTTCTGTTGTCTTCTTATTTTTGGTTGAAATCTTTCCATTCCATTCGTTTCTCCTCTTTTGTTCTATCTCTTTTTGTTGCTTTTTTTAGTTTAGTAAAGTTAACTCATTTTTCAAAGAGAATAAGAAACATCATTTGTTTTGGGTAGAGACAAAATTTATTTTGAACTCTGCTTTTCTTGAGATTGTCTCTTTAACTTTTGTTAATTGTTTTGAAGTCCTCATACAATGATTTTTTTTAGTTTTTTCTTTCTAAAATATCTAAAACTTTATACTATATGTCTCGCCCCAAAATATCTCATATGAGTTAAGGGATACTTTAGGTGTGACTATTCATATCTGACAAATCATCCTGTAATGAACAAAGCTAACATAATGCAATAGAGACAATAAACATAGTGCGGAAGCTAAGACATGAGTGTGGAAGCTTAAACCAACTTTTTCTTTTCTATAAAAGGTCTATATTCCAAGTTAAATACAAAACATAATCAAAGTAAAGGTGGACATGCCCACTTATCAAAATACAAAATAATTATCGAGTCCATTATGCTCAATACTAATCTAAATACGGCCATACGTTGAGATCTCTATCCTCCTGCGACTGCATCGGAATAGGAGGCTCTCTCTCCTCTACATACTCTTCCTCAACCCAAGGCTCCGGGTTGAGGTTGTCCATGGTACCTGCCGACATAAAAGTATGGCTGAGTATGGAATACTCAGCGAGTACAAGCTACTAAATAACAATGACAATAACAAAACACAACGATAATAACACAACAATGATAAACGAAATATAATTCATCACATCAATTTAAAGTAATACTAGCAACATATGACATTCATAGCATTGAAAGTAAAGCAAGGTAATAGTCTTGACATGCTTGAATGAATGCGAAAAGCTCCGATAAAACTCATACTTTGAAAGTCATGTCTTATTCTTGAAAATAGTCTTTCGTGTCGTTCAAAATTTGTTTGTCATATTTTAAAAACTTGTTCTTGTCTTGGTCTCATTCGTAAGAATCACCCATGTTTGTCTTGTTCTTGTTAGAATCACTTGTCTTGCTTGTCTTGTTCTTGACATGACTTGTTTGTTTTCTTATGAGCCAGAGGTTAGTGTCCTTGTAGCGACTTGTGAGCCGAGAATGTAAATTCATTTTAATGAAACATATATACATATAGAAAATGATACACCAACCTCCTGTACCGGCCTGATGTCTGGCATGATTAACTTGTTTTCTTGTGAGCCAGGTATGATGTATTTTGCAATATGCTCTAACCTTGACCAACTCGATGTCCGGCTTTATCAACTTGTTTACTTGTGAGTCAGGCGTGACATATCCGGGGCATTTGTCTTACCCTTGACTGGCCCTATGTCCGGCTTTATCATTCGTGTTGTAAATCACATGTCATAGTTCTTGGTGTTTCATACTTTAGGAAAATCTCGATTAATACATGCACGTGTGTGTGTGTGGCAATTTGTAATAATCATAATGACATGAACAATTTAAGAATGTCGCATAGCATTTCAATTTCGTCGATAAGCATGCAAGAAATTTAATACATATACATACCATTTGGTCAACATCACTAATTAGGTAAAACCCCATACTTCATGTATTTCATAGTATTAATTTAACGCTTTAATTCTCATATAAGTCTTTCATGAAACACCTTGCATGCACCATTTATATCATTCATAATTTCTTAGTTTTTGGTTTCCAACTCATTTATGCATTTCTTCGAACACATAGTGTGCAACACATTCATAGTCATTCATTTTCATTTCTTAGTGCATACATTTCATCAAATCATATAGGGTGTATTCATTATGCTTGAAATGCTCATCCACCATTTTTCCATCACACATAACACATCACATCCATACGGCATTCAATTGTCTCACCCTTCATCCATTCACACATCCACAACTATCTTTTTATCTTGTTTATTTGAGAATTTGAAGCATTACACAAGAAGGGAGGAACATGGAAGATTAATTCACAATATTCATAAAAAAACCTAGGTTATTACTAAGCTAGTTAGTAAGGGTGTACTAACCTTTGAGATCAAAGCTTGATCTTGGAAGAAAAACCCTTGATTGAAGCTCCTAACTCAATAGAGGGTGATCCCTCTTGAAAAAAAGTGCTCCAAGCTTGAAATGGGGAGAGATCCAACCTTGATCTTGCTCATCTTGATCTTCAATCTCTTGAATCCACAACCCCACATTGGATTTCCCCTTCTTCCTTTCTCTCATCTTTCTCTTCCTTAGGTTTAGAAATCCCCAAAAATGAGGTCTCCTAACAAGTTAAGGGTCTCTCAAATTCAGCATTAGCACACGCGTGTGATCGATCGTATACTTAACTGCGATCGATCACACCCTAGGGCGATCTGTCACACATGAACCCGCATACTTTGGATTGATTTTCACCTTGATCGCAGACCCCTGTGATCTGTCGCTCATGGAAGTTCATCTATCGCACTTGGTCCAGAAAGTTTGGGACCAATTTCATCTGCATGCAATCAATCGCACCTAACTTGCGATTGATCGCACTCTCCAGATTTTGTTGTTTTCTTTCATTTTTTCTCACTTGGTATTTCGACCATAACTTTTGACTCGTTTGTCGGATTTTGACGATTCAACTTGTGTTGGACTCGTCATTCGAAGGGGAACAATCCTGACATTTGAAACTTTCAATTTCTTCTTTATTCATGGACCAATTTACCCATGAAGCTGAACTGGTTGGAAATCGATCTCCGAAACTCAGATTTACAACGTATCCGACTTTGAAATTCCTACTTTTTACATCCATGAACATTCCTAAGACCTTTTGATACTACAATACGTCTTCTTAATACTTAATTAAGACCATAAAAGATTTCAAAATTCTCATTTCATAAAAATAGAAGATTATAAAGGCTTAAAGCCTTAGCACGAGTTCCAATACATGGACAAAAGTTCTGGGGTGCTACACTATATATGATAATTTATTATATATAGCCAAAATATCTAAAACAAAATTGATCCACATCTCTTCCCGATACCTATGCCATCATAAAGTGTTTATGAGATTCATATAACTATGTATTAATATGTATACAAACCTCTCTTATAATTAATAACTAGCGGGTGGCATGCGTGATGCACGTGAGAGCGAGGGGAAGGAGTTAACCACAATTAATAGGAGTTGAAAGGGACACGTGTTAACCCGTGGGTGCGATTGAACTCTCCCCAAGTTCAATCACAATTGACTGTGATTTCTATTCTTTAAATAGATAAATGAGGGTAATTTGAGTTTCGTTTTATATAAGGGTAATTTAGAAATATCAGAAAATTTAGGCTACACCTGCCTCTCCCATTATAATAGTAAAGATATACTCCTTAAAAAATTATTAAAGGACAAGTCTAAGAGATTATTAACTTATACACTATAGAACAAATTGGTTCTTACCAATTTGTTTATTATTAGAGATTATTAAGTTATGGAATATTAATTATAAGAGGGCCGAGTTGAGAAGTTCTCAAGAGAGTTGAGAACCGGCGAGGTGGTGTCCCCCGGATCCCAATTGGCTAAAAATTAACGCAGATGGAGCGGCCTTTATCAGTGGCATAGCAGCAGGGGCTGGTGTTGTGGTGCGTAATCATCTCGGAAATATTATTTACACCTCATCTAAAGCCCTCAGTGGAGGGTCTACTCGGGTCGCAAAGGCGGAAGCAATGTGACTAGGTCTTCAAGTAGCAGTGCATTTTGGTTGGAATCGGGTGGTGCTTGAATCGGATTCCAAGGAAATCTTTGACTACTTGTCCGGAACAACAACCTCTATTCACTGAGAACAACTTAGCATATCTACAAATATCAAAAGCCTGATCTGTAAATGCGACGATGTAAGTCTTAGCCTCATTCGTAGGGAGGCTAACTACGAAGCTCATTGTGCGCTCATGGAGCTCTCAACGAAAGCCTTCAAACCTCTGTAGTATCCTATCACTTATATAGACATATCCCTCCAAGTCTATGGCTTGTGCAGATTGGATCTCACTTGAATTCTATATAAAGTTCAGCTCTTCAACTGAGAGGCGGATCCACCCGAGGGGGTGGTTCAGTGGCTTCCTGCGTTCCGTGCCATGTTAGGTGTCTCGAGTTCGGCCCTATGGGTGTGTGTTAGTGTTGACCTTTCTTTGCAAGCTTGCCCTTTGGCCGCACTTCTTGAAAGCTAGTAATGTGGAACTGACCGTGGGGCCCATTGATATTCGGGTGGTAGGTGCCAGTTATGGGCAGACTTAAATCTGGGCGCCAACTCGGGCAGTGCCTAGGGGCCGTGACGACACTCCGAAGGCCCCCCCCCCCACAAAAAAAAAAAAAAAAAAACAAAGAAAGAAAGAAGCCCCCACCCCACTCCCCAAAAAAAAAAAAAAAAAAACAAAGAAAGAAAGAAAGAAAGAAGGCGGACAGTTCGATGACATTTTTGTCCCGAACTATAAATAATCGCTTGTATGCGCGGTACACACGTGCCGAGGCTTAAAAAAGTTGTTATGAAAAGTTAAAGCCTATTATGGACAATAAACTAAACCAGGAGCTTATTTTGGTAAAATCCTCTATAAAGAAACCCTAATTAACTCTGGTTCAAAACTCACTCCAATCCTTCCTCTTAGGTGTCTGAGACGTCTCAAACCCTAGCCACCGCCGTTGAACTATCGCATGTAAACCGCAAATCGAGCGCATAAGGTACGCTTCTCCTATTCTTCTTCTTCTTCTTGATTACACAGAGCTGAGCTTCTTCATATTCTTGCTACTGGTCCACAACAACAAGGAGGGGATCATTCATTGAAAGAGTTTATTTTTTATTTTTAAGTAACCAAGGAAGAAAAACACTGAGTCTCTTAATTTTTAGTTTTGAAAACTGATTTAGTAAAAACCCAAGTTTTGAGAAATTTCGAGTACAAAGCGAAAAAAAGTGAGAGAAAATTCGTCCTTGAACGCTTGATCTGAATCAAATTTTGGGAGTTGCTGTTGGTCGGCTAGGGTTTACAGTTTTGTGAACTCAGTGAAGAAATGTTTTGGAATGCGAGGTTCTCTTTCATGGACTACACATATTTCTCCATTCTCTTGTGGTTTCTTGGAGGCTTGAGCTTACGCTCCTTCAGCGTTTGTTTTCTTTTGGCACTCAAAGTTGAGTTTGTATTCTGCCTTCCGTATATTTTGTTCCCTTTCTGGTTTGTAAGTAATGGAAGCATTTTAGGAAGGTGGAGGTTGAGCTCAGCAAGGTGGTGGTGAGAGGAGAAGCACAAGAAAATTAGAAGAGTGGTGAAGACTCCGAATTCAAAACTACTCTTTATTGTCTTTCGAACCCTAAATAGAAAATACCCAAAACGCAGCAGCTTTTATAAACCCTAGAACGCAGCTTCTTATTTTTCTGCATTCGTTTCTCAGAGAAAATGGATTTTTCAGCTTTTTCCCTCCCCATGTTAAAATGGTAATTAAAGTTTGCTCTTATAGTTGTTTTATGCAATTTTCTTCTGAACTAGTTATTTTGATTCAGCTAACAGTGTAAGTTTTAAATAATTACTCACTTTCTTATGGTGTTTTTAATTTTATTTTTTTTGTGTAATTTTTTTCAATACAATAGATATGGAATTTATCCCTTCTTATACAGTTTGAGATTTTGATTTTGTTAGCTATTTGCATAATCTGTAACCGTAGAATGCTTAATGGAGATTTTGAGGTAGAATAATGAAGCAAGTATCACCTTTTTTTGTGTGGTAAATTTGTTAAAATCAATTTTCTTTGGGTTGTTGCTGATATATTAATCTGCATATCTTTTTAACTAGAAATAATACAGCTTCGATGGGTAGTAAGAAGAGAGGTTCAGATTCTGTAGATGAGGTTGAGGATCAAATGGATACCGCCACTGGTAAAGTTATTTCAGAACCTTTCAAAAAGAAGACAAAAAATGAGAAAATTGAGGGAGAAATGTCATATGGGGGTGACGCCCCTTCTTTGATCCCTAATTCCATTAAACCCATGGAAAGAAGAAAGAAAAGGAAATCATTGGACAAAGAGAAACACCGGACTACTTCTGACAGTGCAGAGCTGAAGCCTAAACAGTTGGGTGAAGGTCTGAATGCTGATCAGACCCGGGCACCTTTGGCTTCTTCATCGAGTAGTGGTCTGCCCGAGTTTCATATTGGAGTTTTTAAAGATCTGGTGTCTGCTGATTCCTTGACCAGAGAAGCAGCAGCTAAAGCATTGGTGACAGAGCTGTGGGAGGTTCAGAAAGCATATGATAAGCTTGGAAAGAAGGAAGTGGATGAGGGCGCATTGCAGTTAGAAGCTGAAAAAGACGACGGTTTGAAGAACTGTGCTCCTTCTCTGAGATATGCCATTCGCCGGCTTATTCGTGGAGTTTCTTCATCGAGAGAGGTACTTATGGCTGGGTTACTTGTCAAATGTATCTTTCCAATTGTTGTGCCTCCTTGAAGCTGTCTTTGTGTGAGTTCCTTTAAGCTGTTATCAAGTATTTTCTATTGTGAATCATTGATTTTCACTCTGAAACCATCCTCTCTCGCTTTCTTTTTTAGCTTTTTATACATGAAATTCACCCGTTGGCTATTATTTATTCCAAATAAAGAAAAAGGGGGCAGGCTATTGAGTGACATCCATGGAAACCACTGATAGAATTCCAAAAAAATGATTTAATAAAAATAAGAGGACTACATGATATATCAAGAATATCAGTGACAAATGTCCGAAGTGAATTTGAACTGGACTTAATACACCAAAATAAATTCAGCAAGCATGAAATATTTTAATCCATGTATCTGGCTTATCTTTTATGCATTTGCAATGTATACAAACCATGAATAGTTTGAATTTACTATGCAAATTTCAAATAGTAATGATTTAATAACTCCAATATGTGAAAAGAAAAGGATAAATGTTGTATTTATTGTTCATATTTCATAAGTCCATGGATTTGGCAGATCTATCACGATATTTCATTGCTTTCACTGGGCTCTTTACTAGCAGAACTTTGGGCCTTGTTACTAAATGCCATTGCATGGTCAATCTGGAAGGAAATAAATAGATGCATCTTTGAAGGAGCAGAAATTTCTTTGCTCATCTTGTGTTTAAGGATTCATAAGCTTACCCTATTTTAGTGCTTTATAAGGAGAGGTTTTGAGGGATCGGGTCCTTCTACTCTATTTTTAGATTAGTTACGTTTTCTTTATGTAATTGGCTGTTTGTATAGAGTCAGTCTATGGGTACTCCCATTTATACTCCCAAATATACTCCCTAATCCTAACCGTTTATAACCAACCACTAAGGGTCAGGATTTCAATTGGTTTATTTTGTCTTTTCTATTGCTACATCACCAGGAATCCTAACCGTTTAATAATTGAGATAAACGGTTAGGATTTAGGAGTATATATGGGAGTACACTTTGGGAGTATCCCTAGACTAATTCGTTTGTATATAGGTAGATTCCTTGTTTGGTTCACTTCGTGTGAACTCTTTGCTCTCCTTGTGTGAACTCTTTGCTCTCCTTGTACTCGTTCTTTCCTTGATGATAATTTGAATTACATTTCACAAAAAAGATATATGATGTAGCCACCATTTATGCTAGATATGCTATTTTCTACACTATTTGCTAGCAAAAGAAAGAGGTTAAATATGTACTTTCTAAAAATTTGATGAAGATGTTTAAATTATGATTCAATGAAGATGAAATTAGGCTTAGGCCACCAAATAATAACCAAAAGGAAGGAGTTGGGGTTGAGAAACATGAGTGGAAGAGCCAAGAGGCCTTTACAACCTCGAGTTTGACGAGTATTGTTTACATGGTTGTCATTTTTTGGTCCCTGGATCCAAAAGCAATGCTTGCTGTATTGTTGTATCAATGAAAACATAAAAAGCATTTCAAATACAAGTTCCCATTGTATGAGTTCAAAAGTGGAATAACTTTCACAGTTTATATGAAAAACGTATCTTACAAATTATGGGTTGCATTTTTTTTAAGTGCAGTCATGTGGCGGATTAAACAAATTCCACAATTTTTGGAACCATAGCGATGTAGAAGTAACTAATGCTTGGCTGCCTCTCGGATTCCATGTTGCATGGATCTTTCCAAATGGGTACTTGTTGAATCCCCACATTCCACGGAATTTGTTAGTAAACTCCTGGAGATCTTTTCATCTTTTATTGATTTGCTCATGACATAAATTAATACTAACCATAGATAAATAGATCTTTCCATTTCCGTGGATGATTTCTGTGTGTTAGCATTCACATTACAGTTTGATTTGATTTTTTCTTCAAATATGAGTTGATCTCTTAAAGGTTAGATATTTAACCCATTATAACACGCTTGATTACATAAAACGAACAATTTCTTACATTCTCAAAATGTATATTGCTTAATCCGTGAATTTCTTTTTTGTGGTGATCAAATCCAATCATCTGTGAAATAGATCCAGCCTTCAAGTTTATCTTTGCTTAAGGCCAATGGTATTAACTGGTATATGCTCCCCTTGTTGTATCAGAATCTTTACAATGAATTTAGTGATTGTTCATTAAAGGTCGGAAGTGGAATCTTCAATGCGCGAAATGATGTGTTTTCTTGTACTGTCTATTTCATGTTGTTGGATTATGCTCATCTAGTCAATTTATTATGCAACTTTTGAAGCTAAGTTGCATGCGTTGACGATCCTGTGTTGCTTTTATAGTGTGCAAGACAAGGCTTTGCATTGGGGTTGACTGTTTTAATTGGTCAATTCCCTAGCATCAAAGTGGAATCATTGCTCAAACTGATAGTTGATTTATTGGAGGTCTCTTCTTCAATGAAGGGTCAGGTGGGCAAAAACTCCTCAATGCTTCAATGCATATCTTGTTCATATTACCGTTCTCTTGTGATGTTTTTCTGTTTTCTTTTTATGATGTAGGATGCAAGAGATTGTCTTTTGGGTCGCCTGTTTGCTTATGGTGCTCTTGCACGATCTGGGCGACTAACTGAAGAGTGGATTTCTGATAAAAATACTCCTTACATCAAGGAATTCACCAGCCTCATTATCTCCCTTGCAGTCAAGAAGCGATACTTGCAAGAGCCAGCTATCTCAGTTATTTTGGCCTTGGTTGAAAAGGTATTTTTTTTTACCAATCTCTCTTTATCAAAAATTTGGTTTTGTTGTTTGACCATTTGTACGTTATTTTTTGTGTGCCTTGATTGCCGGAACTCTTTTGAGGATCTTTAGTTGAAAACTTCGTTCCACATCATGTAGGACTGTGTCATGAATTTGCTCAAAACCACACTAATTAGTTGTTTTGTTTTATAATTAATTAGCTTTCTTGTTTATCATGGACTGGGGATAATGTAGGTATTACTCTGGATGCATATTGTAAATTACAATCAAGGTTTTAAATATTTGTGTCTTAAGCGATATATCCCCGATATATTCCTATGGTCTTGGGGTAGGAATATATCTATCCTCGATATTTATCCTTTTACACTATACCGCTAAATTGTGTGCAAATATTGCATTTTATTGTATTTTTAGCAATTTATCACTAATTTCACAAAAACATAGTTGGTGAATGGGTTTAGAGAAGAGAAAGAGAGAAAAGAAAGGAAGAAGAGAGATTATGGTAAATTGTTTAGATAGGGATAGAGAACCCTACTAGCATCTTATATTAAGAGTATATTACATATATGCCATTTTACAAATACACCCCCGATATTACATATATCAACACTTTCCCTCAAGCTGGAGCATAAACTTTTAAGTATGCCTCTAGCTTGATAGTAATATCCTGAAGAATTGCAGAGCCAATAGGCTTATGAAGATGTCAACAAGTTGAGAAGACGAAACATGGTGAAGAGATGATGAACAATCTCAAACTTTCTCACGGAGAAAATGAATATCAACCTCTATGTGCTTTGTCCGCTTTTGAAGCTCAAAATCAGAGGCTATCTTCGCGGCAACTTCATTATCACAATATAAGGACATATGACCTTTAACAGGAAACTCTAACTCGAAGAGGAGAGAACGAAATCATAAGAGTTCATAAGTGCCATGAGCAATTACTCGATATTCTGCTTTGACACTAGATCGAGAAACTGTAAGTTGCTTTTTGCTCTTCTACGCAACCAAGTTGCCTTCAAGGAAAGCACAATAGCCCGAGGTGGAACAACGATCAGAAGCAGATTCGGCCTAATCAGCATCTATATAGCCGGAGATATCGAGGTGACCATGTGAGCGATATACAAGTCTACAACTGGGTAGCCTTGATATATCAAAGAATACGATGAACAACAACAAGGTGTGAAGCATGGGGAGCATGTATGAACTGGCTAACTATGTTGACAAAAAATGTAATATCGACGATATGTCGCCGATAACCCACCGATAAAGACCAAGACCCGTGAATCTCGGTTTTTTTTTTTTTTTTTAAAATCCCTTTTCTTGGCAGATATGCAGGAATCCATCCAAACAAATCCAAGCAAACAAAGAGAAATCAATCTTGAATTCTTTGATTTAGAAGAAAAAAAAATGGGGTTTGAGACTTGATTGTAAACGGTAGAGAAGAAAGAAAGAAGAAGATGGTTGCGGCCGTGGGTACCTACCTGTGTCGTCAACGTCGCCGTCGCCGATTGCAAAACTATTGTCGATTGGCTATACCCCTCTCTCCCCTCTTCATCGTTTCCAAGCGCTCTGCACTTCTTTTGTTTTTTTTTTTTTTTGGGTTTGCTATGAAGTGAATTCGTGAATGTCTCGGTTTAAGCCATTAAACCCAAAAAATGGTTATGCTAACGTTACTCTCTCAGCCACATACAACCAAAAAAACAAAACACACCTGTAGCTTTGCCTTGAAGTGAATTCGTGAATGTCTCGGTTTAACCCATTAAACCCAAAAAATGGTTATGCTAACGTTACTCTCTCAGCCACATACAACCAAAAAAAAAACCTGTAGCTTTGCCTTGTGGTATTGTTACTTTGAACCCAAAAAAAAACGTTACTCTCTTAATAAGATTTCCTTTTATTTGTTTTAAAGGGGTATTGCATATCAACTGCTACACCCTCCACCACTTTGCAAATTAACTCAAATGACTATTATGCCCTTAAGAGATTTTATAGCCTTACAAATCCCTTTAATTGCTGATGAATTATGGTTAATCAAATGACATGTTAATTTTTTTTTATTCTACAAATTAAGGTTAGATGCTTTAATCTTAAGGGTTAATAAATCTTAACCATAGTTAAAGATAGTTATAAGGGGACATATTAATTTTTTTAAATACCAAGGTTAGAATCTTTAACCCGGAGGTTTAAAGGGAGTTAAAAGATATGTTTAATTTTTTTTAGAACCAAGGTTAGATGCTTTAATCCTAAGGGTTAGTTAATCTCAATCATAGTTAAAACGAGTTAAAAAGTGACAGCTCAAATTTTTATTTTAAATCAAGGTTAGATGTTTTAATTCTAAAGGTTAGTGAACCTTAATTATGGTTAATAAGATTTCAGAGACATTAATTTTTTTCTTTATGAAAACTAAGGTTAGATATTTTAACCCTAAGGGTGAGTAAATCTTAATCATATTTAAAGAGGTTAAAAAAGGACACGTTTATCTTTTCTTATTTTTTTTCTAAGAACCTTGATATTTTTTTCTAAAAACCAAGGTTAGATGCTTAAGATTCACTAACACATCTAACCTTGGCTTTTAAAATTTTTTTTAAAAAATTACTGTGTTCCATTTTAACTCCCTTTAAGTATGGTTAAGATTCAATAATATAATTCTAAATAATATACATAGTTACATCGATCAAATAAATACCTAGTATTACTTGAATATGTTATTTAATACTAGTAAAACTAAAACAAATTATTAAGCTGTTAAAAAATATAAAATATTATTAATCAAGACAGTAGAAGCCATTAGAAATACTTACATATTCAATGTTATTTTCGGTTCTCTTTAACTCCCTCATACTCTTATGGTCACAACTTCAGGATTCATTCAGATGAAAAATCCACTATAATTTGTAAAAAAAAACTAAAATTATATTTTCAAACATGTTAAAAAATATAGATAGAAAAAACTTTGTATTTAGTATTTTGCAATAGAGATCTTGTTTGATTACATTAAACTTGTAATCATCTAAACAACACTCAATAGACTTAGAGGTCTTGCTTGTTTACATTATATATAAATCGCCGAAACTTGAATATAGGTCCTGCAAATTTTTTGGGAAAATTACATCTACTTATTTTTACATAATTACATCAACTTTATAGTCAAATGAAATTACAATATAATCAAATGAAATTACAATCTTCTTCTTTTTGTCTTGATGCAGAGTCTCCGATAATTTAACCATCTCCTCCTGGTCTTATATTGATTCTGTCCTGTAAAAACATTGAGTTCATCAATTGCAGATAGAAATAAGTTTAAAAAATAAACTAAATTTCAATTATTTATCAACTTTAATAACCAATCATATGTTCAGATTTTCAAAACAATTAACATGGATCATCATTTTTTTTTTAAAAAGGCGATAGGAGTTAATTATGTATATTTGTATTATTATGAATCTCATAAATTATGAATTTATGATTGATTAAGAAATGAATGAAACATGAATTAATCATACATTAGCGCACATGTTTGTTCTCTTCTCATTGCATCTCGTATGTACATTATTGTTTTTTAAAATATTTTTATTGTAAAAAGTATATTAACATCTATTTTAACATTTCCTGAAGTTTCAGTGCAAAATTCTATATTTTGCCCAATTTTTTGCAATTTTTTCAAAAAATCACCGATAAACGATATATCGTCCGATATATCTTTTTTCCGCAACTCCGACATGTCGAGCGATATCGACATTTAGAACCTTGCAAGCGACCCACAAGACGCTGATAGGCATGAAGATCACCCTCACTATCATGTAGTGTAGTCAAGGCGTCTAGGCGATTAGGCATGTCTTGGTGAGGCGACGCCCAAGCAATTCCTAGGCGATAAAAATAATTAAATATACATATATATAATATTAATATATGTAACGGATAAAATTCGTAAAAAGGAGTAAAAAGAAGGGGTAAAATAGTGATTTCTCATGCTCACAAATTCTGACAATTTAGCCGACATAAGCCCACTTGGGCTATGTGCTGGCTCACTTGAGTGTTGTCTGACAGGCGATCTTATCATGACTGCACAAGTCATGATGACTCCAAATGCCTATACATAAGCAAGAATCACCAGAGAGAAGAGGAGGATGGTGCGAAAGGCAAGATGGATGGTGCGAAAGGCAAGAGAGAAGAGAAAGGGAAGAAGAGGAAGAGGAAGAGGAAGAGGAAGAGAAAGAGGGAGATCTGAGAAGCTTGAGTCATTCACACCCCTACCCCAAAGTGCTGTGCAGGTGGCCACTCACCTGATTCTCTCATCTTCCTTTGGTGTTATCCGGCTACTTGATGCTCTTTGTGGCCTCACAATCGTTTATGGCCACCGGATTCTCTCAAGTAGGCCGTGTCCGCCTGATGTTCTTCATGAATGGTCACACTGCCACTTGCACGGCCTTGCGGTTGATTATCTGGTGAGTGCAATCACACTTGAACTTGTGCTTGACGCTGTGAATAGTGCCGAATACGTTGTGCTGTGAATAGTGCCGAATACGTTGTGCTGTGAATAGTGCCGAATACGTTGTGCTATGAATGGTGCCGAAACCGTTGTCCTGTTGTGTTGTGCATAGTGCCGAGCTCGTTGTCCGTTGGCTGATGTACAACGAACCCGTCGTGAGCTGTACAACGTACACGTTCTGCTGTACAACGCACCCGTTGTCTGTTGCACAATGGATGCACAACGTATGCGTTATCAGAGCTAGAGTTACGTTGTCAGAGCTATGTTATCCGAGCTACGAGTACTACGTTGTCAGTGCCTTCTGAGCTACGTTGTCCGAGCTAGAGCTACGTTGTCAGTGCCTTATCCGAGCTGCGTTGTCTGTGCCTTATCCGAGCTGCGTTGTCTGTGCCTTATCAGAGCACGTTGTCAGAGCTACGTTGTCAGAGCTACGTTGTCAGAGCTACGTCCTCTGTGCCTTATCTAAGCCATATACCCAGTGCCTCACCAGAGCTCGTCCTCAAGTGTATATACCCAGTGCCTCACCAGAGCTCGTCCTCAAGTGCATATACCCAGTGACCTCACGATAAGTATCTCTATACTGTGCTTGTGCCTTGTGCCTTATACTGTGCTTGTGCCTTATACTGACTTTATCATCGGAGCTTATTTCAGGGTGCACACCCGCCCCCTCAGGTTCATTCACAGGTGGAGTTTTGCCGTCATTCCTCTACCAGCTAAGCAGCTATAGACGCGTGGCGTGCACGGGATTTTTTCCCTTTCAAATTGGCGCCGTCTGTGGGAATCGAACCCTCTGTGGGAAAGAGCTACGTTGTCTGTGGGAAACGAACCTTCTGTGGAAATCAAACCCTCTGTGGGAAAAATTGAGAACAAGTCAAAGGGGCTTAGACAATCACAAATGACGAACATTTTCTACGTCTGAATGGGGCTTTCACTGCATGACAACATTCAAGAGGTAATTATCGAGTGCTTTCTCAAGTGAATTATCGAGTGCATTCTCAAGTGATTTATCAAGTGAACTGTCCAGTGCATGCTCTAGTGAATTATCAGCCTATCAAGTGACTTATCAAGTGAAAAATCAAGAGACTTATCAAGTGAAAGATCAAGAGAAGCGACTAGTGCCATATCAAGTAAAAAACATCGTGAATGCAATGTCAAATGATGTCTTATCTTATATGTCTGAATACGGTGATGAGACACTTGTAGCTTCTTGATGACATGTCATTCGAGCAAGGTGTCTTACCACGCGGTTCAACACATATCTAAGCATGATGCTCACTACGGGACCTCTGTGACTCAGTCAGATGCATTGCCCGGTAAGCGACCAATTGGCTTATCCTCATGCAATGCCATCTGAGCATGGTGTCATGATGCCCCATTACGAGTCATTCGCGTGAGATAGCATTTGTCTATATTTATGATGGTTTTTACTACAAACTCATCCGTGTCTTTATCAAGTGAATCTCTGTGCTTATCAAGTGAATCTCTGTGCTCATGCATCTTCACGTGTTCATGCACATTCTCGTGCTCGAAGTGCCTAATGACTTCATTTTTCTTGGTGTTGTGCTACATGTACATTCCCGTGCTCTCTAACACATGCTCTGAGATACTATGCACGAGAAGCAATTGCTCTGACTTGACTAGGGGCTGATACAAGTTTGTCTTCGCTGGCGAAAGCACAACGTATCAGTGACAACGGAGCATCTACAACGGAAGAGAGCGGAGAACGGAGCACAATCAGTGTCTGCGGACCAGGTATCATTTTCGGGAATTTTATCCATGGAGTATTCTCGGCACCTAGAACGGAGTTCAAAGCACCGAGAAGGGGCTAAATGTAACGGATAAAATTCGTAAAAAGGAGTAAAAAGAAGGGGTAAAATAGTGATTTCTCATGCTCACAAATTCTGACAATTTAGCCGACATAAGTCCACTTGGGTTATGTGCTGGCTCACTTGAGTGTTGTCTGACAGGCGATCTTATCATGACTGCACAAGTCATGATGACTCCAAATGCCTATACATAAGCAAGAATCACCAGAGAGAAGAGGAGGATGGTGCGAAAGGCAAGGAGGATGGTGCGAAAGGCAAGAGAGAAGAGAAAGGGAAGAATAAGAAGAGGAAGAGGAAGAGGAAGAGGAAGAGGGAGATCTGAGAAGCTTGAGTCATTCACACCCCTACCCAAAGTGCTGTGCAGGTGGCCACTCACCTGATTCTCTCATCTTCCTTTGGTGTTATCCGGCTACTTGATGCTCTTTGTGGCCTCACAATCGTTTATGGCCACCGGATTCTCTCAAATAGGCCATGTCCGCCTGATGTTCTTCATGAATGGTCACACTGCCACTTGCACGGCCTTGCGGTTGATTATCTGGTGAGTGCAATCACACTTGAACTTGTGCCTGACGCTGTGAATAGTGCCGAATACGTTGTGCTGTGAATAGTGCTGAATACGTTGTGCTGTGAATAGTGCCGAATACGTTGTGCTGTGAATGGTGCCGAATCCGTTGTCCCGTTGTGTTGTGCATAGTGCTGAGCTCGTTGTTCGTTGGCTGATGTACAACGAACCCGTCGTGAGCTGTACAACGTACACGTTCTGCTGTACAACGCACCCGTTGTCTGTTGCACAACAGATGCACAACGTATGCGTTATCAGAGCTAGAGTTACGTTGTCAGAGCTATGTTATCCGAGCTACGAGTACTACGTTATCAGTGCCTTCTGAGTTACGTTGTCCGAGCTAGAGCTACGTTGTCAGTGCCTTATCCGAGCTGCGTTGTCTGTGCCTTATTAGAGCACGTTGTCAGAGCACGTTGTCAGAGCTACGTTGTCAGAGCTACGTCCTCTGTGCCTTATCTAAGCCATATACCCAGTGCCTCACCAGAGCTCGTCCTCAAGTGTATATACCCAGTGCCTCACCAGAGCTCGTCCTCAAGTGTATATACCCAGTGCCTCACCAGAGCTCGTCCTCAAGTGCATATACCCAGTGACCTCACGATAAGTATCTCTATACTGTGCTTGTGCCTTATACTGTGCTTGTGCCTTATACTGACTTTATCATCGGAGCTTATTTCAGGGTGCACACCCGCCCCCTCAGGTTCATTCACAGGTGGAGTTTTGCCATCATTCCTCTACCAGCTAAGCAGCTATAGACGCGTGGCGTGCACGGGATTTTTTCCCTTTCAAATTGGCGCCGTCTGTGGGAATCGAACCCTCTGTGGGAAAGAGCTACGTTGTCTGTGGGAAACGAACCTTCTGTGGAAATCAAACCCTCTGTGGGAAAAATTGAGAACGAGGCAAAGGGGCTTAGACAATCACAAATGACGAGCATTTTCTACGTCTGAATGAGGCTTTCACTGCATGACAACAATCAAGAGGTAATTATCGAGTGCTTTCTCAAGTGAATTATCGAGTGCATTCTCAAGTGATTTATCAAGTGAACTGTCCAGTGCATGCTCTAGTGAATTTTCAATATCAAGTGAATTATCAGCCTATCAAGTGACTTATCAAGTGAAAAATCAAGAGACTTATCAAGTGAAAGATCAAGAGAAGCGACCAGTGCCATATCAAGTAAAAAACATCGTGAATGCAATGTCAAATGATGTCTTTTCTGATATGTCTGAATACGGTGATGGGACACTTGTAGCTTCTTGATGACATGTCATTCGAGCAAGGTGTCTTACCACGCGGTTCAACACATATCTAAGCATGATGCTCACTACGGGACCTCTGTGACTCAGTCAGATGCATTGCCCGGTAAGCGACCAATTGGCTTATCCTTATGAAATGCCATCTGAGCATGGTGTCATGATGCCCCATTACGAGTCATTCGCGTGAGATAGCATTTGTCTATATTTATGATGGTTTTTACTACAAACTCATCCGTGTCTTTATCAAGTGAATCTCTGTGCTTATCAAGTGAATCTCTATGCTCATGCATCTTCACGTGTTCATGCACATTCTCGTGCTCGAAGTGCCTAATGACTTCATTTTTCTTGGTGTTGTGCTACATGTACATTCCCGTGCTCTCTAACACATGCTCTGAGATACTATGCACGAGAAGCAATTGCTCTGACCTGACTAGGGGCTGATACAAGCTCGTCTTCGCTGGCGAAAGCACAACGTATCAGTGACAACAGAGCATCTACAACGGAAGAGAGCGGAGAACGGAGCACAATCAGTGTCTGCGGACCAGGTATCATTTTCGGGAATTTTACCCATGGAGTATTCTCGGCACCTCGAACGGAGCACAATCAGTGTCTGCGGACCAGGTAACAAAATTAGCATTTAATGTTGTAATGCTTGAATGTAAATTTTTTATTGATAACTATTAGTTGACTTTTTGACTCTATCGATGAAAATATTTTTAGAGACTAAAATATGCGACTTTTTTTACCGGACTTTTAGGTTTTAGTAATTTTTTGTTATAATAGAATTTATGAAATTTTAAAATTTGAGAAATAACTTAGTATTTGCAAGGTGAAATTTTGACAAATGCACTAAAAAAAGGGATTTTGTTTTTGAATTAAAAAGTTGACATTTTATTCTTTAGGAATTTGGTCTCAGATAATTTTTATTGAATTCAAATGGAAGTATAATCTTATTTACATGTAAATATCTTAAAATGAAAGTAAAGTGTAAAATCATATACTTAAATGATATTTATATATAAATAAGGTATAAACTGTAAAACAGGCTAACTATTAAAGGGTCCAGGTGAAAACCGTCTGTCTAGAGAGGTGCCTAGGCGGTGACAGTCCAAAACCGCATAAGCAGTGCCCAGGCGACTCTTTGACTACACTGCTATCATGCAAAGAGAAGCAAAGAGAGCTTCGGATCCATGGGAGAAGTAATGGGTTTACACCCACTCATATTAGTATTGCTCAGCAAATCAAGAGCATACTTCCGTTGTGACATAAAAATTCATTTTTTAGATCGAGCAATCTCTAAACCAAGAAAGTACTTCAGATGACCTAGATCTTTAACATCAAAGGTACGCCCCAGCTCATACTTAGCATGAGAGATGAATGAATAGTCATCACCAATTCACTAGTCAAGATGGTATCATTAACATATACCAGAAGAATAGTGCGGCCTGAGGCACCATAATTGATGAAGACAATTTGATCGCAGTGACATTGCTGAAAGCCCATGCTAAGGACCACTTTACTGAAGCAATGGAACCAAGCACGAGGTGATTGTTTCAAAACATATATAGACTTCTGAAGTCTACAACCTTTCCAGACTTCCCCTGAAGCAGGAAATCAGGAGGGGGATCCATATATACCTCATCCATTAAGAAAGACATTCTTGATGTCCAATTGATAGAGAAACCAACTCTAATTTGCCGCAAAAGAGAAGAGAAAACGAACATAAGTCAGTTTTTCCACAAGAGCAAAAGTAGCATTATAGTTAAACCCATAAATTTGGTAAAGCCGCGAGAGACAAGACGAGCCTAATACCGACCATCAGAGTTATTTTAGATTGTGAAAACCCAACGATTGCCTACAAGTTTCTTCCCAACCGGAAGGGAACCATATCCCAAGTATGATTAGATTGAAGGGCATTCGTCTCGTCAACCATAGCATCATTCCACTCAGGATGAAGAAAAGCAGCACGAACAAACCGATGAATAGTCACAAAGTCAATTGTTGAAAGGAAGACTTGGTACGAGGGAGATACAACCTGATAACAAACATACTTGACAAGAGGGTAAGGAGTAACATAGGAGCAAACACCTTTGCGATAAGCAATAGACACCTCAAGATCAAAAGTAACATGAGGAACAATAGCAGGAGAATGAACAAGAATAACAAAAGGTAAAAAAGGACCTCGTGGAGTGACCTACGAGGAAGACTGTGGTAGAGGCGCATCAGAGAGGGAACTAGGTGGCTGGCGGCGAGAGTACGTGAAAAACTCCTTGTGTTGTGGACGGTACCCTGTAAGACTATAATAGGTAAAGACAAAAACAGGAGGCACAGTAGGAGCATGAGAGAAATAAGGTACAATCTCGAAAAAAAAAAAATCCAAAGAGACAAAAGAAACAACGAGATTATGGGTCATAACACTGATAGCCTTTAGTTGTGCTAGAGTAACCAATAAAGACACATCTAATTGTCTTATTGTCCAATTTATGATGACTTGGACGAAGATCCTGGACAAAGCAGGTACAACTAAATACCCGTAGCTCAATGAAAAAAATAGGAACCTGAGGACAAAGAAGCTGTTATGGTAAGAGGCCATCAAGAATGCGAGAAGTTTCCTGATTGATGAGAAAACAAATAGTGAGAAGAGTCATAAACCAATAAGGCTTAGACACTTACATGTTTCACAACATAGAACAAGTGACACCGACTAAATGACGATTCTTGCGCTCAACAACGCCATTTTGTTTAGGCGTGCAAGGACAAGTAAGCTGATGAGCAATACCATGAGTTTGTGAGGAAACTGGACAAAAGGAGCAGAGAGATACTCACCACCATTATGAAAACGAAGGGCCTTAATAAGACCACCAAACTGGATAACAATCATAGCATGAATTTCCTGAAATTTGAGAACACCTCATCCTTAGACTTAAGAAGGTAAACCCAAGTAGCTCGAGTGTAATCATCAATAAAAGTAACATAATAATGAAAATCATCACTTGAGGGAACCGAAGATGGTCCCCAAACATCAGAATGAACTAACTGAAAAATAGAACGACAGCTATGCATGCGAGAATGATAAAACAATGCGAAAATGTTTAGTAAGCTCACAAGTATCACATTGAAAAGTAGATGAAAAACAAAGTTTACTAAAAGTAGGAATCAAAGAACATAAAGTCTTAGATCCAACATGGCCAAGCTTGACATGCCATAAACGATAAATATCAAGAGTAGCATCAATGGAAAAGGGAAAAACCGAAACTGTAGCAGTAGTAGATAAGACACGATCATGAGCATAATCTGTGTCGAGGTAGTACAGTCCGCCTCTTTCCATGCCTCTAACAACAATTCTCCTCGTAGTCAGGTCCTGAAAATGACAACGAGAAAGATAAAACATAGCACAACAATTCAGTTTGGTAGTAAGACTACTAATTGAAAGAAGATTAGAAGATAAACGAGAAACATGTAAAACATGAGATAAAAAGAGAGATGGAGATACAAGAATGTGTCCTACACCTAAAACATGAGTAACATAACCATCGGCCAAGCGAACCTTGACAGTAACCGATGAAGGTGAATAAATGAAATAACCCTGTGACTCACCAATCATATAATCAGTAGCTCCAGAATCAATAACCCACCTAGGAGAAGAAGACGATGTATTGTCGGCATAGGTCGAGGGAGCGTGGTATCTGTGGCAGATGAAGCAGCGGTATCAGGAGAATCACTCTGTAGACGGAACTCAGCTCGGATCATCTCAACAATCTTGGGCTCTCATGGACTCTAGAGGATCACTCGCAACAATTGAGGACAAAGGATCAATAGCAGGAGTCGTAGCAAAGTGAGCATTAGGACGAGGCTGGTAACCATCGGGATAGCCATGCAAACGATAACAAGGATCACGATCATGTCCCACTATATCACAATGAGCACAAGGAGTAGTAGGTCGGCCATGACCTCAATTGCGATGACCCCCATCAGTTCCCCTACCATGGCTTGCAGCAGGACGAATATCGGTGGCAAAGGTGGTACAATCCGGATGGGGCAAAGGAATGGTGCTCGAAGACATCACAGCCCGACGCCGTTCCTCTCCAAACACCATGGAATACAGAGATTGAACAGAGGGTAGAGGAAATGTGGCAAGTATCTGAGTGCGCAACTGCTCGAATTTGGCACGAAGACCACCCAAGAATTCATAAATGCGATGATGCTCAATTCACTTTGTTATAACCTTGGCAAAAGCAATGGACAACTCAGATAGAGGTTCATATTGACTCAATTCTTCCCAACGACGTTGTAGAGCCCCAAAGTAATCAGAGATAAACATATCCCCTTGTTGAAAATGAGCAATCTCACGGGTGAGTTGGTAAATCCTAGCATTGTTCTCCACTAGGGCATAAGTCTGAATGAGAGCTTCCCAAAATTCATGACAACTCTTATAGAAAATGTAATTCCTGGCAATCTGAGGCTCCATAGAATTAAACAACCAGCTTAAAATAATGCAATTCTAGGCATTCCACTTAGCAATCTCGGAAATATCTGTCTCCGCTTGTGGGGTCTTACCATCAAGATATCCCATTTTAGAACGACCCCCAATATAAAGCTCAACCGAGCATCACCAGCATCGCCACACAAGAAAATTATTACCATTGAATTTAATATTGGTGATAGAGTGGACAACGAAGTCGGAAAGAGCCGGCAGAGTAAGAATTTTAGCATCCATAGGAGAAATTTAATTAGCAAACGACCAACCAATCAATATTTCATCAACAAATGATCCAATGGTATGAAGATTACCAAAAATATGACCTAAGTTACTGATATAAGCAAACAAGGCATAAAAAACCCTGTAACAAAAAAGGGTAGTGAATAGGTCCTCTAAAATCCTCAACTCCTTCAAAATCAACCAAACTGAGAAAAATCAGGTTTTATATATTCCTAACAAAAAAAGGGTCTAATAATGACCAATAACCAGCGTGAACAACAACCCATTCAAGTGGAATTTTTTTTTGAACCGAAACAATATTTTTCTTGGAATTTTTCTGTATTTTTTCTTCAAATCATTGTAACTTCATGAGTATTGAACCAAATCACATGAAATAGGATTAAAAAATCCTCTAAAATCAATATCTCCCAAAAATTACCTTAAGAGTCCTCCAGGTAGAGCATAGGCCATATGGCTGACGTCACTTGGCGTGTCTTCTTCCTTTGGTTCTTGCTTTTGGTTTTAACAAGCTTTTCCTTCCTTCATTGTAGCTCTGATACCAAGCTGGTGAATGAGTTTAGAGGTTTTAGGGTTTAGAGAAGAGAGAGAAAAGAGAGGAAGAAGAGAGATTATGGTAAATTGCTTAGTTAGGGATAGCTAACCCTACTAGCATCTTATATTAAGAGAGAACATTACATATTTGCCATTTTGCAAATATACCCCCGATATTACATATTTCAACAAACATTGCCTCTAAATTCAATTTTTTGGTATAAAAGTTCTATTATTTCGATTAACATTTCGATTAACATATGGGCATGTCGACTAACATTTGCGGGTTTATTAGGGATTTCTTCTTCTTGATTTTTCATCAAATATTCATTGATTTCGCTTGGATTTGGATTGTTGAACCCAAATCCACCAAAATGAGGTAGAGAGTCGTTGGTTGAACACTTGGGAAGAACTTTTTTTTCAAAAAAGCACATAAAAGGTAGGTTTTTCATCTTTAATAGGTTTTAATTTCAATTGTTGTTCAATCAACTTCTGATTTAATTATGTTGTTTATTTATGGCCGATTTATCGATTTTCCTTGAAGGTTTTGTTTTTTATAGTTATTTTAATATTAATTTATATTATTAAATATATAATTTTGTTGGCCTTATTAATAGGCCAATGAGGTTTGAAATTTAGTATTTTATGCATGGATATACTTTTGGAATAGATCTTATGAATATGTTGATGAAATTTTGGAGTGTATAGCCTCACATGACGGTGACAGTGACAATGACTCTTTACCCACAATTTTCATTTGGAGGGCAGTGCTGGTGCAGCTTTAGGAGGAGCACCATAGTATGTTCATGATTAGACATCATGATATCATCTTCTAATGAGCTCGGCACAATATTGTAATTATGTAGAGAACCAACATTATTACCCTCCTTGTGGACAAAGATGATAACTGCGCAACTCTATTGACAAAATTGTACTCTTGGTGTGGAGTGGAGTCTTTATATAGTTCAATATTATTTGAGTTCATATTTCTATTTTTTTAGGATTATTGAATATACGAATGTTATATTAATATTAGACTATTATACATTGCCGTTACCGCTTATCTTTGCTCCCCATGCCAATTGCATCTCTCATGTACATTTAATCCATCGGGTTATGTTTGGAAGGTAAAATGTTTTGGCAGGAGTCCATCTTCACAATTGGGAAATGTTCATAAGTTGTGACGTAAGGTGGGACCTTTAGCATTCAAGGGACATTGTGAAAGGCTTCTACATTGTCTATCTAGTTTTGCTCTTAAAATTTTATGTCAGATCCTCCACATATGTTTAATCCTTCTCGTAGTTAAAGTATGTACCCTTGGCCAATAGCGCTCTGCTAATGTTCTCCCATCTTGTAATTTCCATTTTCATTATGTCGTTCTTTCTCTTATATCAAAAACAGCTTTACGCTGCATTGCTGTCCTTTATTTGGTTCACTGAAAATAATTTCTCAACATTTGCCTAGCCTTGGTTTTGTGGTGGAAAGAGCTATACGAGAAAGAGATCTGTCCCAAGCACCCATTATGTAAACAAGACTCTTACTCTGCACTGCTTGCCTCTGACGCTGCTACGATTCTCTCTTTATATTTTTGAAGTTTCATATTCCTGTATTGTCTTTAGTTGTATCAACTCTAGGTGGAGCCCACCAGGTGCCTTGGAGGAATGAAAATCAATAGGTGGAAAGAATGTGTATTGAGCATTGTCTTGGCGTCTCTAGATGGAGCAGCACATTACTTGCACCACTCTTTTCTCTTTGATGACAGTGCGGGTCAAGATTCTCACTTGCGATCATTTAAAGGATAGAGGGTTGAGGATGGCAAATCGCTAGTTTTTGTGCCTTAAAGAGGAGGAAATGGTGGATCATATGTTGTTGCATTGTTCTTTTGCCATCAAATCTGAATCCCTTCCTTGTGATCCCTTTTTATTTCTCTTGTTTAGCTTCTTGTTGTATTTCTTTCTTTGATCAATATATTTGTGATACCAAAATAAAAATAAAATCATAACTAGAAGGGCCTATTGTGATGTTTATTTTTATTTTTTCTCATCTACTGCTCTTCTTTTCTTGAAAAATGGACTCCAATTGTTGAAGTATCATAAAAATATTGATTGCTTTGAACTTTCACTACTTAGGTTTTAATGATTATCGCTATTGCATTTCATTTGGTTAATGGGAATATACCAAGTGTGCTCTGTTATGGCTTCCATTGTGTTTCTGTCCAGTTAGAATTGATATTGTTTCTCCTAGCTCTGCAGTTGCCTGTTGAAGCCTCGTTGAGTCAAGTTCTTGAAGCTCCTTGTATGCATGAATGGTTCGAAGGAGCCACTGAAAGTGGAAATCCTGATGCATTGCTTTTAGCCTTGAAAATGAGAGAAAGACTTTCTGTGGACAGCAAAGTATTCAGCAAACTCTTGCCATACCCATTCAGCCCTAACAAGCTTTTTACTGCTGATCATATGACCTCCCTTACTACTTGCTTGAAGGTCACCTTCAGATCCTATCTTTATCATGTAGGTATTTCTGCAGAGAATGTGAATTTTATTAAATTTTGGATTGTGTGGCATATTACAGGAATCGGCCTTCTGTCAGCCTCGAGTTCATAGCATCTGGCCTGTTTTGGTAAGTATTCTCTTACCTGATATGGCATCGCAAGAGGAAGATGCAAAGTCAGGTTCAACTTCCATTAAGAAGCACAAAAAGAGTCGCAAGTGCAACTCCTCTGAAGAAGACATTGCGAAAAATCTACAGTGTTTCTGTGAAGTTGTTGAAGGATCTCTTCTGCTGTCATCTCATGACCGCAAACACTTGGCATTTGATGTTCTGCTTCTTCTCCTCCCACGGTTGCCTGCATCCTGTGTCCAGACAGTCCTATCTCACAAGCTTGTCCATTGCCTGATGGATATCCTCTCCACCAAAGACTCCTGGCTATACAAGGTTGCACAGTATTTTCTAAAGGAATTATCAGACTGGGTAGGTAATGATGATGAGCGACGAGTGGCAATTATTGTGGCCCTACAGAAACACAGCAGTGGGAGATTTGATTGCATCACACATACAAAAACGGTTAAAGAGTTGGTGGCAGGGTTCAAAACTGGATCGGGTTGCATGCTATTTGTCCAAAACTTGATGAGCATGTTTGTGGATGAAGGGCGTGCTACAGAGGAACCATCAGATCAGAGTCAGACAACAGATGACAATTCAGAGATGGGTTCAACAGAAGATAAGGATCCTGCAGGGACATCTGATTTTTTGAAAAGCTGGGTTATAGATTCTTTGCCTTGTATTTTGAAGTATCTAAAACTGGATCTTGAAGCAAAGTTTCGGGTACAAAAAGAAATTTTAAAGTTTCTAGCTGTTCAGGGTCTATTTTCTGCATCTCTTGGCACCGAAGTGACTTCATTTGAATTACAAGAGAAGTTTAAATGGCCCAAAGCAGCCACCTCTAGTGCACTGTGCCAGATGTGTATTGAGCAGCTCCAGTTATTACTGGCAAATGCTCAGAAAGAGGAGGGCCCACTCATTTTGTCCAATGGCCTCGAGCAAACTGATCTCGGGTCTTATTTCATGTGGTTCCTTAGCACACTATGCAACATTCCTTCAGTATCACTCTTTCGGCCCTTGAGCAATGAGGATAAAAAAGCATTCGAGAAATTGCAAGCAATGGAAACTCGACTTTGTAGAGAGGTAATCAATTTTGTTCTGCTCTTTGGAACCCATTGTCAGTTTTTTTTTGGATAATGTCAGTTCATTCTTTTGAACTTTGGCTTTATACCTTCTTTGTTAAGTCATGTGTTGTTTAATTCAGTTAAATGAGATCCAAATTTTTATTATCATAACCATTGCAGGAAAGAACTAATGGTCTCAGCGCTAATACGAACAAACTGCATGCATTACGGTACTTGCTCATCCAGTTACTGCTGCAAATCCTCCTTCGGCCAGGGGAATTCTTTGAAGCTGCCTCTGAACTCATTATATGTTGCAAGAAAGCATTCACTACCCCTGATCTCCTTGACGACTCTGGTGAAGATGAATTGGATGACGGCGGAATGCCCGAGTTGATGGATGTCCTTGTGGATGTATTGCTTTCGTTGTTGCCTCAAGCATCGGCTCCTATGCGCTCTGCTATTGAGCAGGTGAGTTCCAGAACAGCAAGGATATGTCCCATACTAACATCAGTTTACTGTTTATCTTTCCTACCTCTCTGACTCTCTCTAACATGGACAATCTGTTTTCTGAAAATTTTATCAAGTCTGAGACATGTACTGTACTCAGGTGTCGGACACTTGTAAGGGGACAAATTTCTGTTCTTTTAAAGTTTAAAAATATCATATTTGGTTTTCTGGATTTAGTCATGGTTCAAAATATTGGCATCGGCTGCCGTATCGGTAGGTCCAAAATAGGATATATTTCGGCGTATTAGACCGTATCGGATGGATTGTAAGTCTTTAATATATAGTTAGAAATGTAAGTCTTTTTTTATGTTGAACTGTGAACTGTTAGTTGACCTTTTTACCTTATATGCTCCGTTTGTTTCAAAGTAAAATAGAGGAAAACAAATGAATTTCGCGGAAAATGCCCGTTGTCCTAAAGAAAATACACTTGGAAAATGATATTTTCCGTGGAATTCATTTGTTTTCCCCTATTTTACCTCAAAACAAACGGAGCAATAGTTGAAAATATTTTTGAAAACTAAAAGATGAGACTTTTTTCGCCGGACTTCTATTGGTAATGTTTTGATATAGTAAAATTTATGAAATTTTAATATTTGAGAAATACCTTACAATTTGAAAGTTGAAATTTTTACCTAATCCCTAAAAGGTGTTAAAATATGATTTTGTTCTTGAACTGGAAAATTGACTTGATTCTTCATGAAGTTGGATCCATAATAATTTTTATTGAATTTAAATGGTCGTTATACCCTTATTTACATACGAATATCTTAATTAAATGAAAGTGAAATTTAAAACCATTTACTTAAATGATATTTTATGGAAATAAGTTGTGTGTATCGAGTCTGTGCTGTGGATTATAGTGTAAATGAAAAAAAGAGAAAATAATTAATTGAAAAATCTCCCGTATTGGGCGTTTGGACCCTTATCGGCTTTGATATGGTGGAATTTGTTTCCAGCATACCAGTGTATCAAACATAGTTGCAAGGAAGCTATGTACATGGTGGGAAGCTTGTTTCTTAGGCTCGCTTCCTTAGACAAACTCGCTTCCTAGGAAGCTCGCTTCCATCACGTCCTATTTAGTAGTAGTTAAATGGAGTTGTATGTGTGAAGTGATGGGATATATCACAATCTATAGCCTAGAGTGTACACTCTAAGCAAGTATCGTCGGTTTGGAACCCTTCCATCACGTCCTATTTAGTAGTAGTCAAATGGAGTTGTATGTGTGAAGTGATGGGATATACCACAATCTATAGCTACCTATAATAACATAATGGGAATGAAGAACCTATATCTCATTTCTTGCTTCCCGTTTCCTATGGATTTTGAACCATGGATTTAGTGCACTTGACCACATCATTTGATGAAAGGATTGTAACAATGATGTAAACCAGGTATTAGCGAACCAAACCACATCATTTGATGCTCCATTTGTATACCTATCCGATTGTCCTACGGCAATTTTTTGGGAAATAAGTAGAAATTGATATAATTACCAAGAAAGGAAATTATGGAAAATAAAAAAATCTAATGTTTATAAATTATTAATTAAGCATTGCATCTTTATATACAATAATATATATGAAGTTACACTTGGGCAATATACAGTAAATATTGTTCTTTGTATTTTTTTACTGATGGGTTTTGGAGCACTTCCTTTTATTTGATTATTTATTTACTTCTATTCATGTTTGTAGGTTTTTAGATTTTTCTGTAATGATGTTACGGATGATGGACTACTCCGAATGTTGCGGGTCATAAAGAAAGATTTGAAACCAGCCCGACACCAGGATACAGACAGCAAAGACGATAACGACGAAGACGAAGATCTTCTCGGGATCGAAGAAGCCGAGGAAACTGATGAATCCGAGGCAATTGAAGCTGGCGATAGTGACGATCAGGAAGATGATTCTGAAGCAGTGGTCAGAGTCGAGGCAACTAGTGAAGAACTTCCTGAAAATTCTGATGATTCTGATGGTGGAATGGATGACGATGCAATGTTCCGAATGGATTCTTATCTTGCCCAGATTTTCAAGGAGCGGAAGAACCAGGCTGGGGGTGAATCTGCTCATTCGCAGCTTGTGCTTTTCAAACTCCGTGTTCTCTCACTGCTGGAAATATACCTGCATGAAAATCAAGGCAAGTACGCATTGTTCATGATTTTCACTATGAGCGATTCTAATTGTTAGGACTTTAAGGCGATGGTCTGCCAACAGAATTTTAGTATGCAGGGTCACATGAATGGTGCAAAATCATCACCTGCACCAATACAGAATCAATTGTATGATTCTTTTGGTATCATTAGTGAAAAAACAGAGCCATGAAAAGGTGCTGTAGAATATATGGTTTTGATCTTGCACTGGAAATCTCCTTGTGGGGGTGAGTGGAGGGCATTGTTGGGTGGGCCCACTTCTTAGATGTGTGCCGATGAGCCAGCAATGTCTGTAGGTAGGGACGTAGGGTCATATCAGATCAGTACCTTAGGTTCCTTCTTTAGTAATATGTTGATAGTACACGTAATTTTTGAAGGGACAGGTGACATGATTTATAAGTATTTACTGGTAGAAAAATGATGCAAAATTTTGACTTTTGTTGAACCTACTGATTTTTGCTCTTCATTGTCGTTTTTTCTCAGGTAAGCCACAGGTTTTGACAGTGTACTCATACTTAGCTCAGGCACTTGTAAACCCGCATACTGTAGAAGGTAGTGAGCAGCTTGGACAGCGTATCTGGGGAATTCTGCAAAAGAAAATATTCAAGGCAAAAGAATATCCGAAGGGTGAAACCGTGGAACTATCTACCCTTGAGTCTCTGTTGGAGAAGTACTTGAAGTTGGCTTCAAAACCATTCAAAAGAAAGAAATCTGCTTCCAACCCATCAAAGAAGCAGCAGTCGGCTTCCTTGGCCAGACGCAAAATGGTTGCTTCTCTTGCTCAGAATTCGACATTTTGGATTTTAAAGATAATCCATGCAAAAGACTTTCCTGAGTCACAAGTGCAGAAGGTTTTGGATATTTTCCAGCGTGTTTTGGTGGGCTACTTCGATAGTAAGAAGTCTCAACTGAAATCTGAATTTGTAAAAGAAGTTTTCCGACGGCAGCAGTGGATTGGGCGCCAACTATTTGGCTTCCTTTTGGAGAAATGTGGTATTGCAAGGTCAGAGTTTCGACGAGTTGAAGCACTTGATCTGGTGGATGAAATAATGAAGTCTTTGGTTTCTGTTAGGGCAGATGTGGGTGATCAGGACACGTCAAGGAAGTTCTTGAAAACCCATCTGCCAACACTAAGTGATCTGATAAAGAAGTTGCTGACAAAGATGCCGGATAAGCAGTCAAGGCGGGCCCAAGTAAGGAGGTTCTGTGGCCGGGTCTTCCAGGCAGTATCAACGCTTAATCTGACTAAGTCATTTCTCAAGGCTTTGACCCCGGATGCTCGTGTTGCCTGTGAATCTCAACTTGGTGAGCTGTTTCTTGCTTTGAAGAAATTGGATAGATAGGTAGAGAGTTGCAGGAAAGCTGAAATGGCACACTTTACGAAGACTATGGCGAGGCTTTAATTATATTTATTTCATTTTCCTGTTGGAAATTTTGTTCTGTTTCCAATGCCAATGCTGCAAGCAGCAATTAATCCAATATCAACACGGGTTTACCTGCTATGCATGAGGACCAAATCATTTTTAGGGAATCTGATTCCAGATCCTGTAACCCCAGGCATAACTGTAAAATTGATTTTGTTGGTAAAAACCCCAGGCGTATTTGTAAAATTGATTTATTGGTAAAACTTTTATCCTTTTCTTAATTAGTTTTAATATTATTTTTGTCCATTCTTTGTGAAAGGTTACTTCTTTCCCTTCACCACTTCTCAGTTCTCCCTCGAGGCCTTGGTGAAAATCCGTTCAGTTGGTACTATTTAAGCTACTCTCTCTCCCTCTTGCAATAGTTCAGTTGGTGCATTATTATTATTATTATTATTTTGGTAATGTTGGTACATTACCTTAATATGGTCTAAATCCAAGTCGGTCAGAGCTAGATATTGATAGGGATTCTCATTAACTCATTTCATGGCTCTCATCAAAGGAAAGAGTAGCCCCCTTGGGAAGTTTGGTCTTGGATTGTTTTTTTTTTGGTTCGGATATCATGTATTAACTGTTAGTGGTCAGTGATTTGCTTGAGGATTGGGGCTCTTGCAACTCATCGCTTCGTGGGATTAGATCCCAAGACCTCTCACTTGAGAGAGGCCAGACACCACCATTGAAGCAAGAGGCAGGGTGTTTGGTCTTCGGATATTTAATTCTCAATGTTAGCAGGGTTGTGATCATATACCATTGCTGTATACCAATCGTTTCAAGCATACTAACAAATTTGCAAATTACTTTCAAATAATTCATTTTCCAGCTGTAAGTGTATTAGTATTAACCGGCAAGCTTTTCCCGAGCTGACAAATTATTCCCGCAATGTTGACTTGTTTGCAAATAATTTATCTGCCCAATTATTCCCCAACTTAACCTAAAAGTAGATGAATTAGTTGGTATCATGTTCTTATTTTTTTGATTATAATTATTAATTATTATTTTCTGAGCTTACCCAAAACTTTTCCAAATTTGCTGAATTTAACCCATGCAGAATAATTCTCTAACCCTAACTTTGTTACTATGAATTTCCCATCAGTTCGCAGCTGAAGCTCCTGACCCATTCTTGTTGTTCAGCGGAGCATCAGTATCATTGCCCTGCTAAGATTGCATTTTTTTCAAAGAGTAGAACACGTACATTATGCAGCACAGTACATATTCTTCCATCTCCTAGTGCCTTAAAGAAAAGCCAAAATGCTGGATATGAACGCCTTCAAGAAAAGCCAAAATGCTGGATATGAACTTAAGGATCATCTGGTTCATAGCTTAATTGGTAGAGATTTACATCAAACAGTATCAGCCTCACTAGAAGATCCAAGGCAAAAACCAATCTAATTGCATGAGCACAACGATAAAAACCTTTTTGACATTTCTCTTGATTATGAAACATACTTCTACAGTCATATCCTGACTTTTTTTGACATGAGAGATCTAACAGAACATTTTAAGAAAACAGAAAGAGGAAAAGAAATGGAACCCAAATCTCTTGTTAAAAGTTCAAAAGAAGAGTCATACGAGAGTCAGCTGATGTACTGATGTTTAATTAAAATTACCTCTAAAAAAAGAAGAGAAGACTCAGTCGAGGGAGTCAAGACCTCCAAAAATCTTCTTGGGGCATCATTTATCTACGGTTAGTTAGGGTTAGTGGATGGTGAGATGGCCTTCAACTATTGGGAAGAGAAGTAACAATTAACAAAAAGAACATTAATTATTGAAATATCAACTAATTATAAAAGGTAGAATTTCACAACTATTGCTATAGAATAATGCAATGGATCTTGCTATCTTGCTAAGAGAGAGAACAAGCTGCATGAGATGTGCACAGAGGAGGGTGCGCATCAGGCAAATACAATCAATGAAGATGAAAAACAAGTCAGTTACAACGGCTTCCATTTTAATACAACACACTTAAATTTATGGGATAACTTGTGGTATCTATAATTTAACATGGAACGCAGAAAAAAAATTGGAAAAAAAATGGCCTTTATCAAGTCATATAGGTTATAGGCAACAAAATCAGCGTTTTTTACTGTTAGTCTTGGTGATCCACGATTTGCTTGTTTCGTTGGGTAGTTTCCAGATGATATCCTCCAGTTTGCTACAAAAACTCTTGTAGAACTGCAACCCAGACAGGTGGAACTAACAATGATCAGAATTCATAAAACCAAGAGTAAAACTAAAAGATTTGCCAAGTAACCAGGTTGGCCACTGAAGAAAACTAACAAAGAGTAAATACCAAGGATAATGCTAGCACCACTTTCTTTGTTAATACACTCTCTTTCCAAGTGAACAAAGTGTTAGTGCAAGACACGTGTTTTACTCTGTTCATATCTAACTGCAAGAAGAAAAGAATAGAGAGCATTTGACCTTGAGGTATTCGACAGCATCTCCAGCTGCTTTCTGAATGTCCACCATGAGAAATGAGGGAGCAACTTCAAAAATCTGTTAACCAAAATGGATTGTTGATCATAATCTAAAAAGTGAAAGAAATACTCAACTAGTAAAATCTAGTAACGAAGTGGGTAGGGCGGAGAGCTTACTTCCAAAATAACGGAGAACTGTGCAGTCTTATTTGCTGAAAGACCCTCCACCCTCATCTGAAAAATTAACAAATCTTTGTTCAAATGCGCTTGAAAGTAGTACTCTTTAGAATAAAGCGGATATCAGTCCCTCCAGTGGGGATCAATATAAAAGCAACAAAAAACACATTGAATCCGAAAGAAGGAAACAAAGTATAAACCCTTTGATTTACTAATACCCTTAAAACTCTGTCCACCTGAGGGATCCAGGAATACGATATAAAGCAGTGACACAACAGCTTACACTGGATCAAGTCAAAGGAAGTAGAAGCAAAACAACAGAAATCTAAGAGGCAAGAGAAATACAGTAAACCCTGACTGGTCTACCTTATAGTTACGAATATGAGTCTTGAAACCCATCGATTGCGCAACCACTTCCATGCTTGACAGAACAAGATTTGCCGGTTTTTGTGACACAAAGCGGGTTTGATGGTTCATAGAGTCCTGTCAAGAAGAGAAGAAAAATTAAGTCTGCTAATACTGCTAAGAAAGACACCATCATATTATTAGAGATAACAGCATAGATTTCTAGAGACACTGATATTAATAATTGAAACTTAAGAATTGGAGACAAAATTGATGGGAATGGTGAGCTTGCAAAATCTTCTTGTTGGCTTATAGTATTGAGAGTTTGCAAAGTGCAAATGCCTAGTAAGAAAGTCGTGTGTTGATTCACCATTATGAAAAAATTCAAGTTAGAAAATGTCCAGATGAGAGAGGTAGAGTTGTTCATGGTTGCAAATAAATGACAACGGATACCTGTCCATGGTCAAACAGTGCTGAAAGATTTAGCCCTTGAGAAAGAATTATAAGGTCAAATGCATTTAGAATCAGAGGAGCCATGTCCTGATTCCCACATTGCTCATCCTGCCGTTCCTACAGAAATCCAGAGCACCAAAAAATCAAGGCCAATGTATTTAAAGAATCAATGTAATATAAAAAGCACAAATACTACTGCTACTAACAATCCTATTTGAGTAGAATGTGAATCAGCTGAACAAAATTCTCATAGCAACTATAAAAACAAGAAGCATGAACTACAGAACACCTCCAATATTTTACAAATGCTTCCTATTATGGACAAGAAGTTGTGAGCAACATTGAAAGCTTTACCAACCTCAGGATCATCAAAAACAGCATATACATCATCCAGGTTGACATCCTCGTATTCAAAAAGTTTAACAGGAACATAATCCTTCCTAAACCACTCATCGCTTCTGATTTCTTCAATCCGAATGCGCTGCACAAATTCAGAGCCAGAGCCAGAGACATAAAGGAACTTATAAGAGGAACCAAAAGTTCTACAAATCCATTTTATGGCCATTAAATTCATCAAAAGTATAAACAGAATATTACAAACAAGAAGTATAAGTTAATCATGTACTAGCTTCTAACATGACCGTATTTAAGCTTTACTCATTGTATCAGTTACCAAGGTCAATGAGGAGGCCAGTTGCAACAAGTGGTGATGTACAACACAGAATTTCAATCAACTATTTGTGGAGCACATGTGAGCATGCACATATAGATATCTTTTTTTGTGCATGCATGGATAAGTTTCCAAAGTGTTTAACAAACCACCTGTAGGAGCCTGTTTGGATTACATGTCCCCCTCCCCACATAGGCACAGGGAGTGCTTTTCAAAAACTAGCCTGCGGTAATGAACCCAAGATTCAAGAACATACTTGGTTTCACTAGCCCAAGCTGAAATTTCAGCACAGTATTAGCTTGTTTACCAAAAACACCTAAAATAATCAATAAATCCTAGTTAGGGTTTCTAATAATCAAACCACTAACCATGAATATTTGTTTCCTTCATAACCAGTAAAGACAGCCAGAATAGATTACAAAATAGTGGGCCCAATGAGTAATGACTTATCACTAATACTTACAGTTTCCGGATTTGGGTCCAAAATTCTATGAATTAACGATTTTGCTCCTAGTGGAAACCAAGATGGGCAGGAAAACTCCCCTTGCTCAATCTGTGGAAAACTATTGTAACAAGTCAGACTGTATTCACAGCAATATAACGACTTTTAGATGAACACTAATTAACTTTTGCTATATCAAAGGAAAAGCATATGTGGGAAGAAGAAGAAAAAATTTCTACGCAGATCTGTAAGCAGGGTACCAGTATAGATGAGCTATATTTATTTCATTACAACTTTTTCCAAATGGCAATTGTTCACTAAAAGAACAGAACTAGCAAATTTCTCGAGCCTAAATAAAGTCACAGTGAAGCAATGAATAACACCAGCATCCACTAAGAATTACATTTAATAGTGACATTGCTAAGGAACATCAGCCCATGATAGACGATCGAGCTCCATCACCACTTTGTTTACTGATCAAATATAATAGATTCATATGGTTGCTTGATTGTTGTTTCCATGCGCTAAAATGAACAGTGGGTAATTAGGCAACAAAAACAGAACTGGCACCTATTACGATATGATAATCTTTCATTTACCACTATTTAAACAAAATATTAGTTTTAGAGTTTCACTCTCTTCCTAATAAGGAATTTGGAAATGCAGTTCTCATGACAGCTTACACAGACATAGTTACCAAGTCAGGGTTCGGGAATTATTTGTCTAGGGAAAAGTTTGGAAAAAATGGCAAAATTCAGAAATGCAATGGGAAAATGTCAAGCTATATATGAAAAAATATAAAATAAGATTACTAATTATGAAAATAATAAGCAAATATATTTCATATGTTAGATATTTATTTGAGAATTTTTCAAAACATTGTGAATAATTCGTGTTTAATTCACAAAATTCGTGACTATTTGAAACACCAGCTATTTTTTTTCAAATGCCACAAGCCCGCGAATACTTCGTGAATTAATCTTTCAACGAAAAAGTCGGGTATTATTCAGGATTTTTTGAAGAAATGGTAACTATGGACACAGACTAAGCTACCCAATAGGAAACTGATGATGAAAAACAAACTTAGAAAACTGATGATGAAAAAAAAGAAGTCACATAGTAAGCTACTCGATAGCATAAATTTAAGCATGGAAAGCAATATTGCCAATTTTCCATCTGGGCAAGATTTGTAAAACATGTATACTTGAGGAAAGAACTTGCCTTACTGTACAACGTGGTGAGATCGACCTCATCAAATGGGGGATATCCTGCCATCAAAACATAAAGGATAACCCCACAAGACCAAACATCTGCAATTGCACCATCATAACCCTTGTGGCTGAGTACCTAGAGCAAAACACACGAGGCTTGACACTGAAGCCTTTATAGAAATATAACAATATGTGCCACTGACATAAATTCTTAACTCAGAAGCTACCTGGATAATTACCTCTGGGGCTACGTAGTTGGGGGTTCCACAAGTAGTATGAAGGACACTAACTCCCTAAAACAAAAACTAAAGTGAGTAATTACGCGTTTGGTATCATTTCTCAACTGTGATGAGTATCCAAGACTAAGAAACAAACAAGTCAAAATAACAAATTAACAATCTTACTTGTGCAGGAAAAGCGCTGAGGCCAAAATCTGAAATTTTCAGATTTCCTTCGGAATCCAATAGAAGATTTTCAGGCTATATATAAAAGAAAAAAATTGTAAGGACTTAATTGAACAGGATATGCACAACAGCATTCCAGACGCCAGTAAAGGAATACCTTCAAATCTCTGTGGTAGACTCCCTTACTGTGGCAATAATCCACTCCATCAATGAGCTGCTGAAAGTATCTACGTGACTCAGTTTCACTGAGTCGTCCTTGATGAACCTGCACACACATGCTTAATATTACCACTTTACTGAACAAAAAATAAGTAAAACAATTATCTTGGCCATGAATGGTTGCTCCATCTCATGCTGTTGGATCTTTAGTTAGAAGTCTCACTATTTTATCAAATAATTCACCGCCTGTAATGAACTCCAAGATTATATAGATCTTTGTGCGGCTTGCCAGAACCTAAAGAACAGTACTTTAAGTTAGAAGGAAACACTAGTTACTAGAAGGAGGAGAGCCCCAATCTCAAGGAGAGAGAAGAGTATCTATGTATATCCTTTCAATGAAAAATTGCACAAAATAGTTCCATTTACGTATTAATTGAGCACTTCTTTTTTTTATTACCTGCCAAATATTTTGTGGTGACTTTAAAAGATAACATGTCATTTAAAAAGAGTCAAGATTGTAAAGATAAACCCATACCTCATGAAGACGAACAACATATGGATGTCTAACAAGCTTCATTATGGAGATCTCCCTCTTAATCTGCACAATGGAAGTGAAAAGAACCACCACAATACAGAATAAAGATCATGATCAGAAAATCCAAAAACAGGAGGGGAAGAAAAGAAAGAAAGACAAAAGAGAAAGTTGTAACATATAGGTAACATCACGTTGATACATGTTTTGTGCCTACAAAAAAGGGGAAAATGACCTTCATTCGATAATTGAAGAGGAGTCACATATAGAGTTATTACTTACACGTGGGATTGATTTTCAGTTTATGTTCTAAGCTTATCCTATTGAACATATATTATCAATTTTGAAGGCATAGCTAAATGAGTAGCAATGGGGGCTGGTTAAGACCTGGAGTATATATTCCAAATGAGAAAATTTAAAAGATTAAATGCATAGAAAAATGTCCTACAAACATTCACTCGCATACGCACTTAAAAGCGGTAACCTACAATACATTTGTTAATAATGTATAACAATAATTACTTAGTAACAGAATATTCTGTTATGGTCCTCTATGGAAGATAGGCTTATACGGAAAGTAGTGTAGAGAACTAGAGATTGTACTTGACTAGGGATTGATAAAGATTTAATTGATATAGGTTTTCCTTCAAAGATGATAGAAAAATATTATAAATAAAAGGTTTTGGGTACCATAGGAGGAGAGAAGAGACATGACTTTGGAAGTCAAAGTAGCATATGTTAGGAGGTTTGTCACGTTGAATTGTTTATATCAGTAAGACTATAGATCAGCTACATTGCCCTTTTTGGTACCAGATATTTGAAGGCCACTACTAGATTTAGATTGAAAGATTGGACGGAGACATGCATTTGAAGGGGTTTTGCTAACACTACCAGTGTGACGGGGAGCAGCAACTTAGACAGGGTTACTGCTAACTCACTAACTACTTGTTTTCTTTTTGGGTAACAGAGGGCGTCCCAAACCCTTCGAGGCAAGGACTAATCCCTTCGGGTGTCCGCACCAACCCACTCAGAATTTTCCCTATGAGCACCAGGGTAAGTCGAGGAGTAGGAGTTGAACACACAACCACAAGGAACAATCCCGGGATGCTAGCCAACTGCACCAACCGCGTGGATTAGTAAGTCAACTCACTAACTGCTTGACTGATTACTTTTTATCATTTATATCTGTTCAGTCATTCCCTTTATGCCAAATAAATCAAACAACTAATCCACGGGGAACTACAAGCAAACAACATGGAATGGATTTTAATAGCGCAAAGACTTAACAACACAGCATCCATCATCGTAATGGAAATAGGTACTGCCGCTCTATTAGTAAGTATTGACTTGGTCGAGCTGATCTGTAATCAAATTGACTGTTATACGGGCTGATTTGTAATGAATCCAACACAAAATTTTCTTCTCTATGACTTCTACTAACTTTCTTGGTTTCCACTCTAATTTATGAAGTTTTCTCCATGGAAATGCCAATTAGCATGTAACTTTACATCTGTAGACGTAGTCTGAGTGAATGAAATTATAAAAGCATATAATGAGCATTTTTTTGGGTGGGGACATATAATGAGCATTTACTTTTCCTTTTATGAAGAACCTTCAATTCAAACAGCAAGTTCACCTGAACATCATTACATCAATTCTCTGTTTAAAAACAAATTCTATCTGAAGGTAAAACAATTTGGTGGTCTGTAAGTAATGAGTTTCAGTAGTTACAAAATTATATCTGAAGGCAAACCATTGTGAAAGCGTCCAACTCAAAACCAATTGGCTATGAGTGGAGAGGCCTTACATGTATATAAGGCCACAACTATTTCTCTATTTAGTCGATGTGGGATTAATTCTCTTACACGCCCCCTCACGTGCAGCCCTAATTTTAGGTCTGTCACGTGTGCCTTTTTTTTGGTCGTCAATCATGCAGCCTTTCTATTTGGGTCTGTCATCGTGAGTGCAAGCATAATTTGGCCGTTGGGCCTTTTGGGCTCTGATACCATGTGAAAGCGTCCAACTCAAAACCAATTGGCTATGAGTGGAGAGGCCTTACATGTATATAAGGCCACAACTATTTCTCTATTTAGTCGATGTGGGATTAATTCTCTTACAACCATATGGTGTTTTTTCTTTAAAAAAATTGATGGTTAAGCTAGAACCAAACCATATGGTTCGGGTGCAGCGTTGTACATAAACCAATTCAATTGAACAACATGCTTGAACCCAGAAAGAAAAGAGTTTTGGGGATTGGAGTTTTGTCTTTCTACTAAAAAATCTCTAGATGGAACGAGGCGAAAAAGAGAAGTCTCGAAAATCGGCGGTATCCGGAGAAAAATTAGATTCAGTCATAACTGAAAGAAACAATAGACATCAAAAGACGATAAACAAAAATCTGTGGTACAGTATTTGAGAAGAAATCAGCAAAAGCAAGATCTGCTGCAATTATTGTATTAGATTTTTGGCGCTGTTTGGTCTACTGAACCAGAATTCCGAATTTGTCGCTGTTTCTGATTGAAACCCAGATTAACAAATGGCGATGGAATACCAATAATTCAAATAAAAAACAAAAAGAAACAGAAATGATCCAAGCCGTCGAATCAATCATCCTAACATTTCTACACCACGATCAATTTAAAACAGATTAGACGGATCAGATCAGATCATCTGAGGGAAAACCCTAGAAATCCGGGGAAACGAGAAATGAGAGATAACGAACCTGATCGACCATCTTATGCTTGATGATGGTGCTGCGATCAAGCACTTTCATGGCGACGCTTTCCCCAGTCTCGGTGTTCTGAGCGAACTTCACTTTCGCGAAGGTTCCTTCGCCGATCGTTCTCCCGACCTCGTATTTTCCAACCTTTCGAAGCACCATTTCTCTCTATATCTATTTCTCTGCAAATCAATTCCCTTTTGAGCTCAACAGAGCATTGCATTGAAGAGATTTCAGCAAAAATATCAGTCTTTCTCGGAAGAATCAGTTCTTGATTTAATTTTTGCTGCTTTGTATTGGATTTTAAATCCAAATCAACATCAGAGAATTGGTAACTTAGAAGCAAAAGCAAAGAAAGAAAATGATTTTTTCTAGGTTTTTGGGCCAGAAAAGACCAGATAGTGTATAAAGCCGAAGACTATTGCTTTTTGTCGGTCGGGATTGTGGAAAACTGGATTAGGTCTAGACTCTGGATTTCTTTTTGCTTGTAAGAGAATCGAATTCCTGATTTTTTATCTTCTTCTTCTTCTCTTTTTCAGTTTTGAATTCGGGGTTTTTGCCTTTTTGGATAATGAATGAGGTTTGTAGTGTTTGATGAGCGAAATTGGAAGTAGTTGAAAATAAACTTTATTGAATATTGAGAGACGAGTGGTACCCAGTAGCGCAATTCAAAAGTAAAATTAACTGGCCGTTTCCACTCTCTAACGAAATGCGGGTCCTCTTGATCCACTTCCAACTTTTTTAACGCTCACTCATTGTGAATTGTGGTTAAGATTCACTCATTCCTACCATTAAGCTATTCAATCTTGATTTTTAGGAAAAGAAAAAACAAACAAGAATCTAACTAATTGCCGTTTCCACACATTAGTCATATGCTGTCCCTTTTAACGCATCTTTAACTATGGTTCTTACAAATAATCAAACTTAGTAATTTTTTTTGTTATTAAAAATCAAGGTTACATTGCTTAACCCTAAGAGTAAATGAATCCTAGCTACAATCGATGAGTGTTAAAAAAGAGAATATGAACCAATGATGACCTTACATTTGATTATACAGTACTAGCGGGTGGCACATGCGTTGCATGTGAGAGCGAGGGAAAGGAGTTAACCACAGTTAATAGGAGTTAAAAGGGACACGTGTTAACTCATGGGTGTGATTGAATTGAACTCTCCCCGAGTTCAATCACGATTAGATGTGATTCTATTCTTTAAATAAATAGATGAGCAAGGGTAGTTTGGGAATAAAAATAAAACATTAAATCAAAGTGTTGTGTTATATGAGGGTAGTTTAGGAATTTTAGAAAAATCAGGCTACGCCTGGCTCTCGCATTATAATAGTAAAAAAAATTTCAAGATAACTTAAACATTTCCCATAAATTTATGGTTCGATTGAATCAATCATTAATTTACTATTAAGTAGAGCAATCAAATACTTTGTCTCATAAGGCAAATAGTCAAATACTTTGGTTTGGCCATCATTATTAAAATGAAAATAGTCAAAATTTTGGGCTTAGGTCTCATCAAAAGATTGGTTAACTATTTTGCTTTGCCAGGTGATTTAACATTTGTGAGGATTGTGCACGGTGTAATGGCTTTGTGGCCTGGACTGGGTGTATCATGTGTGTGAGTATAGTAGTGAGTCAAATTTTCATTTTTCAAGTGTAGTTGGTCTCCTACACCCAAAAAAAAAAAAAAAAAAAAGAAAAAAGTGCTGTTGGTTTCGCCACCACAAAAAAAATAAAAAAAATAGTGCAGTTGGTCTAATGTATGGGGGGTCGAGTTGACAACTGGAAAGTGGAAACTAGAAATCCAATCTTCAAAGCGTGAAAAGCTTATGCTTCGGTTCATAGATTGATTCTTGATTTCCTCTCCCTCCCTCTCTCACAATTCACAATATGAATCTTAGGTTTTGAGCATTTGGGAAAAAGATTGATCGATGAATCTTCATTTCAATGCAGGTTCTGTGGTAGATGTTCCTTAGAGTTTGGTGACTGAACATGTACAGTTTCTTCTTCCATCAGGCCCCAGGTATGATCTAGATTTAATCTTATGCTAAATAAATTAAAGATCTTTTTTTCTTGCGTGTCTTGTTTTCCAGGCCCACAAAATTAGAGCTTTTTTTTGCTATTTTGACCGTTTCGTTCACGTTGAGATACATCTCCTTTTCTATCCTTCCTTCGCTTGTCCCTATTTCTCCTTGTGGGGATCTTATCCAGCTATTCATTTGCTATGTTTGGCTGTCAAGAAAATAAGTGAAAAATAGAAAAAAAGAGAGAAAATTTTAGGTTTATAATACATTTTTAGTAGTGTTTTGTCTAATTTTTTTTTCCATGTTTGTTACTTATTTTCTTTGCAATCAAATTGTTCGTGCTTCCTCTTCAAGTGGAGTGTAGGTTCTTCATGCTTGGATCCCATTCTCGGGATCCTCAGCCGTCTTTGCTAAACTTTACAGGATGCTAAAAAAAAATTATCATTTTCGTTGAGGGAAGGGTTTCCTCTTTAAGTATCTTGAGGTAGGTTGGTGGTATGATTCATCTACTGCTCGAGCTTTTAGTGTTCCTAACAGGAATTGGGTTTCCATGAATTATCCTGGCAGAAATTGGGTTCCATGACTCGGATGGAATGTCCTCTATTGTGCTTGACAACATTTTGAGGCTACATTGTTAAATGCCCAACTCAGCTACCAAAAAGCAGATAAGGTAATAACTTGACACCTACTTGCTTACAGAAAATGCTAGAAGCCAATAATATGTATGGATTATGTATATACTTTCCTAATTATTTTTCTAATTGGTATATCCTTTCCAAATTATATCATAAGGGTTGCTGTACCAACGGGAACTCCATAACTCATCCATGTAATTTTTTGTTTTTTGAAAAAAAAAATTATGTGCAGAAAGTACACAGGCTTGCCCTAGAATTGAGGGATGCCCCTAGTACCAGGGATTGGATTTGGTCTGGCCTCAGCAAACCAAAACCACCTGGCCCACTCACAAAGTCCCTTTAACTGCAATTTCAACATAATTAATGAAAATTTGAACTCCTGTGGTTAAATCTTTTTTGAATATTATTTTCTAAAAACCATTGTTACATGTTTGAATCCTAAGGGCTAATGAATCTTAACCATAATTGAATGCCAAAAACACAAAATCTTAATTATAGAGAAGAGTGTCAAAAGGGACATGTGGACGGACCGATTTGGTCTGGCAAGGGCTAGACCAAATCGCATTCCCTAGTACCGGGATTCAACCCCTCCATCATGGTCTCTTTCAAACTAAGCAAAACACAATTATAATACCCAGTTGAATTTTGTTAGCTGATTAATGATTAAGAAGCTGCAGCGGGTGGTAGGAGATGGCATGGATCCAGAAATAATGGTCCCTAAAAAATGATGAGACGTTAAAGAATGTTTGCTCTTCTCTAATCTGATGCAGTGACACCCCTAATTATAGGGTGATGCGTGGACATCCGCACCTTTACTTCTTTGGGTAATTTTTGTTTTTATGTTTTTAAAAAGATTTATGCTTGTATGCAGAGCGCACTCCTGTCGAGCGGAATCCAACGGCATCAAGGCGCCATTGGATTCTCGATGGGCACTTCGATAGCATGTGCTATCATCAAGCGCATACAACCAGTTCTTTCTAGCTTTTAAGATAGAAGATAAGAATTGTCACCTATAAAAGGTGGAACATTTATCAGCGTTCAAAATGGACCACACTAAGGCATGCAGAAACCGAATAGGATTGAATTAATCAATGACTTCAATGTAACTTCGGTGGGGCTGGTTGATTGTTTGATCTTTTAATGCCATGCCATGAAATTTACAGCTAAATTTATTATATCAAAAAGAAAGCTACTCTCAGACATAAGCAAAAACAAGACCAAGGGTGGCATTATGGGCCCCCACTTATATTCCTACTTTTGCTCCCCCCTCCTTCCCTGTAAGCCTGTCAATCAATAAGGTAAAATGGGCCACTTTTATTCCTGCTTTTGCTCTCTCCTGTGTTATTAAGCCTTTTCTTTCAAGGGGGTAAAAGTAAAACGCTCCACTTTTATTTCCTACTTTTGCGGGTAAAACGCGCCACTTTTGTTCATGCCTTTGCCTCTCTCCTCCATGCCCTTTTTCCTGGTACGAAGGGGGCTTCAAAACCCCTATAGGTATGGGATACACAATTACCACTGGTAGCAACAGGGGAGGTGAGTACTTCCGGTATATGTGCTTGATCGGGTCGTTTAAGTGTGGAAAAAACAAAAGAATTGCAGAGCTCCGGCTCAAAATTAATCCCATAGCAAAAAAGCTTTCTTCGTTGAGAAAATCATGTGGTGGTGTTTGTATGGTACAAAAAAGTATTAAACCCTCTCTTCTCTCTCTCTCTATATTCTCCTCTTTGGGGGTCCACTAACCTCATGAAAACTACTTTATCTCATATTCTAATCTCAATTACTACTACTTGTTACTTTTTCAATTTCTGGTTACTTTTCACTTTACATATGCACAGCACTTCCATGAGCCTCTCCTCCAAACTGCAACCACACAAAAAACAAACAAACAAAGAAACAAGAAAACACCCACTTCAGAGGCAATGCAATATCTATGTTGGAAAATCTAAAATCCCCAGGAAATAATAGTGTGGTAAATGTAAGTAAGAGTCATTGAATTAGTTTTTGTACCTGCAGGCGCTTTTCTCTATTACTCTTCTACTCAACCGATTGAGATATGGTCTTCGTCCATCACTCCTCCTCCTCCTAATTCCATGGGGAATCTTTTGGCCGATTGTGCATCTTCTGCATCAGTATCACTCCCGGAAGAACTCCCTGAATCCGAACCTGCAGAGAGTCCCAGATTAAGCCTTCCTGCAACATTCCCCTTTATGCCCAAAGGAAGGAAGAGACAATTTTCCATACCACTAGATGAAGATGAATCACTGCTTGAACTGCCGGAGCTGCTGCTGGCATAGCCGGCATCCTTCTCAATCTCCACAGGCGGGAAGTTGTTCATTGGGATCTCATCGCCAATATCAACATCTTCCTCCCCAGTTTCCACCTTCTTGTTCTTTGCTGCTGCTGCTTCATGCGTCTCACTGACCAGAGGCTGCTTTCAGTGGAAACATCATCATCATCATCAGTCAACAAATCAAATACTGAAAATACAAACAATGGGATTCTGCAAATAACAAATGCTTTTACCATGTTGTTGCCTTCCACTGCTGAGGAGGGATTGCTGGTTAGTGATGATTGTCTCTTAGTCTTGCTCATCATCTTTTTTATGTTATTCACAAATCTATCAAGCACCCAAAGCGTCTCTTTGTCCAGAGCTTCAATATCGAGCTCAATCTCATCACCGTCCTGCGCCAAATGGCCATTCCTCTTCCTTATGATCTGCACCACTAGCTCCATCTTTTCCTGTGGGAGGTTTTGCAGGTTCATTCCCAACTTCTGCTTCTCCATGAAACTCATCTCTCGTTTGTTTGGATCCTTCGCTTTTGGTTTTGGTTGCTTCCCCCCGGTTGCCAATCTCGTCGTCGTCAACTGTTTCACATCTGACGGCGGTGCCAATGGTTTGCTTGGGACTGGTGCTCGGGCCAGCACTGAATCACGATTCTTTGAACCTGGCACTGGATAGGGTTTCTTTTCGCTCTCTGGAGTAGGCATCGGAATCGACGAGCTTCGTCGTGCTTCCTTGGCATTCTCATTCTTCTTGTGCGCAGGTTCAAACATCTCCTCAAAACGAGCAAGAAGCTGTTCCGCCATGACATACACATCATGACCCCTTGGATTGTAAATCAGGGCATTGTTGAAAGTTAATCGAACATCTGAGGCAAAATCATTTGGTGATGCATAGAGATTCTTGCCGAGCTTCAATTTCACGGTTCCAAGATCCATTGGACGCTTGATTATCTGGTTGTAGTCGTGAAGCCCCATGCCGACGACATCAACGGGGACATTGAAGATCCAGCTATGTTTGTGCTTCATCAACATCGTCAAGATCTGTCTGCATCGCTTCATCTGCTTTCCAGTTTCAGGATCCGATGCTACACGCTTCATATCCTTACCAGCCATACCAGGAAGAAATGGAGGAGGACGCTTGCTTCCTGAAACCTTCTTGTTATCAGAAGGCATTCTCTCCTTCCCCGTCACGAACTCGGATGGCCGATAATACTGGTTTGCCTTTGGCGTTCGTTTCTCATTCAAACCATCATCACCTGGTGAATCTGAGGGGTAGTAATTTAGCTGCAGAGGAGGTGGCCGTGTTGCAGAAATGCCTTCCCTGCCGCCATAGCTTCCCGAGAATTGAGAAGCACTGTAGCCGGACCTGGACTGGATTTCTCTCAGGTCGATCCGATTGCTCAAATTCCGAACCTGTTCTAGCTCAGAGATCAGCCGCTTCTTGAGCTCTCTCAGCTCTCTTCTTGAATACTCACCGATATTGAAGGTCAAGTATCCGCCAGGAGATGAATCTTTAGGGTTATTGACATTGATAGATTTATGGTTAAGGGAAGACGAAAAATCGGATCCGGCCGGAGCAGCCGCCGGCGGTTTATTAGCGTGCCGCCAATTGATCTGGCTTGAAGGATCATGGAACTGTCTATCAGGTTTAGGGTCAACCTTCTGGTTAGGGTTAGAGTTAGGGGTTTTCCTCATATAAACTTTGCGTTCTCCCCAACACGGCTCATTGCGACTGGCCAAGAGGGCGGACGCCATGCATATACGGAATTACATCAGATCGGCCGGAACCCGGCTAATCTCCGGCAAGATATGTCGCAAGGAAATGAAGTAAACATGGAGAATATCGCCGTGAAATGAACAAGAATTGCCGGTCGTTAGCCCGGAAAAGAAACCAGTCGCCGGAAATCTGCCACCGGAGAGAGTAAAGCAGAAAAACAACAAAAAGAGAAGAGAAGAAAAGAAAAGTACAAATGAGGGTTTCAAAGTCCCTCACCAGAACGAGGAAGAGAGGGTGGCAGCACCGCCTCTTAAAGACATTCAGATCTGCCCAACTAAGCTTTGTGGTTGCTGTTATTCGTCGATTTATCCTAAACCTCTTATCGGACGGTCTAAACGGCTTTCCATCTGCCCGACTAACTGACCGTCCTCTCTGTCATGGATGGTGGGGATTCGATGTTTGGTACACGTGGAGGATTATAGGTCGTTGATTTTTCGTACTCACCTCCTCTGGGTAAGAAATTAATAGTTTTGGGTTTTGAGTTTGGCGTGAATTTAGGTCACATGAGTCGTGCATTTAGGTTTTAGGATGGTGGGGTCTGTTGGGGCTAACCTGGTGAGAAAGACAGCTGGCGTGTCCGGCGAAAATATCTTTTGTTGTGGAATCTTCGTCGCTGGTAGTTTTCTCCCAAACATGCAAAATTTTGCGAAAAATTCGGTTTCAAAAAAGAAAGTCCAATTTTTGAATAGTTATCAATTTTGGCGGAACTTTTATAAAATTTTCAAAATTTTAGAATTTTATTTAACAACAAATAATATTTTCCTTAGATTACAATTTAATTAAATATTTATCCAAAGTTACACTAAGATACTTATGATATTTAAGCCCTTAAACATCATAGATATCTTATTGCCTACAATGGCGCCTTAGTGGTATTTCTGTGTTAACCAAAAAAACACTACTGCTAACTTATTTAATCTTAGAAATTTTAAATATTAAGATGCTTGACAATTATAATTATTTAGTTTTTATAAAAAGTAATCTGAATTATTTGTTTGATTTTAATAAAAATAATATATAAACTCTTATGTCAACAATGTGATCTAAAAATGATTTGGAAGCTGATAAATATTTGGTTGATGAACAAATTTTTCGGCAATTCGGGATCAACCCTAACTTAATATCCAAGTCATCCTGGTCTAAATTTAGAATGATGGGAGGCAGCTTTCAAGAAATTGGGAATCAAAGAGAGGATTGAAAATTTCATATTTCTCCGGTGTGTAATAATGAGTAGGGTCACCTCTCTATTTATAGAGTTCTTGAAGAGGACTTATATAGTTTAATCTACTTGTCACCTCAACTAAATCTATTATAATTAATATTTTTAGATAATAAAACTTAATACATCAAGACAAATTAATTATTAAAGTACTTCATAAATTAAATTATTGAAAAATCTTAAGTTTCATAAGGCTTATGACGTCGTGGACCTTAAAATGTCCTTTAATACTCTTTCATATCCTCCAAATCATAAGGTTCTATATCATCCCCCAAAAGACAAGTTAGTATCAAAATGTTGTCTACAAGATGGCATTCATTTGTAGAACTCTATCAATCAATTAGGTATTAGGTATTATAGGCCTTCGACAATGGCTCCCCAAGGCAAAATCAATATTTGTCGTGATACCTCTAACACCAAGCTGTTAGCTGTTGAGAATGGAGAAATGAGAGCCATGCTTAGCTCACAACCCATAGGGAGATGGGAAACGTACATATCATAACCCTCATGACTGTTAATGCAGGATGCATGACATTTTAGTTCTATCGAATTCCTGATTGAGAGCTCGGCGGCAATACACACAACCTCCTCTCCGCCTAAGAATCATGCTGTTAAGATCTAAATTAGTAGGCAAGTAGGGGGTTGATTGGCATCGTTCATTTGGAACGATTTTTCTTATCCCGGGAACACAAGTAATTTAAACACGTTTGACAAATCATTTTTAGGAAACGATTTTAAGAATCATCTTGTTTTAGACACAATTTTTAGGGAAAACAAAATCGTTTTTCAGAATCAATTTTGAAGAATATGCTTAAAACAAACGAGATAAGCATCAAAATTGATGAGATAGATGAGACATAATAAAAAATTTGATATTTTATGATACTTATATATGTGTTAATGATATAACCATCTTTAATGCCTAAAAAAAATTTATTTATTTATTTTTCTTTTTTTCATCCAAACATAATTTACTTCTTTGCTTCATAATTGATTCTGATTCACAATTATCAAATGCATTCACAGTATAAAATTGATTATAAGATTCAAAACTTATAAAAATTAATTCTTTTTCAGAATGAGAGAATCACCAGAATTGATGTCAAACGGCCCCTAGGCAACACATGATCTATGTAATAAACGTGACATCTGGCTATACCAGATGGCAGAACCTAAATGTCCAACTTGGTGATATATATTGATCCTCATGGTAATTATAAATACAAATTGATCATGTTGACATCATCATGATAATTATAATTATAAATATTTTAACTATTTAATCTAAATATTTATGTTAAGTTGGAGCACTGAATATCTTTAAAATGCTTCTATTAACCTTTATAAACTAGAAAATCTATATATTAGGACACTTAATAATTATAGTAATTTAATTTTTATAAAAGTAATATTAATAATTTAATCTAAATATTACGCTTATTATAAGATATGTAATAAGTTAGGAAACATAAGACTCTTAAACACTACTACTAACTTATTTAAACTAGAAACCTAAATATTGGGATATTTGATAATTATACGTATTTTATTTTTATAAAGATAATAATAATTATTTAATTTAAAATATTATTTTTAGAACTAATAATTTTTTTACATTGTATTAATTTAAACACAAATTTTATAGTCTTATATTCCATTAAATTAGTTTAATAGACCTGCATCTAATAATTTTATGTAAAATATTTAAATATATGAAAAATTATAAAAGTAAAGAAACTGTTGATTCTCCTTGGCTGAAATTTCAGGCTAAGAGTATTTTGGTCTAATAAAATATTTTCAAAAATATTTTTTTTGAAAATTTGGAATCAAGTAGGGATCAAAATGAGCATAATTTTTCTTTAGAAACTTTGATACAAAATAGAGAGCAAATTGATGAGAAAAAGTGAAAAGAAATAGAGAGCGTATATCCTCTTTTAGGTACCTAATACAAGCTTTGGTGTTAGATTCTCCTCTCTCCACTCCTATTTTTATTTTTTGAAAAATACAAACAAAAATGTATTTAGTCTCAGTAATTTTTATGTTTAATAAAATATCGAATGTGGCACTTTGTATTTAGAGATGGTATTAGACTTTGGTAGTAGATACTTTTTTTTTTTTTTTTGTAACTTGGGTATCCCCAACTCTTTGGGTCAGGACAAATCCTGAGGATGTGACATGAGCCCATAACTCGCCATACCGGTTAGTCCAGGAAAATCCCATGCAGGACTAGCCCCAGGCCCCCAAATGGGGAGTGAGAAGTCAAACCTAGGACCTTCTACTTCTTGGGGCATAAGTCCTGGGAGCCACTAGTCCACCCCCTTGGGTCATATACTTAACATGTGATTTTCTCTCTATGAAATACATCAAGTGGTCACAAAAATGTAGGGATACTAGATCGCAGCGGAAAAAATCATTCTCTTGGATCCGATCAATAAAATGAGATACGAAGGTAGAGCAATAACCTTTTAGGATATGATCTAAGCAGAGACAAGTTTTCTCCTCATATGAGATTTATAACAACAATGGGTGTGTGGTTTACACTTGATTGAACCTCAAGTTTCACTAAAATGACAGTTTGTCTTTAGATACAATATTCTCTATTTCATAGGAATGAAATGTTTATCTCTTGATGATATTTTTCCTCCTTCACAAAGGGACTTCATAACTCATCAAATAAAAGAGTCGTTAGACTCTCCATTAATTTTCTCATAAATCATGTCATTAGAATCTGGATCAATGGTCCAGATTCAACCACATTTACCATGTCTCTCTTAGATCAAGTAACAACTTTAACGGCTCTTTGGAGTCTTAATGGCTTTGTCAAACTAGCTGTTGGGCCTTTGACTAAGATCCAATGGTCACCCTTTGCCAAGATACCCAATCTGGCTTAGAGGTGATTCGGCGTTCCATATCTCACAATATCAATCATGATCCTATGCACATGAATACATTAAGATTAAAATAAAATAGATACTATATAATACATTTAAAATCATGATCATACATATGCGGTGATGTGATGTGCATGAGTGTGAATATGCATGAGGAGATTCACTTGAGGATTTTATCCATCAATCATAGTCGTACGATCGAGGGATTATAGCCACCCAATCTCAATATTCAACATCTCTCACTTGGCTATAAGCCCGAGATGTTTCTATATCAAACTCATAGAGGCTATATGCCTTGTAATTCTTTAGTTTGACCTCTTAGACTGATTTCCCCAATTTTAATGGTGTTATCGTGGCCTCATTATCACAATATATGTGAATACATTAATAAATTCTTAAGTCATTTAAGAATATCTTTATTCATACAGCTTCATTTGTTGTAGCTTTACAAGCGATGTATTCTGCTTCCATAGTATGTCTAACAATACATACTTGCATTTTACTTGACCAAGTAATGGTCTCACCATCCATCAAGAATACACATCCTGATGTAGATTTTCTATCATCAGGATTGAAAGGGAAAAATCTCGTACATGCCACACGTCTGTAGCTGCTTTGCTGGTAGAGGAATGATAGCAAAACTCCATCTGTGAATGAGTCTGAGGGGGCGGGTGTGCACCCTGAAATAAGCTCCGATGATAAAGTCAGTATAAGGCATAAGGACATGAACATATGAACATAATAGTATAGAGATACTTATCGTGAGGTCACTAGGTATATGCGCTTGAGGACGAGCTCTGGTGTTATGCTCTGGAGATTGTAACTCAAGAGGCACAAAGAATATGGCTCAGACAACATAGCTCGGATAAAGGCACATACAACGTAGCTCTGACAACGTAGCTCGGACAAGGCACAGACAACGTAGCTCGGACAACGCAGCTTGGATAAGGCACAAACAGCGTAGCTCTGACAAGGCACAGACAACGTAGCTCTGACAACGTAGCTCGGATAAGGCACAAACAGCGTAGCTCTGACAACGTAGCTCGGACAAGGCACAGACAACGTAGCTTTGACAACACAGCTCGGATAAGGCACAAACAGCGTAGCTCTGACAAGGCACAGACAACGTAGCTCGGATAAGGCACAAACAGCGTAGCTCTGACAACGCAGCTCGGATAAGGCACAAATAGCGTAGCTCTGACAAGGCACAGACAACGTAGCTCTGACAACGTAGCTCGGATAAGACACAAACAGCATAGCTCTGACAACGTAGCTCGGACAAGGCACAGACAACATAGCTCGGATAAGGCACAAACAGCGTAGCTCTGACAACGTAACTCGGATAAGGCACAGACAACGTATACGTTGTGCATCAGACAACGGGTACCTTGTGCAACTCACAACGGATAACGAGCTCAACACTACTCATAACAGACAACGTGACAACGGATTCGGCACTATTCATAGCCTATTTAAGAGAATCCGGTGACCATAATAGATTGTGAAGCCATAAAGAGCATCAAGTAGCCGGATAACACCAAAGGAAAATGAGAGAATCAGGTGAGTGGCCGCCTGCATAGCCCTTCGGGGTAGGGGTGTGAATGACTCAAGCTTCTCAGATCTCCTTCTTCCTCTTCTTCTTCTGCCCTTGATTTCCTCTTTTGCCTTCCGCACCATTCTTTCTTTCTTTCTTGTGATTCTTGCTTATTTATAGGCATTTGGAGTCATCATGACTTGTGTAGTAATGATGAGGTCACCTGTCAGACAACACTCAAGAGAGCCAGCACATAGCCCAAGTAGGCTTATGTCGGCTAAATTGTTAGAATTTGTTAACATGAGAAATTCCTATTTTACCCATTCTTTTTACTCCTTTTTACGAATTTTATCCCTTACACTTAGCCCCTTCTCGGTGCCTTGGACTCCGTTCGAGATGCCAAGAATACTTCATGGGTAAAATTCTCAAAAATGATATCCTGCATGTTGCATAAACAAACAAGTAACTTGCTTAGAGCGTGAAAAGGAACATGGATCTACCTGGTCCGTAGACACTGATTGTGTTCCGCTCTCCGCTCTCTTCCGTTGTAGATGCCTCGTTCTTACTGATACGTTGTGCTTTCGCATGAAGACTGATGTTGTGGAGGTAGAGCTCGCCGAGGAGTTAGAGCGAATCATTGACAACGAGGCCGAGCTTGCGAACAACAAAGAGGAACTTTCATCAACGAGGACGAGCTTGTGCCAGCGAAGATGAGCTTGTATCAGCCCCTAGTCAGGTCAGAGCAATTGCTTCTCGTGCATAGTGCCTCAGAGCATGTTCAGAGAGCACGGGAATGTACATGTATCACAATACCAAGAAAAATGAAGTCATTAGGTATTTTGAGCTCGGGAAGGGGCATGAACACGTGAAGCTGTATGAACACAAGGATTCACTTGATAAACACACGGATGAGTTTGCAGTAAAAACCATCATAAATATAGACAAATGCTATCTCACGCGAATGACTTGTAACGGGACATCATGACACCATGCTCAGATGACATTGCATAAAAATAAGTCAATTGGTCGTTTAACGGGCAATGCATCTGACTGAGTCACAGAGGTCCCGTAGTGAGCATCATGCTTAGATATGTGTTGAACCGTGTGGTAAGACACCTTGCTCGGATGACATGTCATTAAGAAGCTACAAGTGTCCCATCATTGTATTTAGACATATCAGATAAGACATCATTTGACATTGCATTCACGATGTTTTTTACTTGATATGGCACTGGTCATTTCTCTTGATCTTTCACTTGATAAGTCACTTCGAAATTCATTTGATATTGAAAATTCACTAGAGCATGCACTGGACAGTTCAATTGATAAATCATTTGAGGATGAGAATGCACTCGATAATTACCTCTTGATTGTTGCCATGCAGTGAAAGTCCCATTCAGACGTAGAAGGCGCTCGTCATTTGTGATTGTTTAAGCTCCTTTGCCTCTTTCCCACAGACGGCGCCATTTTGAAAGGGAAAAATATCGTACATGCCACACGTCTGTAGCTGCTTTGCTGGTAGAGGAATGATAGCAAAACTCCATCTGTGAATGAGTCTGAGGGGGCGGGTGTGCACCCTGAAATAAGCTCCGATGATAAAGTCAGTATAAGGCACAAGGACATGAACATATGAACATAATAGTGTAGAGATACTTATCGTGAGGTCACTAGGTATATGCGCTTGAGGACGAGCTCTGGTATTATGCTCTGGAGATTGTAACTTAGGAGGCACAAAGAATATGTCTCAGACAACATAGCTCGGATAAGGCACATACAACGTAGCTCGGATAAGGCACAGACAACGTAGCTCTGACAACGCAGCTCGGATAAGGCACAAACAGCGTAGCTCTGACAAGGCACAGACAACGTAGCTCTGACAACATAGCTCGGATAAGGCACAAACAACGTAGCTCTGACAACGTAGCTCGGACAAGGCACAAACAACATAGCTCTGACAATGCAGTTCGGATAAGGCACAAACAGCGTAGCTCTGACAAGGCACATACAACGTAGCTCTGACAACGTAGCTCGGATAAGGCACAAACAGCGTAGCTCTGACAACGCAGCTCGGATAAGACACAAACAGCGTAGCTCTGACAAGGCACAGACAACGTAGCTCGGATAAGGCACAAACAGCATAGCTCTGACAACGTAGCTCGGACAAGGCACAGACAACGTAGCTCTAACAATGCAGCTCGAATAAGGCACAAACAGCGTAGCTCTGACAACGTAACTCTGACAACGTAACTTGGATAAGGCACAGACAACGTATACGTTGTGCATCAGACAACGGGTACCTTGTGCAACTCACAACGGACAACGAGCTCAGCACTACTCATAACAGACAACGCGACAACGGATTCGGCACTATTCATGGCCTATTTAAGAGAATCCGGTGACCATAATAGATTGTGAAGCCATAAAGAGCATCAAGTAGCCGGATAACACCAAAGAAAAATGAGAGAATCAAGTGAGTGGTCGCCTGCATAGCCCTTCGGGGTAGGGGTGTGAATGACTCAAGCTTCTCAGATCTCCTTCTTCCTCTTCTTCTTTTGCCCTTGATTTCCTCTCTTGCCTTCCGCACCATCCTTTCTTTCTTTCTTGTGATTCTTGCTTATTTATAGGCATTTGGAGTCATCATGACTTGTGTAGTCATGATGAGGTCACCTGTCAGACAACACTCAAGAGAGCCAGCACATAGCCCAAGTAGGCTTATGTCGGCTAAATTATTAGAATTTGTTAACATGAGAAATTCCTATTTTACCCCTTCTTTTTACTCATTTTTACGAATTTTATCACTTACAAGGATCTCCTGCGAAATCTGCATTGCATAATCCCACAACTTCCAAATCATATTATTGGAAAAATTAACTGAAGATTAATTTATTTTGAATATATATATTTAAATACACATTTTGCAATTATCCAATATGCTAATCCAGGATTAGTATGAAATTTATAAATCAAGCATACTGCAAAATTAAGATCTGGTCTAGTACACAACATTGCATACATTAAGCTAAATATCATTTGAGCATAAAATATATTAAAAAAACAGTTTCTAAATATGGTTTCTGAGATAAATTAAATTTTCTACATTTTTTTATCCGTGAAAATTTTAATTCTTAAAACATAATTATTTTACCCATATCTTTCATTTCAAATTGGCTTTTCAATCATTATTATTTTGAGTCATTAGTAAGTCATCTATATAAAGAGATATTATTATGTAATGAGTCCACTAATCCAAGTGTATCTATAATAATCAAAATTATATAGAACCATCTGGTATTTCTTCATTTATCATTGTATAATGATCTTTTGAATAACTAGAAGACTTTTTTCCCTTTGTATTCTAGTTATAGTAATTTTAAATACTTCTACCATATTATTTGATTTATTTTGTTCTAGATTGTTTTCTAGAAAATATGCATCTCTATTTTTTGTCATTTTTATAGAACGTCATAATGATGAAATACAACTAAATGAATTATTTCTAATAATTCTTTGATCTTTACCAAAAAAATTTCTTGTCATATTACCAATTATGCAAGATTCACGTAGCTTTAAGTTTTTATCTATAATTTCATCTTATTGTAGTTTATATGTCCAAGTATCATATGCCTTAATACAAATTAACATTATTAAACACTCATCAATATAAGTAGATGAACTAAAAGTTTTATTTGAGAATATTCAAATAATACAATCCATCTGTTTTAGTTCTCCATACAAGAATACGTCCGTGTTTTCCTATAGACACTTTTGACGAACAGAAACGAACTTCAAAACCCTTGTCATCTAGACGTGGCATAGACAAAAGATTATGCCTTATTCCAGGCGCATACAATACATAAAGTTCATTTATCCAGGCAATGACAACTTGAGAGTTCCTATTCCTTAAACCTCACAATATGTGTTAGTGCCCATATACAGCTTGTGGTCGCCGGATTTGATATCCTTGATCTCGACAAAGTTCTCTTTAGATCTAGTCACATGTCTTAATAAAGCTGAGTCCACCTACCAGGTTTCAGAGTTGCAATCAGCAAGAAGCGATTTTGACACCACACGAACAATGTATTTAGATCCTTGTTTGTTATTTTTAATTTGAGGACAATTAATCTTGTGGTTGCCTGATCTTCCACAATTGTAACAGTTTCCAAAAGTCTTATTATTCTTGTCATTTTTCTTTTCAGATTTATAAAGCTTATGTTTGAAATTTTTCTTGAAGGGTTTATATGGTCCTGTCTTAGAAGACAATGCGGGAGTTTCTACCACATTAGTTTCATTAATTTTCTTCTTAGTTCTTCTTTGAGCTTTCACTCCTAATAGCATAGGAAGACTTTTCATAGAAACTTGTTGTCCAGACAAGTTCAATCCTATTATGATAGATTCCCAAGATGGTAGTAGACTATGCAAAATAGTAGACACTTGCATCTTATCCGGTATAGGATTACCAACTGCAGCTAATTTTTTAGCAATAACTATTATTTTGTTAACATGTTTTGTTACATTTTCATTTTCCTTCATCATACAAGTATTAAATTGTTTTATTAATAGTTGTATGTAAGCTCTTGTGAAATAGACTAAGGTGTCTTTTGGACTTAAACCTTAGCTTAATGTAAACATGTCGGGTGCATGAAGGAATTGGTGAACTAGGTCTTGAATCAATCCCTTTTAGTCATGACCAAGACAACACATCACACACATAGAAACTCCAAAAATATTGTCGAGTTCTATCAGTTGTACACATTATCGGTTATGTGCTATATCCCAGTATTTATGAGCGCTCTAGAGAATCAACCTAAATTCTCATAGGAAGCGGCCTCACTCCACACTCATATATGTGTCTCTATTAAGGATGTCTTGCAACTATGCATCCCACTGTGAATCATCTATAGAAGACATTAAGAGTCAAAGACTCATCCTCCTTCCATTACAAGTAATACTACTACACCATAGGGATGAATTTGAGGATAAAGAATCCTCCACTTTAGTGTTCTCACAAGTCACTCAACAATTTGTTTTTCTCATTGAACCTAGTTCTTGAGATCTGTAGTCACTTAGGTTGAGTTTCCATTATTGGTGACTTTTTATCAATAGGCTTTAGCCTCATCCCCTCGATGTATAATGAATTAGCTCTAGAGCTAATCATTTGGTCAATGGATCCACAATATTTTATTTTGACCTCACAAAATCAAGTATGATATTTCAATTGCTAAGTAATTCCTTAACCGAATTATGCATTCGACATATACGTCGGGATTTCTCATTGTATGATACATTTTAAGCTCTACCTATAGCAACTTAACTATCAAAGTATTAAGATAGCAGACATTTGCTTACTCCAAAGTGATATATCTACCAGCAATGTTCTTAATCATTCTGCTTCTTCTCTACATTTATCTAAAACTATGAACTTCGATTTCATCATGAATCGGGCTATGCAGATCTATTAATAGATTTTTATGATACTGCACCTCCTCTAAGAGTGAACACATATACACTTTTGGACTTAGATTCATTTGAATCTGGAATCTAGTTTACATCGTTATGTATCTTTTTATATAATAGGATACTCAATATAATTGCAACGTTGTATCCTTCTAATACAACGAGATACTCAATATAGTTTAAGACAATAATTTGGATTATATTTCAGATTTCTTAATACCCTAATTATAGTATCTCAGAGATCTTGTCCTGAGTTATAGGTAAATTTACTGAGTTTACCTATATCACATGCTATGTAAGTATAATACAGTTCATGATATAATTCAGAAGGCCTATGACCATCAAGTTAATTTACTAATTTTAATTACTAAATCTCAAGTCAGTTATGGAATACTTAAGCCTATAATTTATTTCCTATTAAAGTCTTTTATGATTTAATTCAGTCTCTTTATATTCAAAATGTTTTTTTGGTATTATAGAGAGTTATTTGGGAGTCTTAAAGACTATTAGACTCTTCCTTTATATAAGTGAGTTGTTCCCATTCTATTGTAGAGAAGAGAGAAAAACCTTATTTTCTTTAAGGTATAGAAAAGAAATATACAGATTTTTTCGGATGCACTCTTCTATTATTTTGTATTGATTTTTTAATGAAATTTGGTTAAGAATACTGTCGAGTTCGCTGTGACTGCCGGTTAGTGAGTACTCTCTATCGACGAATTGTGACTGTTGAATCCTGAGGGTATCCACCAGAGACCTGTAAGAACCGGAGTAGGGGCGTTAATCACCTTAAGGACAACGTGTTCAACACATGTCTTGGTCTCCATATTGATAAGTATTTTACCCTTATTTTTTCACTTTAATTTACTTAATTTCTTTCGAGTATTTTTCTATATATATTCTCTGTTTGATTTATTCTGCTCTATCAAAGATTTATCCAACAATCTTAATACAGAAGTCTTGGTGTGAAAACTTGTTGGAATTTGGGGTTGACTTTCCCAAAAAAACTTTATAAGAAAACTTTCTCCAAAAACACAAAAGATAATGTGAAAATCTGTAGGAGAAAACACCTTACACAGAATGTGTACACTTTCAAAAACGTGGAAGAAACATGAGCTAATATGCTTTGAGTATTTGATATGGTGCTTCTTGTCACAACATAACACAATGAACACTATGCTCTGATACCAATGTAGGGATGCGAGATCGCAGCAGAAAAAATCAATCTATTGGATCCGATCAATTAAATGAGATACGAAGGTAGAGCAATAGCCTTTTAGGATATGATCTAAGCAGAGACAGGTTTTCTCCTCATATGAGATTTCTAAAAACAATGGGTGTGTGGTTTACACTTGATCGAACTTCAAGTTTCATTAAAATGACAGTTTCTCTTTAGATACAATACTCTTTATTTCATGGGAATGAAATGTTTCTCTCTTGATGATATTTTTCCTCATTCACAAAGGAGCTTTATAACTCATCAAATAAAAGAGTAGTTAGACTCTCCATTAATTCTCTCATAAATCATCCTATAAATCATGTCATTAGAATCTGGATCAATGATCCAGATTCAACTACATTTACCATGTCTCCCTTAAATCAAGTAACGACTTTAACGGCTCTTTGGAGTCTTAATGGCTTGGTCAAACTAGTTGTTGGGCCTTTGACTAAGATCCAATGGTCACCCTTTGACAAAATACTCAATTTGGCTTAGAGGTGATCCTGCATCTAATAATTTTATGTAAAATATTTAAATATATGAAAAATTATAAAAGTAAAGAAAATGTTGATTCTCTTTGGCCAAAATTTCAGGCTAAGAGTATTTCGGTCTAATAAATTAATTTCAAAAATATTTTTTTTGAAAATTTGGCATCAAGTAGGGATCAAAATGAGCATAATTTGTCTTCCGAAACTTTGTTACAAAATAGAGAGCAAATTAATGAGAAAAAAATGAAAAGAAATAGAGAGTGTATATCCTCTTTTAGGTACCTAATACAAGTTTTGGTGTTAGATTCTCCTCTCTCCACTCCTATTTGTATTTTTTTGAAAAATACAAACAAAAATGTATTTAGTCTCAGCAATTTTTATATTTAATAAAGTAATGAATGTGGCACTTTGTATTTAGAGATGGTAATAGACTTTGGTAGTAGATATTTTTTTTTTTTGTAACTTGGGTGTCCCAACCCTTTGGGTCAGGACTAATCCCTGAGGATGTGACATGAGCCAGCAACTCGCTACAATGGTTAGTCCAAGAAAATCCCATGCAGGACTAGCCTGAAGCCCCCAAATGGGGAGTGAGAAGTCAAACCTAGGACCTTCTACTTCCTGGGGCGTAAGTCCTGGGAACCACTAGTCCACCCCCTGAGTCAGATACTTAACATGTGATTTTCTCTCTAAGAAATACATCAAGTGGCCACAAAAATGGGAGCACAAATCCTTTAGCGGGGCTAGATACTATTTTTGATATCCAGTTCCACGCATAATAATAAAAAACATGCACATGTCTCTTTTAAAACACAATCTCAGTTTTATTCTTCATAAAATCCTACTTGGGTCATCAAATAATGATTTAGAAAAGTTACGGGCTAGGAAGCATGGATACTTTGAAAATGGAAACGTACCTGTATCACCGTACCCGTATCGGATACGTATGGGATACGACACTTTAAGATAAAACTTAATTGGTTTTCATAATTTCTACCGTATCGCCGTACCTGTATTGTATCGCTGTATCTAAGTATAGCCTGTACCGTGCTTCTTAGGTTACGGGACATGTGTTGCAACTTTATTGTTAAGTTAGAAGCCAAATACCAAAAAAGGTTTAGGTTCCGCCTAGAAGATTTGCATTCACCAAAACGAAATTGAAATCGTGACTTCAGTTTTGACTTTAGCCAAAATGAACATTTAGGGTTGAAGTTGAACTACTTAGGAACTTTAATATTGACCCAATTATGATTAATGGGACATACACCAACTTTTTGTAACTAGTTGATGATTTTTGTAAATATTTACCGTAGAGTATCTGGTGTATATAGTACTATTAGAGCACAAATATCCGTATAGGGCAATGATTAGCACATCCCACATTAGAATAGGTAGTCTAATGCTAAGGCCACGTCCCTTTAAACACTCCTTTAATTATGGTTAAACTTAAAGAAATTAAAGTAATTAATTTGATTTGTTTGCTTTCTAAAAATCAAGCTTAGATTGCTTAATTATAGGACTGGGCGAATTTTTAACTACAGTTGATGTTGTGTGGTAAAAAAAAAGAGCATCGACCAATGAGGGCTGTACATTAGAATTGGTCTATTGCAGCAGCAGTAAGTTAGTATTTCCCATCCGAATAGCAAAGCGCTTTAAGCAAAACCGTATGATTTTAGGTCAAAACCTATTTAGGTCGGTTTTAACAATCGAAGTAAGATTTTCAGAAAGTTGTGTTAAAAAAAGGAGACGGGTGTTTTGGCATGTGTGGGTCTAAATACCAAAAGTCATATAGGGTTCTTTATTGTTTTGCTTGGAAGATTTGTGCTAGTATATTACGATTCTACGTGGCATTTCCTGTCATGTGTTTATGCAAATCGCATATAGTTTGCCAGTTGGTATCATTAGGATTCCGTGTGGCCTTTTTCTTAAATTCTAGTTCAGGTCAGGCTGGCCGACTAGGGTTAATGAAATGAGTGTTTGTGTACAGAACTGGGCAATTAATTGCAACCATCAAGGATCCTTTGCGTTTTTATTAACTCTGTATGCTGGCTTGTTATTTTGGATCGATGTGCTCTAGTTGATAGTGCTTGAAACGTTTGCTTTGTGCACTACAAAGTAACTTCTAATCCATGAGTAGACTTATTTGTGGGCCATATTTATGTCTAAGGAACTGAAGATCATTTGAGCAGAAATCCTTTTTGATCTGTATATCAAATTTGTTTTCTGGCTTACAATTTTTTTTTTTTGTAGGTCCTAAATCATTTATCTATCTAGGTTAGGGGGGTTAGTACTCTCGGTGGGCGCTCAACAGTCACACCAAGACTCGAACTCAAGTCACACCTCCCCAAATGGAGACACACAACCACTGAGATAGGCCCATGGTTTGTGGCTTAAATAAATAATAGAAATGTAACATTTGTATTTATATTTTTATATGTACTAACGGGTGGCACGTGCGATGCACGTGAGAGCAAGGGGAAGGAGTTAATCAGAGTTAATAGGAGTTAAAAGGGACATGTGCATGTTAACCCGCAGGTGCAATTGAACTCTCCCCCGAATTCAATTGCGATTGGCTGTGATTATGTTCTTTAAATAGATAGATGAGTAAGGGATAATTTGGGATTTAAAGTAAAATATTAAATCAAAGTTTTGTTTTATATAAGGGAAGTTTAGGAATTTCAGAAAAATCAGGCTACGCTAGCCTCTCGCATTATAATAGTAAAGATAAATACAAATTTTACTAAAAACCAACTTAGATCAGCATTAACAAAACATATCCAATTGGGTTTGAGAAAGTTAGAATATACATGTAACATCATAGCCCGAATAACAAATTTGATATATTGTTTCGACCAGAAGATTTGTGCTAAAGTATCATTTGATTCCCATGATTTATTAGCGCATAAGTGAAGTGAAAGTCCATGGTATTGTGTTTCTTGCATATTCTTGTTGTGCTTGGACTAGGATGGTCCCTGATAGTGATTAGCTTACGACAATAGAATCAGGCCTTGGTGCGATCCAAGCTATTGACGATGGGCCCTCTTGCAATTGTAAGCAAATGGCCCGAAATGGACACCTGAATTGAAATCTTGTCTTCTGGACCATCATCCCCGTCGGATTCCTTTCAAACCGAGTGGGCCATGCCATATAGATGTCAGAGACGACCATGAAGCAATTAGCCTTGCTAACGACTGGTGTGGTGCTTCGATACCATTCAACTTGGGGTGCCCTCTATTGACAAAAACCTAGATGTAGCAACTTGTTCTGTTGCTCTCTGCATGATGTAAAGATAATTCCTCCACCTCAAAAGTGTTGTTTGTTATAGGTGTTTGGTATTTTTGCAAAAGGATGCAGGGAAGTACTATAGCCATAGCTCCAAGGGAGTCCCCTCCTTCAAAACTGACCCAAGGACTAGGGCTGTAAACAGATGAGGATGTTATCCGTACCCGAATCCATGTAGTCGGATAATTATCCGAATAGATATCTGGCTGAGTGAATTCAGATAGTATTTTTACTATCGGTTTATAATAGGATATTGATATATCCAATCCGATAAATATCCAACCGATTATATAATATATTTTAAATTTATAAAACTAATATAACCTTTAAAATATATTTTTTAAAATAAAATTTTATATTTTTTAAAATACTAATGTACATATTTTTACTTCTTTTTTTAAAAGTAATCGGATAATTTGGATACTATTTAAATTCGAATATTTCAATCGGAGTCAGATACGTATATCATATTTCACTATTTAACGGATATTTATTTAGATTCAGAAATTCAAATATATAATCGGATACGAATTTGAATATACCACTATCCGCTCCAAATATGCTCTGTCTACAGCCTTACCAATGACCCAATTTGAATAGGGTGCATTAAGTATCTTTTATATATATATTCTTAGTCGGAATCGAATCAGGGTAATGCAAGGTGAAAACTGCTGGACGACGTCACAATGCCTAACCACGTAAATCTGCTGTGTTTTTATGAGTGTTTGTTCTCTTTATTGCTTTGATTTTTTACAATAATCAACATCCTCACGTCAATATGTCGGGATTAGTCATTTGCAAATTTGAGTCCAATGAAATAAGATGTAATGGAATGATTCTGAGACAGAATCATTTCCACAATAGCCAATCACGAGCAAAGTGTCTTGCTTGTTATAACTTCAGTAATGTTCGTTCGGACTCCTCGTTACAATCAAACCCTTTTCAGGCGCGCACACACACGTGTTCATACGCCTTTTTTTAAGGATTTCCTAATTGTATTAGGAATTTGTTTCTAGTTAAATTTCTGTGTAGTTATATAATAATATATTCAGTCTAGGGTTTTCAATTCTGTAGAGAACAAGTTTGTATGAAAGGTTATTAAAGAGTGATATTTGTAATCTCTTTGCTTTGAACTAGTGAGGAAAGTGACCTTGCCGTGAATGTAGCCCACATCAGGTGAACCACTTAAACTGTGTATTCTTGTGCATTTCTGCTTTTGTGTTTACAAGTTATTTTCACCACAAATTGGAAAGATGGCTAAAATATGAAACCGCTAATCCAAGCCTTTCTGTTTCTGAGACGCCTATTTCTTAACCGCAAATCAACTAGAGGTTCTTGGTTCAATTTTCCTCAAGCATAAGCAATGAGAGATATAAAAGAAATATATATATACTTTATGCAATTTGTGTGGTGCGTAATGACCTTACTAATAGTTTGATAAGTCAACTGAGAGTCCAACCACCAGAGATTCCTAGTTAGACAATGGCAGTACATTTTTCTCATATACTAATCTCTGATTTTGAATAAGCAAATACCATAATGACGTGGTTTTCGTAGTTGTTGCTATCATCGCTGCATCCAAGTCCACACGACCCGAGTAATGAAATAAGCAAATGGTGAGAGAAATATGATTGTAGAATGTAGAGTGGTGCGTCGCCATTGCCTGGACAGTTAATGTCTTTGGAGGGACTCATCTGATCCCAATGCATCCAATTACAGAAGTGCCATCACCATCACAATTACTACTACTTGATCGTGAGAATTTTCTTCTTCTTGTTCCCATCTGGAATATGTTGAGAACACGTTCATTTCTCACAGCTAATAACCAATCATAACTCATAAAAGTCTTGTGCTCTTGGAAGCAATTATATTAGGAATCAGGACCATCCATTTTAAGGCTGACTTGTCCTCAAGACCTCCTAAGTTCCAAGTCGTTAATTAGGTTGTCCAGGAGCCCCATAATGGGTACAGAAAATGGAGTTGAGAGGGATGGCAGAGTCTTAAACTACATCTGACCATTCTTGCAGTGATAATGTCGTGTTCATGGAGGAAGATATCACCGATGGCTTACGTAGAGGGCACTGAATGGAGCTTCGCAGCTGATTCGGGTTTGCTCTACATTCAATTAGGGAATGGGGAAACTGACTGCGCGATCTCATTGGTCCACACCTTCCTTTTTAACATCCACTAATTGTGGTTAAAATTCATTCGCCCCTAGGTTCATCCATCCGACCTTAGTTTAAAAAAAATTACCATAATTTAGTTAAGCTTAACCATGGTTAAAAAGGTATTAAAAGGGACACTGGGTACGTCAGCTAGGAAGGTCCCCTTCTTAGGACTCTTTCAATAAGTAGGTGACCCACATGTATGGTAGTTAGGGAATTCCAGTCATTAATTGAGAAAATGAGGAGGATTACACCAGGTTAACAGCCAAAGTAAAAAATAGCTGTAAAAAAACACTTAGCTACAACCTATGAAATGAAATTTTGGTTAACACAAATTACATCTGCAATGAAAGGAAGTAGAAAGAGAAAGATGACAGTATATTGAACAAGTAATTGAGAGTACGTGGAGATCATAGAGGAGATCCAAGTATCTTAAGGCACAGACACTTAATTTATAGGAGACATCACTGAAACACCTTAATTTACGATATTATAAGAATGGAGGATCATCAGCTGACGAAAATGATGGAGGGGGCGCAGCAACACTCATCAATGAGACAACAGCAACATAAAGCTGCAAGGCTGCAATTACCCAAACCCACAAAACATTGAAATTATGTTAGAAACTGAATACCCAATATATTTTTTTTTAAATGGGAAAAAGAAATATATGAATAAGATACATGCCATCCCTCAAGGAAACCCGGTTCTCTCCTAGGTGGTGGAGCAGCGTATTGAGGAGGCGCCATCACAGGAGGACCTTGATAATAACCTGGTAGAAAGATCAATTTTTTTTTTTTTAAAATCTTAAGTGTATGAATATGACAATAAAAATAGAAGAATGCATCAATAAAGAATACCTTATCTAATGTTCTTGAATTAGATGGGGCATGAGGTTTAAATTTTTTTTTATTTAAAGCAGAAACCACAAATATAATTATATAAATGTAAATAGAAAGATCCAACAATCAAAAAAGGAAGAAAAACCCATCACCCAAATTATAAGAATGCAGAAAAATTAGCTACAAAAACCTCCCCCCAAGTCATTAAAAAGGGTAATGAATAATTATCAAATCATGAAAAAAAAAATTGTAACAGTCTATATCTCTATCTGCTCAAAAGGGTAGGTGAGAAATCATGCAGGATAGATTTAAATCTTCATGGGTTATCATAAATCATCCTTATTGCTTAAAATAACAAAGAAATAAAATTATTAATAACTCTCATATTGCCAAAAAGAAAGAAAAAAGGATCAACAGAACCTGTAATGTAATGGGCAATGAGAAAAAAAAAGTTAAATGAGGAAAAGAAGGTAATAAACCTTGAGAAGGGTATGGATAAGCATACTTGGGGTCATTCATCTCAGAAACACAAAGAGTTTGAAAATGAAAAATGGGAATCGTGGAAGGAACTGGTGTGGTATAATGGCTTTATATAAGGAAATAGGGAAGAAGGCAGACCAGAAGATGATTCCAAAAACAAAAGCCAATATGGTGATCTTTATAGTTTAATTCAATTTGGGAAAGTAATCCGCTCTCTCCTTCACCCTGCTATAGTGCTATATGCAACTAAAGACAATTGACAGCAACAGACGTTCGTTTGTTCTTGCGCTTTCTTTCACTTTTTTTTTCCCAATTAATTTCGTCTCCCGAAACATTAAAGCAATTCCATAGGGCCGAGTCTTACGTGATTATAACGGCAAAAGGTTTACTCTGTTGCTCACCAGAGTATCCCTCTGGTGAGCAGCAGATCAATGGACAAAAAAATGCCACCTCACCAAGAAGTCCTCCCCCTCCCCCCCCCTCTTTTTTGACTTCTTCACATTTGAATTTTTTTTTCCTTTTTTCTTATTTTTTGGACCATTAAGGGATACTCTGGTGAGCAACAGAGTAAACCTTTTGCCGATTTTAACCCCGAAAAAGATTACCTCGGCCACTCAAGCATCCACAAATCAATGGGCATGTGGCGTTTTAAAGGGGAAAGATATCAAAGGGGGAGAAGTCAAAATCATGGGGAGAAAGTGAAATGACTTCTTCCCTAAATTATCGCTTGCATTCACTTTTCCATCTTAATTTCGAATGTCCCCTTAAGGCCTTAACGAATTAGTGGTGTATTTTCTAACCAAAAAAGAATTAGTGGTGTATTCGAGCCGAGCTTGGCCTTGCTTGGCTTAGCTTGAAATGTAAAAATCTAGGCCCGAGCTTGGCTTAGTTGGCTCAATCTGTTGGTCAAAAAACTCGACTAAAATCTAGTTCACTTGGCTCGAGCTCGGCTCAAGCTTGAATTGATTCAAACTCAAGCCAAGCTCTGCTTGATTTATTTAAAATTTATTTTTAAATAAAAGTACTATTATTTTTATTATATATATAAATATAATAATTGTATTATATATAATAATAATAAATGTATATATAATATTATCAATCAGGCCTTGGTTCGAGCTTGGCTTAAATACATTTTCATCATACTCAAAAAATAAGTTTTGCTCGGTTGGATCGAGCCTAATTTTTGAGCTCAAACTCGGCTTCATTGAGCTGAGCCGAATTTTGAGCTAGCTTGGTTTCGATACACCCCTATTACGATTATATGCTCTATTTAAATAATAATAATAATAATAATAGAGATCACCTACACAGATGAGCCCTGGTTTAAGAGATAGACAAAGCTCCTAAAACTATCCTTAAAACTATCCTTGACAGAAGGTTAATTTAGGAATTATAATTATTAAATAAGGTTATTTTTGTCATGTACATATATGTATGTAATTCCTTAAATGCCCCCATAAATTTTTTATGGGTTAAGGAACAACACCAAAAGGCGATAGCTACAGTCAAGGCAAAGAAACATACACACCACACACTCATGCACACACACCACACACCACTACGGACTCCTAAACCCTTAGAAGCTTCACCCAAACACTCTTCTTTTGAACTAGAGCTCTTGGTTGTAATTAATCTCATAATAATTATAAAATTATTATTACTAGCAGGTGGCATGTGCGATGCATGTGAGAGGGAGGGGAAGGAGTTAACCATAGTTAATAGGAGTTAAAAGGGACACATGTTAACCCGTGGGTGTGATTGAACTCTCCCTGAGTTCAATCGCGATTGACTATTATTCTATTATCTAAATAGATAGATGAGGGTAGTTTGAGAATTAAAGTAAAATATTAAATTAAAGTTTTGTTTCATATAAGGGTAATTTAGGAATTTCAAAAAATTCAAGCTACGCCTGCCTCTCTCGTTAAAATTATAATAGTAAAGAATCTCTTAAGCATATCTGCATATGGATATAGATTATGATGCCCCCATGTTCTCCACTATGGGCAATGAGAACACCTAGCTCTAGCTCCAATGGTAGGGTATCCGATAGTTTTGATTTTCGAGTCCCTTAGGTCAGGCCATTGATATGTCCACAATTTCACTAACATCCTAACCTTAGATAATTTATGTTTGATACTACAAAAATAAAGTGATGATTTTTCTTTTTCTTTTTTGGGTTAGAGAGGTAATCTAAATTCTAAACATACATCAGACATGAGAGGTAATTGCTAGGTACCATAAAGGTAAACCCGCACAACAACTCTAAAAAAATGAGACTCTGACGTTAGGAGGGTTTATGGTCCCTTATACACCCGCATAAAGAGTTTTGTAGTAGACGACTGCTAAAGTAATATCATGAGTGCTACGTCAGAGTTTAAGGTTAGGTTAGGGTTTGCTGCAAAATTAGTCTTGCACGGGTACCTTAGCCCAATCACATTAAACTTAACTTAGGGGCTTATAAATCACTCCCGTTCCTCTAGGTTAAGTTATTCGATTTCGTGCCTGCAACATATTACACATGTCCACAATAGCTGTAAGTTTGCTAGCTTTTTTGAGTTTTATACAATTTTGTCTAAAACCTAGCTCAACATTAGTTGTAGATTTTAAGTGTCAATCACCTAAGGTTAATGGGGATACATGCACCTTTGTGGGGCCAACGGGTCGGGTTCTGCCCGCCCTGTTCTTGACTAGGCCTGAGTAAAACATGGGCTGAGCCAGGCTTATTAAACGGGCCTAGTTTGGGCCAGGCTCGGGCTAGCCCATGTAAGGTAGAATTTTCTTTTAAAAAAACACTATTTTGGGGTTCAATAATTGCTCCTTATTAGGCCGGGCCAAACCCAATTAGAAGCCAAGTCTAATGGGCCATCAGACCTAAGCCTCTAAGCCCAATCCTGCCCAACCATGTAATTGGGCCGCAAGCCAACCTGGCCCATTAACACCCCTACATGCAACGTATGTGCAACTACCTTTTGGAACTGGACGGGTTAAACCGTAGCGGATACTATGTGCTTTCAAAATCTCTACCTGGGTATTTAGAAAAGATCGAATCACAGCCAATCATCATTGAAGTCAGGGAGAGTTCAATCGCACCCATAGGTTAACATGTGTCGTTTTTTACTCTTATTAACCATGGTTAAGATTCACTAACCCTTAGGGTTCAACAATCTAATCTTGGTGTAAGCACCCTATTTTTGCACCCCCTATCCCTCTTCCCACTTCTTCAAATGCTCCAAGGCTTACCCAAGGCCCAAGCCCATTTGGCCAAACTTGTACCCAAACAACACAATCAAGCCCAATTACTTAATTCCATTACCCAAGCCCAAGTAGCCAAGCCTAATTACCCAATTGTCTTAGGCAAAACTCAATTGCTTTAGTGAAAGCCTAATTACCATAGCCCAAGCCCAATTGCCATAGTTAAAGTCCAATAACCATAACCCATGACCCATCTACTAACAACCCATGATCCATAAGGTCTAGTCCACATACCCACATCCATTCAACCCATGTCCAAGACCCACTAACCTAAGTCTACTTTCCACTTTCCTACAAAAGACCTTTTATTTTTTCTTCAAACCCCAAATAGTCCCATTTTTATGTTTACACACCTTTTTGACCACCCAATCATCTCTCACCAAGTACACACCTTTTTGACTAACCAATCACCTCTCATACTCCCTTACACCTCTTACAACTCATTCTTACACCTCTTACAAAACAATTAATTCTCTTACACTCTTTTTGACCACCCAATCACCTCTCATCAAGTACATACCTTTTTGATTACCCAATCACCAACCACATCAATTTTGACCAACCAATCACCTCCCTTCTTCTCACCCAACCCTCTATTAATCACCAAATTGCCACAACCCCTTGAAACCTCTATAAATACAAGACCCTCACAAGCCATTTCTTCCACCTCCAAAAATCCCAAGTGGAAACCTTAGCTCTTCCTCCTCTCACCCATTTTATTTCTTTTTAGCCTTGAAGAAAGTTAGAAGAAGCCAAGGTTTAGAGTGTGTAGAGAATTCTAGGAGTAAAAGCCTAGAGTTCTTCACTAACTCTCTTCCTTTGTGGACTCTAAAAACTCATCACCTCTTGGAGCATTGGAGAAGTAGTCTTGGAGGAGTAGGCACTCTTCCTTTTATTCTTTATCTTCTTCTTTAGTTCATATCTTTTTTTTATATTTGTAGTCCTCTTCTAGAATAATTTGGGAAGACTTTTCTTTTCTCAAGTTTAGTTGGGTCTCTCTACACCAATCTAATGGTGTAGAGGGACCCCACCTCAAAAGAAAGGAGATGTTTTTTTCTCTCGTGTAAATATTTCTTTCTTTCATATGTACCCACTAGTGTGGATATGGGTAGGCCCATAGAGAGTGGAAGCTAAAGCTATACCTCTCTTTTTTATTTTGTTTCTTTATTTTGATTCTAGTCCTTCTTCTAGAATCATTTGGGAAACTCATCATCACTCTAATTTTCATAGTTGAATCTCATTACATCATTCATAATGGTGTAAAGGGACTACATTAAAGGGGAGATGATGAGTTTTCATTTTTTTTTTTCTTCATGTTCTATTTTGAATGGATAAATGATGACTTAAGGACTTAAAGAGGACTTTATCCAAAATGCCTCATATCAAAGACAATGGTATTTGATTTATTATCAACACCAATCCAACAAAATAGGTGTTGGCAATAGACCATTTACTATTCACAATGCACACCCCTCTTTATGTCCTAAATATAATCTTTTAGCCTAACTTTTCCTTAGCCTTTCTCTTGAATTAAATTTGACTTTAGTTAAGTTTGCCAAAATCTCACCTATATGAAAATCCAAAAAAAAAACATGATAAAATCTCAAAATACCAAAAACATTATAAAATCTCAAAATACCAAAAGACCAAAAACATGCTTGCTAGATCTTGGTTAGCCTACTCAACCATGGTTAACACCCTTCTAACCGCGGTTAGACCTAGACCTTGCACTTGACCAACCCGGTCAACTAAACCCTAGCCCCTAGGCTAGACCCTTGACCACCTTATGCACACACACACACACCCTTAGCCTTGGCACGGGCTCATGTGCCAGAACTACGCTCGGTCTGATCTCACCCCAATGTGAGTACGTAGACAACCCAACCCGGGTTCGACCCTAGCCCATCTAGCTTTCTTTCTTTCTTGGATTAGCATTTGATTAAACATTTAGACATTTTAATTAATATTGAGATTAAATTTGACTTAAATTTAGGGAGTAGGTAACCATTGCAAAATGGGGGTCTTGGGGTGCCTAACACCTTCCCCAGGACTTAAGCGAACCGCTTACCCTAACTCTAATAGACCATTTGCCTTATCCAAATCAATCCGGGACCTATCCCTAAGAATGAATAGGTGGCGACTCATAGTTAAACCACAAATGTGAAAGTCGGTAGGAAAATCCCATGCTCACACTTGGTTTTAGAATTTTTAAAAAAAAATTAACCCTAAGGTTAAAATTTCATAAACCTAGGGTTAGATTTTTTAAAATATTTTTTTCTAAAAATAAAGGTTAGATTATTAAACACTATGGATTATAGAATCTTAATCATGATTAACAGAGATTAAAAAAGACATGTGTTGACTTGTGGGTGCAATTGAACTTTTCCCAAGTTCAATTTTGATTGGAAGGGATTCTATCTCCATTTAGAAATGCTGACATGGCACTATGGCAGAGCTACAAATCAGCTAGAGTCTATGCACTCCTTAGCAAGGAATGTATTCCGTCTGGTCCTCATCCCACAGGTCAATAAGTGTCCCCTTTTCACATTCTCTAATTATGGTTAAAATTCACTGACCCTTAGGGATCAACCATGTAACCTTAGTTTTTAGAAGAAAAATAATTAACCATTAGAGTAAAAAAATAATCAAGGTTAAAAGGACAGTTAAAGGGACACTGTAAGTGGACCAGATTGTTTTGGTTTGGCGAGGGCCGGACCAAATCCGATTCCCCTTAGCATGATCCTATGGGCTACACCTCATCTAATGACCAACCTAGATCATGAATTAGGAAATTTTATTTATTTTAAAAAAATTTATTTAGATATTTTTAAAACTATAAGTAGTGTTGATTGGATCTATACCATTTGAGCAATTATAACTAAGAGCTTTGGTTGTTATTAACGTGGGTAGTTAGATGTCCTTTTTTCTTTTAATTTTGTTGAGGAATGCTAGCAAGTTGGGCACTCTCATCCTCTACTAATAACCTGTCCAGTTTTTGTTGAGAAAGTGTTTTAATCATTGCAGAATGGACGAAGTTTGGTGGAATGTGAGTGAATGGGTTGCCTGAGAGTAAGGCTGCCTTTTTTTTTTGACAATCATGTCAAATTTATTTTAAGTTTTTGTGCATGTACCCACTGGATGGTCCCCCACATTTGAATAGTCGGTATTTTGGTTATTGTTGTGAGTTTTTTTTTTTTTAACTGTACCCAATGTTTTTAAAATCAGATCCACCGTCAAAATGATTGGGGGCCGGTTCCCAATTTGACCGGTCAACTGTTCCAATTTGATCCATCCTATTCAACTGTGCCATTTTATTAATAATTTTTCTTTTGTCATTTTCCCTATTTTCCTGTTGATTGTACCAGTTTTAACCTTGATTTTGCAGTTGGATCTGGCTGGTTCTACCGGATTTTAATACATTCCGAATTTGGGAGTTTTTAAAACCTGCGACCTGACTGGTTACGGTTTTACCGGTTGAACCGCCGATCTGATTGTAATAACACTGCTATTCACCGTTTAGGTTTGCTATTATTATGGAAGTAGTGTCCTTTCTTCCTCCTTTCCAAGTCACTCCCGTGAGACTTCGGACCCTTTTTCTTGTTTCAATGCTTATTATGTCAAGTGTTCATAATAATAACTGAAGTTTATAACACTCTTAACAGTTTCTTATCTTTCCGTCTTTGAGTTACTTCTAAATTAGGCAGTTTGTTATAATAAGACACTTGGCTTGATAACATTGCAGCTATAAAGGATGTCTAAGTCCTCTCGTGACTCTCCATTCAAGCAGGGTAGATTAACAACAACTTTTCTTGCAGCCCATAGGGGTTAACCATGCATGCTATTGGCCAACCTTAATAAAATAAAATAGGATAAAGCTTGTGAGACCCCCTTAGGGCCGAGACCACCGAGACCATACTCTAAGAGCACGTGATTTCAGGTGGGGCCTACCATGTGAAATGGCCCCACCTAAAATCCCGTGCTCTAAGAGCATGGTCTCGGTGGTCTCGGCTCTAAGTAGCAAAGTCCAATAAAATATTCAAGTAATATTTTTTAAAAATGATTTGGAGATGTATTTGTATTGGGAAAATTGTTTCTTTTGACTTATTATTATTATTATTATTATTATTATTGGGGTGACCAATAGCATGCTAATGGGGGTGTTGCTAGCTGGGTAAAATGTAACCTCTCGCTTAATTCAACCGTCATAATCACCCTCTCATGTGAGTATTGGTTATTTTCCTTTTAAATATGAACATCATCGATAATTGAAACTCTCCAAAATATGTTGATCGAAGCAATATTTTTGGAAATTACAGGTATAAAAGGGCACTTTTGTCTATTGCACTATTATAATTCTTAAAATACCTTTACCTCATACATATTTTGGAGGGACTTTGCTACTGAGACCGTCTTACGGCCGAGACCACTGAGACCATGCTCTAAGAGAGCAAAATTTCAGATGGGGCCCATTTCACATGGTGGGCTCCACCTGAAATCCTACTCTCTTAGAACATGATCTCGGTGGTCTCGGCCCTACGAGAGTCTCAGAAGCTTTACCCATTTTAGAGAGCACAACCAGAGCTCCTCGTTCATATTTAACCTCTTACCACTTTGTTTTTTTGGCACAATGCCATCAAAGGGGAGCTTATCTTCATAGGACTTAATTCAATGACTATCCTCATGAGAGGGACACACCTCGCCATGAGATATGGGCAGACATTTCATTTTGAGTTCAAAATTTTAAGGAGAAGAATATTATCTTAAGTAAATGGTTCATGGGGAAGCAATGCATGCTCCATTGGTTGTGTAGTACACCACAACTTTGATTCTGAATCGTCCGAGAGGGTGTTGGTTGAAATATCCACCTATTTCACTAACCTCAAATAGATACTAACCATATTAATTGGGTTACGCACCTAACTTTATGTCTTGAACAAAAAAAAAAGTACATGGTTCATGTATAGCAAACTAGCAAAGCATACCCACCAGAAAAATAAGTCATGGGCTCATTGCCCATCTCCCACTCAACGAAATGAGGAAAAAGAAATATATAAGGAAAGTCCTGTGAATGCAAGGTCCCCTTCCCAGTTGACCATAGTGTCGACGGGTTCCTTTTAATCCCTTTTAATTATTGTCAAGCTTAACTAAATTATAATATATTTTTTCTAAAAATCAAGGTTTGATCGGTGAACTTGAGGGGTGAGTGAATCTTAATTATAGTTAACCACACTTTGTGGGTGTTAAAAAGGATGGACCAATGAGATCGAAGCTGACTGTGTGGTCTATTTTTCATTTCCAAAGAAAAAGAAAAAAAATATATGTCCGATGAAGGTCCCACCACCCTCACTTGGGTCCCACTAAGGAGATGTCCCATGGGCCTCGGATTGTCTTTGGCGAAGCCTGACTTCTCCTCCATTGATATCTCTCCCCCTTTTTCTCACACACTTATCACCACATGTCTCATTGTGTGTGGAGAAGTCAAAATCATGGCCGGCCCATGATTTTGACTTCTCCACCACTTGTCCACTGATTTGTGATTGCCCGAGACAAGGCCTTTCTGGCTTCGCCAGAGACAATCCAAGGCCATGTCCCATGCCATTAGCAGACCAATTGAACTTGAGGGGTACTTGAATACTTCCACAGGAAGTAAGACAGATACAGACTTCTTTTTTCTATTTATTACTTTTGTTCTTTCCTCGGCGGTGGCCAGAGAAGGGTCACGGGGTTGTCATGAGGCATAGGTGGAGTAGCGGTGACGGTTTCTCCCTCTCTTTCTTGTGTTGTAATTGGAGTTGTTTGGGAACTTTGGTAAAAAGGTCACCACCTGCTTCCCTTTGTTTACATTATCTTAAAGCTTTGTTTGGGTATATATTGCATTTCTCTTGCTTCCCTTCTTTACATTATCTTAAAGCTTTGTTTGGGTATATATTGCGTTTCTCTTGCTTCCCTTCTTTACATTATCTTAAAGCTTTGTTTGGGTATATATTGCGTTTCTCTTAGCTAGCTTCAGCGCCACCACTAAATGGATGAATACAAAGCTTTGCAAACTCACAGTTATGTAGCTACAAGTCACAGTATCTGTGATGGTCCCCATCTGATATTAGAATTCTAGCTAAACCACATGACCCTTACTAGAGATCCAATCACAGCCAATTGTGATTGAACTCAGGGAGAGTTCACTTGCTCGCACAATTTCAACACATGTCATTTTTAACCCCTATTAACCGTGGTTATGAATCCTTAATCCTTAGGGTTCAACAATCTAATCTTGGTTCTCAGGAAAAAGATATATTTAAAAATTAACTTTAGGATTAAGAAATTTTAATCTTAAGGTTAAATTTTTTTAAAAAAAGAATTTCTAAAAACCAAGGTTAGATTCTTGAACCCTAAGGCATAAGGAATCTTAACCATGTCAGATTTTCAACGGGTTTGGTAGCTGTTTGGACCTATGGGCTGGATTCGCGTTTGGTTTTCTCATCCCTTTAATAATCAGGTTGAATTTGGGTTGGGCTCCACGAAGCCAAGGCATAAGATGAAGAAGAGTCCACAATCTTAACCATGTAGTCATGATCAGAGGAATAGTATCATCTTCTTAGGTTATGATCAGGTATTGATACATAAATAAATAAATAAAATAACTAGTTATGATCAGGTCCGATGCCGTGGGGGGACTCGATGATTCAGCTATGTCAACAGGGTTGGAGTGGTCCTTACTCCTAAATTTACCTTTTTATTTGAGGACCGATCGAAGCCCAACATAACATCTTATGTGTTGAGCCTCATTTTTAAATCCCATTGCACTACTCGTGCTCCTAAAGGGAGACCAAGCCCAGCCCAAAAGAGACGGGCTTAAACGCCAGCAGAGCCATCTCTCTCTCTCGATCTGTCTCTCTCCCATGGACTTAGTCGGATCCTTTCAGGCATCCCACAGTCCGCCAACATGCAACAAGGTATTTCAGCCACTTTTAATAAATAAGCGTTTTTTTTGTAAAGGGAAATGCTTGAATGCGCTCAATAGCACATGCTATCTCCATCATCCTTAGAGGCAAGTGCAAGAAAGATCCCGTCACTTTCTTTTCTTCTTTATTATAGTGTAAAAAATACAAGTAGAACCTGGGGCAGCATTGAAGGACACCTCTCCCAAAAGCATCCATCCCCCCCCCCCCCCCAACACAAGCCTAACATCAGCACTAGGGATGTACTCAGTCCACACCTCTTCGAAGTTTCTATGGTGACCCAAAACAGTCAATTGATCCACGACTTAGTTTGCTTCTCCAAAGACATGTCTAATGTTCACACCGAAAATCTTAGATCCGTCACTTCAGGGTTAGGATCCTGTTACTTTATTTACAATTATTTGTCAGGGTTAGTGGAGATAAGTGGGCCCTCCAGACATATTACCAGACTTTTCCTCTCCGAATTGAACCCAAACCTTCTCCTAGAAAATGGCTCACCTTCAACATCCTAGCTAGAGGGGCCGGTGTAAATTGAATGAACACCATAAAAATGCCTCTTCTATTTGCTCGTGGAGCACCATTATAAGTCACTCTCTTTTGAATCTATTAAGCTTTAGAATCTTAGATTCAATGTTTAGACCTTCCTCCATCCAATAAATAGTCAATTCCATTTAGTTCACAACCGATTACACATTAGTTGCGCCATTCCACCACTCTCCCATAAGGCCCCACCGCAAGGGCAAAAGCACACTCCTCTTATCTTATGCGAGGCCCCGTCTTAGCCTTCCCCTCCCAACTCGATGTACTCAACTTACTAAATTAGCATCTGGGTTGTCCTCTTTTTGGTGTTAAGACATCATTTATCTACTGTTAGCCATTAACATCACCAAGAGAAATTTTCCTTCCCTGAGACTTGATCCCAGGATCTCTAGCTCAATGGCGTGGCATGTCCTCTCCTTTGAGGGGAACATTGGTACCTTCAAATGGTTAAGGAGCAAGATCAACAAAATGAAGATTAAAAATAAAAATTACTCTCAAATTCTAACCCTTTATCTTAATTATTAAACGATTAAGATTAGAGGTGATGTGACATTAGGAAAGACAAAATAAGTCAACTCAAATCCTGACCTTTGTTAGTTATAAAGGATTAAGATTAGGAATCATGTTTGGGAGTAACGAAAGACCGACTCAAAAAAAAAAAAAAAAAAAACAAGAATAAGAGTTTTTCGGGGAACCAAGGATGAGTAGTATCTTGTGGAATGGTGGTACGAGCGCTGTTTTGGGATCCATCAAAAGTCCAAAACGCAGAGGAACCCACAACACAACGCGGTTGGCACAAATTGAAAAGGAAGTGCCAAAAAAAAATATATATTGAAAAGGGAGTGCCACCAACCGGCTAATCTGCAGGTTAAACTTAATCGAGAAGGACAAAGCATTCATGCCAGCGGGTTAGACTTGAACTAATAGTCTAACTTGTTTTTGAATTTTGAGCTATGACTCCTCCAAGAACTGTCCCCACACTGAGAAATGTTTGGGTCAATTGAGAATGATTGATGTTATCTGCCTCTCCTATATATTTCATTAACTTCACTTATTTGAGTTTGAACGTGGCGGATAAAGCAGAAAGAGGACCATGAAAACAAGATTTTTAAATCGGAAAAATCCGCACGTGGTCCCCAGTGCACACTCGTCCTAGGCGTGGTCCAACATACAAATCATAGTTAATACAACCAGAAGTGAAGCAAAAGCAAAAAGCGAAGCTTAAAAAAAAATTGAGAAGCCAAACATTAGATTATGTTAGTATGGAAATCCATACTTCTAATGTTGCGTTACATGAGTTTCAATCCAACAATACTTACATAGGGTTTACAATCTTTTGATTGCAGAGTCGAGGCTATCCCATCATCTTTGACATACATAGCCTTCTTTGACTACTAAAGGAATGTGATGGAAGTGAGTTTTTGAGAAGCGAGTTTAGCAACAAAATTCCTAGAGAGTCGAACTCATCTTGTACATAAACAATTGTCATCTGCATTATATACAGATTGAGAGGATGATACTGATGGACAATATACTTCACTTCTGATAATTGTGCTTCTGAGAACTTGGCATTTCCGTGCAGAGGTGTCTGGGTGCAAGCGAGTTTCTAATTTTATTGAGAAAGATCAGTAGTACTGGGTGTCCTTTGAAGAAATTGTCTCCCAGAAATCAACTCAGACCCCCAAAATGGCTTGCCCGTATGAATTGACCCAGCTAACATGCTAGGCATCTCACTTCCTAACCACTAATCAGATACTAACACTACTAACCGGGCTTGCAGCTTAACCGTATTTTCATTATAAAAAAAGGTAGACTTTGTTTGAGGAAAAGAAAAAGGTGGTGGGGGTGGTTGTCTTTGGTTGTTGGGTTGGTGTTTGTTAAGTACACCTGGCTATAAATTCTCATCATAGTGTGTCGTCTCTTCTTCAACATCATCATCATCATCTTCTCCTTTCATCTTTTTAATCAAATCAAGTCGAAACGAATCGCTTTCAATGAAAGAAGAAGAAGAAGATCGAATTGAACCCTTTGGAGGGACTCATCTGATCCCAATTCATCCAATTACAGAAGTGCCATCACCATCACAATTACTACTACTTGATCGTGAGAACTTTCTTCTTCTTGTTCCCATCTGGAATATATTGAGAGCACGTTGATTTCTCACAGCTAATAACCAATCATAACTCATAAAGGGTCTTGTGCTCTTGGAAGCAATTATATTAGGAATTAGGACCATCCATTTTAAGGCTGATTTGTCCTCAAGACCTCCTACATTGCAAGTCGTTAGGTGGTCCAGGAGTCCCATAATGGGTACAGAAAAGGGAGTTGAGAGGGATGGCAGAGTCTTAAACTACATCTGACCATTCTTGCAGTGATAATGTCGTGTTCATGGAGGAAGATATCACCGATGGCTTACGTAGAGGGCACTGAATGGAGCTTCGCAGTTGATTCGGGTTCACTCTACATTCAATTAGGGAAATAGGAAACTGACTACACAATCCCATTGGTCCACACCCTCCTTTTTAACATCCACTAATTGTAGTTAAAATTCATTCACCCCTAGGTTCATCCATCCAACCTTAGTTTAAAAAAAAATTACCATAATTTAGTTGAGCTTAACCATGGTTAAAAAGGTATTAAAAGGGACACCGGGACACTGGATCGGCTAGGAAGGGTCCCCTTCTTAGGACTCTTTCAATAAGTAAGTGACCCACATGTATGGTAGTTAGGGGATTCAAGTCATTAATTAAGAAAATGAAGAGGGTTGCATCAAGTTAACAGCCGAAAAAACAAAAACTGTAAAAAAAAACTCTTGAAATTTTGGTCTGTAACCCAAATTACACATCTGCAATGAAAGGAAGTAAAAAGAGAAAGATAACAATATATTCAACAAGTAATTGAGAGTACATGGAGATCATAGAGTGTTGGGATTTGAACTATGTGTTTAATTCTCTAAATTCTTTAGATCTTGGAAATTATGAATCACAGAAATCAAGCAAATAGAAAGAGATTACAGAGAATAAAATAGAGACAAAATACAAAGTTAAATGAGGTTCGGTAATGTGCCTACTTTCTCGGGAGCAACACTAATTCACTATATTGAAGATACAGAGTACTTATAACTTTTCTTCTCTCAGAATTACGGTCACTTCTCACATACAATCCTAAAGAATACGCACTCTGCTACAAGTTTAGGGTTAAAACTGTAAGGCCGAAAATATCCTTATAGAAATGCTAAATATCATTTTCGCCCTGAGGTTGTCTACATTCCCAACATAGAGGGGATCCAAATATCTTAAGGCACTGACACTTAATTTATTGGAGATATCACCAAAGTCCTTAAATTAAAATATTATAAGAATGGAGGATCATCGGCTCACGAAAATGATGGAGGGGTCGCAGCAACACTCATCAACGAGACAACAGCAACATAAAGCTGCAAGGCTGCAATTACCCAAACCACAAAACATTGAAATTTTGTTAGAAACTGAATACCCAATAATTTTTTTAAAAAAAAAATGTAAAAAAGAAATATATGAATAAGATACATGCCATCCCTCAAGGAAACCCGGTTTTCTCCTAGGTGGTGGGGCAGCGTATTGAGGAGGCGCCATCACAGGAGGACCTTGATAATAACCTGGTAGAAAGATCAAATTGGTTTTAGAAAAAATCTCAAGTCTACGAATATGACAATGAAAATAGAAGAATGCATCAATAAAGAATACCTTATCTAATGTTCTTGAATTAGATGGGGCATGTGGTTTAAATTTTTTTTATTTAAAGCAGAAACCACAAATATAATTATATAAATGTAAATAGCTAGAAAGAGCCAACAATCAAAAAAGGAAGAAAAACCCATCACCCAAATTATAACAATGCAGAAAAATTAGCTACAAAACCTCCCCCCAAGTCATTAAAAAGGGTAATGAATAATTATCAAATCATGAAAAAAAATAATTTGTAACAGTCTATATCTCTATCTACTCAAAAGGGTAGGTGAGAAATCATGCAGGGTAGATTTAAATCTTCATGGGTTATCATAAATCATCCTTATTACTTAAAATAACAAAGAAATAAAATTATTAATAACTCCCATATTGCCAAAAAAGAAAGAAAAAAGGATCAACAGAACCTGTAATGTAATGGGCAATGAGAAAAAAAAAGTTAAATGAGGAAAAGAAGGGAATAAACCTTGTGAAGGGTATGGATAAGCATACTTGGGGTCATTCATCTCAGAAACACAAAGAATTTGAAAATGAAAGATGAGAATCGTGGAAGAAACAGGTGTGGTATAATGGCTTTATATAAGGAATAAGGGAAGAAGGCGGACAAGAAGATGATTCCAAAAACAAAAGCCAAAATGGTGATCTTTATAGTTTAATTCAATTTGGGAAAGTAATCCGCTCTCTCCTTCACTCTACTATAGTGCTATATGCAACTAAAGACAATTGACACAGACGCTCGTTTGTTCTTGCTCTTTCTTTCACTTTTTTTTTTCCCAATTAATTTCGTCTCCCGAAACATTAAGCAATTCCATAGGGCCGAGTCTTAAGTGATTTTAACCCCGGAAAAAATTACCTCGGGCGCTCGGGCATCCACAAACCAATGGGCATGTGACGTTTTAAAGGGAAAAGATATGAAAGGGGGACAAGTCAAAATCATGGGGAGAGAGTGCAATGGCTTCTCCCCTAAATTATCGCTTGCATTCGCTTTTCCATCTTTATTTCATATGTCCCCTTAAGGCCTTAACGAATTAGTGGTGTTTTCGAGCCGAGCTTGGCCTTTCTCGGCTCAACTTGAAATGTAAAAATCTAGGCCTGAGCTTGGCTTAGTTGGCTCGATCTATTGGTCGAAAAACTTGGCTAAAATCTAGTTCACTTGGCTCGAGCTCGGCTCAAGCTTGAATTGATTCAAACTCGAGCCGAGCTCTGCTTGATTTATTTAAAAATTATTTTTAAATAAAAATACTATTATTTTTATTATATATATATAATAATTGTATTATATATAATAATAATAATAATAATAATAGATGTATATATAATATTATTTTTTTATTTTTTTATTTAACATTCAAGCCGAGCTTAGTCGAATCAATCAGGCCTTAGTTTGAGCTCGGCTTGAATACATTTTCATCATACTCAAAAAATCAGTTTTGCTCGGCTGGATCGAGCCTGATTTTTGAGCTCAAACTCGGCTTCATTGAGCTAAGCCGAATTTCGAGCTAGCTCGGTTTGGATACACCCCTATAACGATTATATGCTCTATTTAAATAATAATAATAATAGAGATTACCTACATAGATGAGCTCTGGTTTAAGAGATAATCGAAGCTCCTAAAACTATCCTTGACAGAAGGTTAATTTAGGAATTATAATTATTAAATAAGGGTTTTTTTGTCATGTATATATATTTATGTAATTCCTGAAATACCCCCATCAAGGCATACATTTTTTTTGGGTTAAGGGAACAATACCAAAAGGCGATAGCTGCAGTCAAGGCAAAGAAACATACACACCACACACTCACGCACACACCACCACAGACTCTCAAATCCTTAGAAGCTTCACCCAAACACTCTTCTTTTGAACCAGAGCTCTTGGTTGTAATTAATCTCAGAATAATTATAAAATTATTATTACTAGCAGGTGGCACGTGCGATGCATGTGAGAGGGAGGGGAAGGTGTTAACCACATTTAATAGGAGTTAAAAGGGACACGTGTTAACCCACGGGTGTGATTGAATTCTCCTCGAGTTCAATTGTGATCGACTGTTATTCTATTCTTTAAATAGATAAATGAGGATAGTTTGGAAATTAAAGTAAAACATTAAATTAAAGTTTTGTTAATATAAGGGTAGTTTAGGATTTTGAAAAATTCAGACTACGCCTGCCTCTCTCATTATAACAGTAAAGAAAGATAATTATATGCTCACTCTCGTGTCTTGTAAGCATATCTGCATATGGATATAGATTATGATGCCTCCATGTTCTCCAATTTGGGCAATGAGAACACCTAGCTCTAACTCCAATGGTAGAGTATCCGATAGTTTCGATTTTCGAGTCCCTTAGGTCAGGCCATTGATATGTTCACAATTTCACTAACATACTAACCTTGGATAATTTATGCTTGATACTACAAAAATAAAGTGAGGATTTTTTTTTTCTTTTTTGGGTTAGAAAGGTAATCTAAATTCCAAACACAAATCAGACATAAGATATAAGGTAATCACTAGGGTACATAAGGGTAAACCCGCACATCAACTCTAAAAGAATGAGACTCTGACGTAAGGAGGGTTTATGTTACCTTATACACCCACATGAAGAGTTTTGTAGTAGACGACGGCTAAAGTAATATCATGAGTGCTACGTCAGAGTTTAAGGTTAGGTTAGGATTTGCTGCAAAATTCGTCTTGCACGGGTACCTTAGCCCAATCACATCAAACTTAACTTAGGGACTTATAAATCACTCCCGTTCCTCTAGGTTAAGTTATTCGTTACACATGTCCACAATAGCTGTAAGTTTGCTAGCTTTTGTGAGTTTTATACAATTTTTTCTAAAACCTAGCTCAACATTAGTTGTAGATTTTAAGTCTCAATCACCTAAGGTTAATGGGGATACATGCAACTTAGTGGCGCCAAAGGGTCTGGTTCAGCCCGCCCTGCTCTTGACTAGGCCTGAGTAAAACATGGGTCGAGGCAGGCTTATTAAACGGGCCTAGTTGGGTCAGGCTCGGGCTAGCCCATGTACGGTAGATTTAAAAAAAAAAAAAACTATTTTGAGGTTTAATAATTGCGCCTTATTAGGCCGGGCCAAACCCAATTAGAAGCTAAGTCTAATGGGCCAACAGACCTAAGCCTCTCTAATCGGGCCGCAAGCCAACCTGGCCCATTAACACCCCTACATGCAACGTATGTGCAACTACCTTTTGGAACTGGGCGGGTTAAACCATAGCGGATACTATGTGCTTTCAAAATCTCTACCTAGGTATTTAGAAAAGATCGAATCACAGCCAATTGTCATTGAAGTCAGGGAGAGTTCAATCGCACCCATAGGTCAACATGTGTCGATTTTTTACTCTTATTAACCATGGTTAAGATTCACTAACCCTTAGGGTTCAACAATCTAATCTTGGTTTTAGAATTAAAAAAAAAAAAAATTAACCCTAAGGTTAAAATTTCATAACCCTAGGGTTAGATTTTTTAAAATATTTTTTTCTAAAAATAAAACTTAGATTGTTAAACCCTAAGGATTATAGAATCTTAATCATGATTAACAGAGATTAAAAAGGACATGTGTTGACCTGTGGGTGCAATTGAACTTTTCCCAAGTTCAATTTTGATTGGATGGGATTCTACCTCCATTTAAAAATGCTGACATGGCACTATGGCAGAGCTACAAATAAGCTAGACTCTATGCACTCCTTAGCAAGGAATGTATTCCGTCTGGCCCTCATCGCACAGGTCAATAAGTGTCCCCTTTTAACATTCCCTAATTATGGTTAAAATTCACTATCCCTTATAGATCAACCATGTAACCTTAGTTTTTAGAAGAAAAATAATTAATCATTAGAGTAAAAAAATAATCAAGGTTAAAAGGATAGTTAAAGGGACACTGTAAGTTGACCAGATTGTTTTGGTTTGGCGAGGGCGGACCAAATCCGATTCCCCTTAAAATGATCCTATGGGCTATACCTCATCTAATGACCAACCTAGATCATGAATTAGGAAAATTTATTTAATTTTTTAAAAATTTATTTAGATATTTTTAAAACTATAATTAATGTTGATTGGATCTATACCATTTGAGCAATTATAACTAAGAGCTTTGGTTGTTATTAACGTGGGTAGTTAAATATCCTTTTTCTTTTAATTTTGTTGAGGAATGCTAGCACAGTAAACCCATACTCTCACCCTCAACAAACAACCTGTCCAGTTTTTGGTAAGAAAGTGCTTTAATCATTTTAGTAATGGACGATGTTTGGTGGAGTGTGAGTGTATGGGTTGCCTGAGACTAAGGCTGCCTAATTTTCTTTCTGTTTTTTTGATAATCATGTCCAATTTAGTATCGAGTTTTTGTGCATGTACCCACTGGATGGTTCCTCACATTTGAATAGTCGGTATTTTGGTTATTGTTGTGAGTTTTTTTTTAAAAAAATACTATACCCAATGTTTTTAAAATCGGACCCACCATCAAACCCATTGGGTGGCTGGTTCCGGTTTGACTGGTCAACCATTCCGATTTGATCCATCCTATTCAATTGTGCCATTTTATTAATAAAAAATGTTTTTTTTTTTTTCATTTTCCCTCTTTTCCAGGCTGATTCTACCAGTTTTAACCTTGATTTTGCAGTTGGATCTGGCTGGTTTTGCTGGTTCTACCGGTTTTTAATTCATTCAAATTTTGAGAGTTTTTAAAACCTGCGACCTGACTGGTTAAGGTTTTACCGGTTCCACCGCCGATCCAATTTTAATAACACTGCTACACGCCGTTTAGGTTTGCTATTATTTTGGAAGTAGTGTCCTTTCTTCCTCCTTTCCGAGTCACTCCCCGTGAGACTTCGGACCCTTTTTCTTGTTGCAATGCTTATTATGTAAGTGTTCATAATAACTGAAGTTTATAACACTGTAACCGTTTCTTCTCTTTCCGTCTTTCAGTTACTTCTAAATTAGGCAGTTATGATTAGACACTTGGCTTGATAACATTGCAGCTATAAAGGATGTCTAAGTCCTCTCGTGACTCTCCATTCAAGGAGTGGAGATTAACAACTACCTTTCTTGCAGCCCAAAGGAGTTAACCAGAGTTAACCATGCATGCTATTGGCCAACCTTAATAAAATAAACTAAGATAAAGCTTGTGAGACCCCTTAGGGCCGAGACCACTGAGACCATACTCTAAGAGCACGTGATTTCAGGTGGGGCCTATCATGTGAAATGGCCCCACCTAAAATCCCGTGCTCTAAGAGCATGGTCTCGGTGGTCTCGGCTTTAAGGGGTTCTCAGTAGCGAAGTCCAATAAAATATTCAAGTAATATTTTTTAAAATTGATTGGGAGGAGATGTATTTGTATTGGGAAACCTGTTTCTTTTGACTTATTATTATTATTATTGGGGTGACCAATTGCATGCCAATGGGGGTGTTGCTAGCTGGGTAAAATGCAACCTCTCGCTTAATTCCACCGTCATAATCACCCTCTCATGTGAGCATTGGTTATTTTCCTTTTAAATATGAACATCATCGATAATTGAAGCTCTCAAAAAATATGTTGATGAAAGCACTATTTTTGGAAATTACAGGTATAAAAGGGCACTTGCACTATTATAATTCTTAAAATACCTTTACCTCATACATTTTTTGGAGGGACTTTGCTACTGAGACCGTCATACGGCCGAGACCACTGACACCATGCTCTAAGAGAGCAAAATTTTAGATGGGGCCCATTTCACATGGTGGGCTCCACCTGAAATCCTACTCTCTTAGAACATGGTCTTGGTCCTAAGAGAGTCTCAGAAGCTTTACCCATTTTAGAGAGCACAACCAGAGCTCCTCGTTCATATTTAACCTCTTACCCCTTTGTTTTTTTGGCACAATGCCATCGAAGGGGAGCTTATCTTCATAGGACTTAATCCAATGACTACCCTCATGAAAGGGACACACCTCGCCATGAGATATGGGCAGGCATTTCATTTTGAGTTCAAAATTTTAAGGAGAAGAATAGCATCTTAAGTAAATGGTTCATGGGGAAGCAATGCATGCTCCATTGGTTGTGTAGTACACCATAACTTTGATTCCGAATCGTCCCGAGAGGGTGTTGGTTGAAATATCCACATATTTCACTAACCTCAAATAGATACTAACCATACTAATTGGGTTACGCACCTAACTTTATGTCTTGAACCAAAAAAAAAAAAAAGTACATGGTTCATGTATAGCAAACTAGCAAAGCATACCCACCAGAAAAATAAGTCATGGGCTCATTGCCCATCTCCCACTCAACGAAAAAAGGAAAAAGAAATATATAAGGAAAGAGTCCTGTGAATGCGAGGTCCCCTTCCCAGCTGACCATAGTGTCGACGTGTTCCTTTTAATTATGGTTAAGCTTAACTAAATTATAATATATTTTTTCTAAAAATCAAGGTTTGATTGGTGAACTTGAGGGGTGAGTGAATCTTAACGATAGTTAACCACACTTTGTTGGTGTTAAAAAGGAGGGCATGGACCAATGGGATCAAAGCTGACTGCGCGATCCATTTTTCATTTCCAAAAAAGAAGGAAAAAAAAGATATGTCCGATGAAGGACCCACCACCCTCACTTGGGTCCCACTCAGGAGATGTCCCATGCCATTAGCAGACCAATTGAACTTGAGGGGTACTTGATACTTCCACAGGAAGTAAGACAGATACAGACTTCTTTTTTCTATTTATTACTTTTGTTCTTTCCTCGGCGGTGGCCAGAGAAGGGTCACGGGGTTGTCATGAGGCATAGGTGGAGTAGCGGTGACGGTTTCTCCCTCTCTTTCTTGTGTTGTAATTGGAGTTGTTTGGGAACTTTGGGAAAAAGGTCACCACCTGCTTCCCTTTGTTTACATTATCTTAAAGCTTTGTTTGGGTATATATTGCATTTCTCTTGCTTCCCTTCTTTACATTATCTTAAAGCTTTGTTTGGGTATATATTGCATTTCTCTTGCTTCCCTTCTTTACATTATCTTAAAGCTTTGTTTGGGTATATATTGCGTTTCTCTTAGCTAGCTTCAGCGCCACCACTAAATGGATGAATACAAAGCTTTGCAAACTCACAGTTATGTAGCTACAAGTCACAGTATCTGTGATGGTACCCATCGGATATTAGAATTCTAGCTAAACCACATGACCCTTACTAGAGATCCAATCACAGCCAATCGTGATTGAACGCAGGGAGAGTTCACTTGCTCGCACAAGTCAACACATGTCATTTTTAACCCCTATTAACTGTGGTTATGATTTCTTAATCCTTAGGGTTCAACAATCTAACCTCGGCTCTCAGGAAAAAAAATATTTAAAAATTAACTTTAGGATTAAGAAATTTTAATCTTTAAGGTTAAACTTTTTTTAAAAAAGAATTTCTAAAAACCAATGTTAGATTCTTGAACCCTAAGGCTTAAGGAATCTTAACCATGTCAGATATTCAACGGGTTTGGTGGCTGTTTGGACCCATGGGCTGGATTCGCGTTTGGTTTTCTCATCCCTTTAATAATCAGGTTGAATTTGGGAGTCCACAATCTTAACCATTTAGTCATGTTCAGATGACTAGTAAATAAATAAATAAATAAAATAAAATGACTAGTTATGATCAGGTCCGATGCCGTGGGGGGACTCGATTATTCAGCCATGTCAATACGGTTGGAGTGGTCCTTACTCCTAAATTTACCTTTTTATTTGAGGACCGATCGAAGCCCAACATAACATCTTTATGTGTTGAGCCTCATTTATAAATCCCATTCCATTATTCGTGCTCCTAAAGGGAGGCCAAGCCCAGCCCAAAAGAGATGGGCTTAAACACCCGCAGAGCCAGCTCTCTCTCTCTCTCTCTCTCTCTCTCTCTCTCTCTCATGGACTTAGTCGGATCCTTTCAGGCATCCCACCATCCACCAAAATGCAACAAGGTATTCCAGCCACTTTTAATAAATAAGTGTTTTTTGTGAAGGGAAATGCTTGAATGCGCTCAATAGCACATGTTATCAAGCACTGGATCGTCCGATCGAGATTCTAACAGCGTCAAAATTGATGGCATGAGCCCACCATTTAATGCATGTCAAAAAATCATCCTCAGAGGCAAGTGTAAAAAAGATCCCGTCACTTTCTTTTCTTCTTTACTATAGTGTAAAAAATACAAGCCTAGAACCCGGGGCAGCATTGAAGGACACCTCTCCCAAAAGCATCCATTCCCCCCCCCCCCCACACAAGCTTACCATCAGCACTAGGGATGTACTCAGTCCACACCTCTTCGAAGTTAATTGATCCACGACTTAGTTCACTTCTCCAAAGACATGTCTAATGTTCACACTATGAAGATCTTAGATCCGTCACTTCAGGGTTAGGATCCCGTTACTTTCTTTACAATTATTTGTCAGGGTTAGTGGAGATAAGTGGGCCCTCCAGACATATTACCAGACTTTTCATCTCCGAATTGAACCCAAACCTTCTCCTAGAAAATGGCTCACCTTCACCATCCTAGCTAGAGGGGCCGGTGTAAATTGAATGAACACCATAAAAATGCCTCTTCTATTTGCTCGTGGAGCACCATTTTCTTTTGAATCTATTAAGCTTTAGATTCAATGGTTAGACCTTCCTCCATCCAATAAATAGTCAAATCCATTTTGTTCACAACCGATTACACATTAGTTGCGCCATTCCACCACTCTCCCATAAGGCCCCACCGCAAGGGCAAAAGCACACTCCTCTTATCTTATGCGAGGCCCCGTCTTAGCCTTCCCCTCCCAACTCGATGTACTCAACTTACTAAATTAGCATCTGGGTTGTCCTCTTTTTGGTGTTAAGACATCATTTATCTACTGTTAGCCGTTAACATCACCAAGAGAAATTTTCCTTCCCCGAGACTTGAATGTTCCTTCCCTGAGACTTGATCCCTGGATCTCTAGCTCAATGGCGTGGCATGTCCTCTCCTTTGAGGGGAACATTGGTACCTTCAAATGGTTAAAGAGCAAGATCAACAAAATGAAGATTAAAAATAAGAATTAATCTAGGGATACTCCCAAATTCTAACCGTTTATCTTAATTTTTAAACGGTTAATATTAGAGCTGACGTGGCATTAGGAAAGACAAAATAAGTCGACTCAAATCCTAGTTCTTAGTGGTTAGTTATAAAGGATTAAGATTAGGAAACATGTTTGGGAGTACCGATAGACCGAATCTAGAGGAAAAAAAGAAGAAGCAAGGATGAGTAGTTTTTTGGGGAACTAAGGATGAGTTGAATGGTGGTACGAGCGTTGTTTTGGGATCCATCAAAAATCCAAAACGGAGAGGAACCCACAACACAACGCAGGTGGCACAAATTGAAAAGGGAGTGCCAAAAAGAAAAAAAAATCTGAAAAGGAAGTGCCACCAACCGGCTGATCTACAGGTTAAACTTAATCGAGAAGGACAAAGCATTCATGCCAGCGGGTTAGACTGGAACTAATAGTCTAACTTGTTTTTGAATTTTGAGCTATGACTCCTCCAAGAACTGCCCCCACACTGAGAAATGTTTTGGCCAATTGAGAATGATTGATGTTATATGCCTCTCCTATATATTTCATTAACTTCACTTATTTGAGTTTGAACGTGGCGGATAAAGCAGAAAGAGACCATGAAAACAAGATTTTTAAATCGGACTAATCCTAGGCACGTGGTCCCCGGTGCACACTCGTCCTAGGCGTGGTCCAACGTACACATCATAGTTAATAGAACCAGAAGTGAAGCAAAAGCAAAAAGCGAAGCTTCAAAAAAAATTGAGAAGCGAAAAATGAGATATGGTCATCTCACTCCTATTATGTTAGTATGGACATCCATACTTCTGATGTTGCGTTACATGAGATTGGAGAATTACGTGTTTCAATCCAACGATACTTGCATAGGGTTTCCTATCTTTGATTGTAGACTCGATGCTATCTCATCGTCTTTGACATACATAGCCCTCTTTGACTATTAAAGGAATGTAATGGAAGTGAGCTTTTTGAGAAGCGAGTTTAGCAACAAAATTCCTAGAGAGCGAACTCAGCATGTACATGAACAATTGTATAATCATCTGCATTATATACAGATTCAGAGGATGATACTGATGGACAATATAATCCACTTCTGATAATTGTGCTTCCGAGAACATGGCATTTCCGTGCAGAGGTGTCTGGGTGTAAGCGAGTTTCTAATTTTATTGAGAAAGATCAGTAGTACTGGGAGTCCTTTGAAGAAATTGTCTCCCAGAAATCAACTCAGACCCCCAAAATGGCTTGCCCGTATGAATTGACCCAGCTAACATGCTAGACATCTCACTTCTTACTAACCGGGGTTGCCGCTTAACCGTATTTTCATTATAAAAAACAGGTAGACTTTGTTTAAGGAAAAGAAAAGGTGGTGGGGGTGGTTGTCTTTGGTTGTTGGGCTGGTGTTTGTTAAGTACACCTGGCTATAAATTCTCATCACACTGTGTCATCTCTTCTTCAATCATCATCATCTTCTCCTTTCATCTTTTTAATCAAATCAAATCAAGTCGAATCGAATCGCTTTGAATAAAAGAAGAAGAAGTTCGAATTGAACCCTTTGATCAGTATAAGATATTCTTTTGGGAGTGTAGACATCAATGGCCCCCCTCACAGGACACACAGAATACTAAGTTCATGCTCTATTCCCTGTTGTTCAGGCCTTGATTTGCGACTCATTTCTAGTCAATTACAATTACCTTATCAAAGCCTGAAATTAAGGTAACTTTTTTTTTCTTTTGTGGTTCAAGGTATCATTTATCTAGAGTCTAGACTTACTCTGACTGGACCGGAGAATAAAATACTCCTGGCCCATGTTCAAAGCATCCTTTAATTCTAGTTAAGAAATTTTAACTCCTGTAATTAAATTTTTAAAAAATTAAAGTTAAAATTTTTAACCCTAAAAATTAATAAATCCTAACCACATTTAAAGGACACGTGGTGAGATGGAGAGGTGGGCTAAAGTAAATCTTAAATCATTTATCTAACGCTAGTAAATTAATAGTAATAAATTAGTGCACATATGAAGTATCTCACTTTAAGACCTTACGAGTCCATCCTCTATAGGAAGTCCAATATACATTCTTTTGGTGGGATAATTAAACACAAAAACACTCGCATAGGCCACAACACACTCCGTCTAAACGAGGCTAAAGCCACTAAACCCAACCCATCTCACCAAGGGCCTATCTCTTGGTGAGAGGGAGGAAACCTATATGGACTCAAGGTTAGGAATATACTGTATGATACCAAAGTTTTAACATAAACAGTAGATACAATTCTAGAGATAAACTGAAAATATGCTAACATGGTAGTTTGAAAATTATATAATAAAATAAGATATAAATATTTTTATGTAATTTCCGAAATGTCCCTGTTAATGCTTATTTTGGGGAAGTAATCAGCTTTTTAAAAAAAAAAATACTATTCAAAATCACATCTCTTGGCCAACCTACACCAGGGTGGATGTCCAGACATTCCTCTCCCTTTCTTTTCTCTTCCTTTCTTATATCCATGAAAATGAGAAGATAACAGGGTTTCAAATATCCGTCGAATTATCAAATATGAAATATATACTGACAATAATAATCTCATTTTCACACCCATATACACATAACAAGCTAAACCACAAACACCGTCTGTTATATAATGACACCGGAACATGCACGAATAACTAATTAACTTTTATTAAACAAATAATAATAAAAATCACACAGAAGCTTGGGAAGTCTTTGAAACCTTACCCTCTTGATTCAATGCCCCAGTTTGTCTGCCATCCACACTCGCTGCCGTCACTGTCTGATATGGTGGCACCATCCCTCCCGGCGCAGTAGTATAGTACACCTGCCTCCCCGCACTATCATACGCCATCTGCGTATATCCCGCTTCTGCCAACCCCATTCCACCACTGCTTGCTGCCCTTACCATTCCAACCCCTTCCGGATATGCCCCCACCTTCTGTTGTGAGCGGTGGCGGCACAACATTGTACATCGGCGGTTCCCGGTAAACATCTTGCACCATTCTCTGCATCTGGTAGTAACCCTGACCTACCTGACCGTCACCGGTCTTGATGTGGGCGTCTGATACATACCTGCCTGCGCCGGAATCAGATAAACCGGCTGTTCTTGTCCTGTTGCTGCTGCAGTAGCCGGTAGCCTCCAGTTGTCATGTGCCTCTCTTGCCATACGCCGTCGGAAGTGACACCGGAGCAGTCATCGGGACCGGAGATGGAACCGGCGGTGTTTTCCCTCTTGAATTTTCGGCACGTATAATCTCCAGGATAAGGCCTAGCTAGGTTATCATCGCTTTTCCTCTGAAGCATTGCTTGTTCTTGACTCGCAATCTGCAACCTCTGCAATTCCTGGATCTGCCTCTGGATATCCACCGGATCAACGATCGGCTCTGTTCCGATACCGCGATCTTCTTTACCAGAATCCGATCCCGCTGGGATTTCCACGGGAGGTACTTACTTCGGGAGCCGCAGATTCGGGAGTCGGATCTTGCAGTTTTGCCGCGGGAGGCGCTGCTTGTCCCTTATCAAGCCCGAAGAGGAAGTCCGGATTGGAGAGCGCAACACCGCCGTCGGCGGCGAAGACCGTCAGGAACTGGATAGGAACCGAATTCAAAAAACATCAACAAACCACTGCCGTTCGTTTTTCGGCTCGTTCGCGAACCGAAACTCGTCGGCGCCGATGAGTTTCAATGAAAGAGAAGAGCCGGAGTCTGGCCGGCTTCGCTGTGGCACGGTGGAGACGGTCATATTCGAGCATCATGTGCTCGAGATCTTCGTCGTTGGTGACGGAGATCAAGGCATCGAGACGAGATCTCTCCGGGCAGCTGATACTTAAAGCAAACGTCGGAATCGCAAAGAGAGGATAACTTGGAAAACGATACCGGAGAATCTGATAGTGCGATCGACGGCGAGTTCTTGGTGTCTGCCGCCGACGTACGCTATGTTGATTGTCCGTGAGACCTAGTTGGATCTTCCCACCGTAACTGCACATGAATTTGACCTTTTTATTTGGTAGATTTTCGTCCCAGGAAGGGTGTCCATCGATCTCCGCGCGTCGTGGTGAAGAATCGCCGAATCTGGTAGAAATCTGCAATAGTTCTCCATCGGCGCCGGAGTGGAAAGAGGAGGTAGGGACAAGTGTGTTAGTTTCTACTTTTCTAAGGGTTTGGGGAGATTTGATGGCTGTGTTCCATGGGGGAGTCTTTTTTGTTTTTTGGGAGAAACGGCGGAGAATGAAAGAGCGCTTATTTTCTGCGGTGTATAGGTGGGGCCCACAGCATTGATGGAGAACGAAGAAGGTTATAAGAAGTGTGGAAGAGAGCGATTGTATTTTGACTAGGATCCCTCTGAGGTTCCTCCTTGTGGAAGAATACGCGGCTTTGGTTTTCCAATCCCCCCTCGGTAATATAATTTGTATTTTCGCGTCTCTTCTTCAACATGACATATGGCGTGCATGTAGAATGCGGATCACCGATAGTTCTGATCCCGCAAGAGCATATATCGTATGAAACCTACCGTGAATACTTCCCGCTCCCTCGCCCGCCATCATCCATATTTAGATGGTATCCCAACTTTGGCCACGCTGCTCTACTCGGGAGGATCTTTTTTCATTCTAAGGAGTGGGCCCACGTTTGCCAATGCAGAGAAACTTGCCCTCCAAAGTAAGATGATTCCAATTTTTTTGTTTTTTAATCCTAAACCTGGATTAATGCTTACTAGATTTAAGAATGACACCACCTTTTTTTCAAAAATAGTTGGTGCTACCTAATCAGGGTTAGAATTGAAAAGAAATTGTACTAA